>CM048840.1:33261308-33600000 GCA_026545765.1 Plantago major | reverse complement strand
CGTATATGTCTTGACAATATAATTAAGAAAGATACGAACATTCTGTCAAAAGGCATAACAGAGTATTTTGTCGCATCGATCAAGACACGTTCACCGTATCAACATTATTATAACCGTTGTTCAAATATGTATTAATACCAACCTTTTCATCTCTACATTTACGAAACATGAAATGGGCTGTGAAATCGATAAACAATCACTCTAGCCACGATCATTCCAATTATACTACATTCGATTCAAACCAAAGGATGTAGAATATCAAAATTATGTTACTCTACACACCATTAGTACTAATAAGAAATCTAGAGAGTTCGATGAAAAGCATCTTCGTCATTTTCTCCGATATGGAGTAGTACCAATACATTTATTTCAATTTGGATGTATATAGAAAAGCAAAACAGAAAAGTCAGAAATTACGGATATCGGTTAAAAAATGCCAATAAATGCCGATAGTGGGAATACACACAGTATACGGTGTATACATACACACAAAACTCCCAGCCACTATAAATTACCCACTCATCAGACTGTCTGAACAGAAAGGTCGCGACCCTCTGTTTTCCAGAGGGACGAAACACACAAAACAACCCAGCCAGGTGACAACCAGCCTCACCATGACATCATCTCCACCGGAACCACCCACTCTCCGCTCCTTTCCCACCGTAACTACCCTCAATCGCCGCTCCTACAGCTGCTACAACTGCAGCCACGCCTTCTATATAACTCCGACCACCGTGTCGCCGCCTCCCTCTTCGTTCCGATGCCCTAGATGCCTCCAGCGCCACCTAATACCTCACCACACCGTCCTCCGTCCACCATCTCCGCCGCCGGAAGCTTCAGATTCTCCGCCTGGTATCTTCACTTACTACACCTCCGATGACTTCGAGTCCGATAACGAGGATGAAAATTCCGATAGCAATTCCCAATTCTCGTTTAATAATTACCAAATTTCTCCATCGGCTCTAAAAGCTTTGATTGATTCGCTCTCTGTCAAATCGTTTTCCCCAAAATCAACTGAGCCGGTTCAATCGTGTCCAATTTGTATGGATGATTTTGATTCCAAATGCTGTGAGATTGTTGTTGAGCTCAAGTGTAAGCATTGCTATCATAAGAAATGTATCGGTGAGTGGTTTCGGAGGAGCAATACCTGTCCTATGTGCCGGTATAAATTGCCAACTGAGCCTTCTACTGAGCCCAAATGGGACTTTTCTAGGGCCGCCCGGTATGGCGACTTATTGGAATTGGAGTTCCATTTCGATCCGGCTGAGATGCTGTATCCGGTGAGGGAGCCTATAATGAGGAGGGTTAATGCTGAAGTTAGTCTCAGTGCTATTGCTGAAGCCGATGCTTCCGGCTCTGATTGGCGTGTCTTGAGTACTAACGGTGGGGAGCGAAGCAGGTTCGATCCAATGCATGATGAGGATGGGGATACCATGATGATGGACGCTTGACAATGCTGATCACCAAGGTTCTGTCTATGATCTGTTTTGATCTTTAGGTATATCAGTTTACTTTTGTCCTGCGGATTATGATGTTTGCAGTCAATTTAGTAGTGTAAGATTGGATTGTTTTACATTCTGGTATAATTGTATGATTGTATCGTTGTCATGTTTAGTTATATAAGTTAATTGTTAAGGAAGTAGTAATTCTTGTATCTATTTGAGTCTTTGAGATATCTGACCTTTTAATGTGTGGTGAAGTATCCATTTTTACAGACTAAATTTGGCTGCTCCTTAATCTGGATTTGCAATCTGTGGAAGAAGTTTTCGTCTTTATATGTTCTTGTGTTGAAAATGAAATCTCTCTGCTGATAACCATGAGGAAACAACTTAATTATGTCTTCTGATAGCTTGTGCTTGTCTAGTTTGTTCTATTGTAGTCACCAGGGCTGTTTTTACATCTGATTTTGCTTGCTGTGCTGATACCTGATCATCAGATTTTACAATACATCATTTGATTCAGTACCTGCATGATGTGATGATGGAATGTGGTGGAACTACTTATTAGTGATTATCATGTCAGAGTCCATCTATGTTTTGAGAGTAAGGCTGTAGAGCATGATTAAGTTCTTGCATTTTATGTTCATTTATCCGTTATCAGAGTGCTCACAATTTCACTAGGAGTCTGAATTGTAAAATTCTGGAAGTGCTAAGTATATGATTTACCTGATCTGTTGTTTGTGCCAAAAGGTTTTGTGATTTAGTGAAGTCTCCCTCCTTATAACGCAGAGGTTAATAGTGGTCAGTCATTCTCTTCGTGTTGATGTCCTGAAAAAACAAGTGATGTCTTTTCTTCTCCTGTCCCACAATCTTTGAAGAAAAATATCCTCTATTGATACATTGAGTTGAGGGTGGCATTGCTAATCTAATACTGGCTACTTGACTTGCAGGTTGATGAGGCTACCTTTTGCAAATCTTTTGAGCTTTGTACAGGAGCATGTAAATGTAAATTTGGGAAAAGAATTCTCTGTCTGTTCTGTTGTTTATTCAGTTTCAAGAAAGCATCAATGTGGACCAGTGATCTATAGCCAGAGGCGTGTTTGAAGAAACTGGGGTGAAATGAATACAACCTGCACAGCTTTTCTTCTATCTAGGTTTCATGTGAGAAGTCCGCATATGTAGTCTTAGAGTCTCATATAGAATATAGGGAAGGGAACGGAACGGTTCTTTGTTTCTTTTCTTTCTTTCTTTCTTTCTTTTGGGTGTGTATACAACTGAATATTTCGAGTCAAGTAATAAGTTATTATGCTCCTGTACTTACTGCATTATAAAATTTCAAGTCACCTTCTGTATATGTTGCCTTTTGATATTATTCAGTAGAGGGGTCTGTGTTTACAGAACTGAACCCAAAAGTCAGGTGAAGGAGCCCCTGAATCATACTAATAGGAAGGTGAAGCTGTTTAGTGCATTTCTTTCTTCTGTTGCTAGCTTGTCTAGTTATCAAACTCCTTATTAAAATCAGAGAAAATAGAGCAAATCTGGGATGTAAAATTCGCCCCGCTTCATGTGTTTCTTCCTTTTTGTGCCATTAAGCATTCTGCAAGGAGTAATTATATAGTCTCTAGCTGTGAAGGTTATTGTGGCTTCTTAGCATCATCTTAGAAATTTTATATACACTTAGATTCTAATGGCTAAACTGTTCGAAATCATGACAATTTGGATTTGGCAGCTCCTGTTCTGAGCTTCCAAGTCGAGCATTGCAGAACACTCAAATTCTGAAGCAAGGTGCCGCACTCCACTTCCACCTTCCTCTTTCTGTATCACATTGCAGAACTCAACTTAAATTGGGAAAAATCCATTTTTTATACCTTATTGTGGCAACCATCCAATTTAGGTACCTTAATGTGGCAGTGTCCAATTTGGGTACCTTATCTTTACATATGAATCAATTTAGGTACCTTTAACGCCAAACTGGACGGACCACAAAGTGTGTGTTACACGCGCCATTAGTCCCGAGATTTACCGGTCATTCCGAGCGCGTGGAGCCCACTCGCCTAATAATTTTTTTTCATAACTGATTAATAAAGTGAAAACTAAAACAAAGAAAAAAAAAAAATGTTAAAACAAAGCCCTCCCTCACGTGAAACATGCCAAGAACCATATTTTCCAACTTGAATCCCAATTCTGTTGCTCTTGAAAAGAAGGCAATTGAGCTCCTTCCTTTTTTTCCTTTTCATTCGTTCAACTTGTAAAGAGTCCCGTCCAATTTTTTTCCTTTTTATAGAACCCTATTTTCCAACTTGAATCCCAATGTTTCTCAAATTCTGATACTTTTAGCAATTTGTTTCCTGGGTTTTGTTTCAATGGATGGATGGATTAAAAGATGTGAATTTTTTTTCTATGCTTGTCCTATTTCATAAAATTTTGAAGATGTGTTTAGTACTTTTTTTTGCCTGTGCTTATACTTTTTAGTGTATGGTTTCAACAATTTTGATCTGTTTGTTTCTCTTTTGAAACCAAAATTTTGATTCTGTTGTTCACAGATAGATGGGTTAACAATTTTTTTTTTCGATTTCTCGTTGGTATCTGCTACATGCGACTAATCCAACCGAGCACTGTCGGACCTTTTTCGAGGGGACGACTCTCCCAACGATGTTTTTTATATTCACAAGGTTCGAACCCGAGACCTTGCTGCCAACAACCATTGGTATGGGTTAACAATTTTGATTGTGAAGAGATTGATATATATGTGTATGTGGGTGTGCTGGACGTAAGGATGGGTTTTAACATATTTAATTTTTTTTTCACTTTATCAATCAGTTATGAAAAAAATAAAAAATTAGGCGAGTGGGCTCCACGTGCTCGGAATGACCATGAAATCTCGGGACTAACGGTGCGTGTAACACACGCTCTGTGGTCCGTCCAGTTTGGCGTTAAAAGGTACGTAAATTGATTCATATGTAAAGATAAGGTACTCAAATTGGAAACTGCCACATTAAGGTACCTAAATTGAATGGTTGCCACAATAAGGTATCAAAAATGGATTTTTCCCGAGTGCAAACATGTTAAAGACTAGAGATGGATACTAATTTTTGTACGCTTGATAATAACTAATGTATTGAGAATCCAACGCCAAGCTTCAATACTTTGTAAGAAGGTTGTAACTCTGTCGATCTGTCCTTCTAGACTCTACCTCTTCCATTTCTCCGCAAACCAAGAGCAAGTCCCGGTTTAGTTGCAAAGGCCAAAATAAAACCGTAATGACTCAATCAAGCACATAACGGACGAAAAAAAGGAATAATAACTATGATAAATCACAAGATCAAGACCACTGTTATTACCATAAATTACAACTTAGTACTTGCTAAGGCCTAAGCATAATTTCATTAAATTAGTGAGGACATGTATTAAATTGTGAACAAAAAAGATAAGAAGGGGATGTAGCTCAGATGGTAGAGCGCTCGCTTAGCATGCGAGAGGTACGGGGATCGATACCCCGCATCTCCATTTTTACATTTCTGTTTTATTTTTTTATATTTTTCCTACTCTTACACATCACTGATCACAACAATCTATTATGAATTTATCACTTCTAGTCGGTTTTAGGAATTCACAACTCTACAATTCTGTCTAATTTCGCCATCTAAACCAGTTAAAGGTCCAATACTTCCCATCTTGATCATGGCACAGGCGAAATCGCTAAAGAAATCTTTAGAGCTATTGCTGTAGAGTTGAGCAATGCTTCTGGTAGTCGAAACTGCTGCATCACTGGAAACTAGTATCTGATCCGACTGCAAAATGCCTCTACCATTCACTAGATTCACAAAGTAGTGATTATCGAACATGTCCCTCGATCTTATGTCTAGAGGAACCGTGTTGTTCCCGTCTCCACTGCCTGGACAAGTTGTTTGCAGTTGGGAAGCCAAGTTGCCATCCAATGTGCTATCCGGTGCACCTGTTCCGGAGAAATTTGACAGTCTATTGCTGAACAATGCACATCTTGCCAATCCAATTGTATGAGCACCTGTATATCAAAATTATAAATAAAACTTGTATGAAAGCAATCCAACCTTTAGCGTTTAGGCCCGTCTATTGAAAAAACTGGATCATCATATATGTCTAGAACAACATCATACCTGATAACGCAACGACATCTGTGACATTTAGGCCAACAACTGCGAATTTGTCGATGATTGCATCAAGGGGTTCGAATGGAGAAGGAAGTGCAAAATTGGCTCCAGTTTGATTTGCCAATGTTCCATCTCTTCTGCCAAGTAACAACTTCCAAAATGGACCTCCACTCTGCACATACATAACACGAAATCTTGCAATTAGTCACACACTCGTGCACTAAATCCGGAAAGTAGCATCTGTGTACGTAACTGACCAGGAGAATAGAATCTCGGGCAGCAATAGTCAGAATATCAGCACATGAAACTACGTTGCTGCAAGTACTCTCCACCGCGTTTTTTATTGCATCTATGACTTCAAATCCCCTCGCGGAATTCAAGTTAGGCGCAGCAAATTTCTCACTGTCAGTTCCATCCAGCAGCAATGATGCATCACAGCCCTATAAACACATGTGAAGTATTATTAACATGTTAAGTAAAGAAACTTGGATCTTTTAGTCAGACACTTATTCAACATCTATTAACAAGTTTGAACTTGTAAACAAGATGAAAAAATTTCAAGAATTCATCATGATAGTTACTGTCTGTATCGTAACTTCATGATGATCGATTCACTCACATTAACGAAGCAATCGTGAAAGTGAAGACGAACAATAGAGGCAGCTATTCTCGTCTCATTCATGATCGCTCTTTTAACCTCTTTTCGCACTATACTGAAAAGATTCGGACAAGTTTTCGCGTAAAAATCTTCACTCAGTTGAGACCTGACAACTGTGGTGAGCACAAGAAACATGACAATGAACAAAATGTAGGATTTTGTCATGATTATAGAAAGTTGGAAACTCTAGTTCTGTTTAGTATGGTTGTTGGTGATCAGTGATGAGCAACTTATAGGCAAAATTAAGTGGTGATTAAGGAATATAATAGTGTACAGATTACCATGTTGGAGATATTAAAAAGGGGATTATGTATTTATGTGATCTAATTTGTGGAGGCAAAGTATATATTATGTGAATGAGTTTTGGCAACTGAAGATAATGGGAGAGATTAGTGACTAGTTACATATCTGGTTGCAATATGATACTACAATTTTTTACTGCATGATATGTTAGTGCTTGTTGAAATGGGATTAGTGCTAATACAATGAGACGCCAATTATGGTTTAACTTATTAGGCCATGGATTAGTTTTTCTTAGGATTATTTCAGTTGACTTCAAAGCTATAAAGAAAGACAAACCTGACCTAGTGATAATGGTCTACGCCAACTATTCTTGGTTCCCGTGGTAATGAAAATAAGTTGAGATAAAGCAAAGTTTAATGTTAGATTAAACTTTAAAGACCGGGAGGAACTTCACTTTTTTGCCCCCTCCCCAACAAATGCATCTCCTAAATCTATTTTATTTGTTGGAGATTTTGAGTCCACTTGATTAAAACCTCTTTTATTGTCGGATTTGTACTCTAATATCAGTGGAATAGTAAGTATCTCTTCTTTTCAAAATTCTTCGAATCGAATGGGCCGAATCAAATCGAAATCGAAACTAATCGAATCGAATCAAGAAATTATTGTGTAATAATAATAACAATTATATGATGGTATATATAATCACAATTAAAAAAATATATTATTTTTGTCATCTTTCTCACATTCTTCCTACTCTTTTTTCTGTCATTTTACATTTTTATTTATTATTGTATAACAAACTTTAAAACCAACCGCGTGGAAGGTACTTTATACGATGCCTCAAATGGAAGACACATATCAAATATACGTGATTGTTGCTACCTTCACTCTGCATAATTTTATGCGCATGTGTAAACTTGAAATACCGGGTTTTGCAACATGATATCAATGTCCAAGTGGAGTGGATAATGATTTATTGAACCGACAAGGAAACAAACGATGAACAGTGCGCAAGGAGATGACATTGAGAATTTGGCCTATTCCGTGCAATATAGAGCCCGAGGAAGATAATATAGAGGAATAAATGCCATTTTCAATATTTGTGATATATAATATTATTTTTATAAAGTTTGGTCCGATTTTTGGTTTGGTTTAACTTGTTTTGGAGTTTTTGAACATATAGATTTTTTGTTAGTTCAAATTGTAACTATACTCTTTATTTCATTGATCTACTAAAAGTCGTATTAAAAAGAAAGAAAGAAAAAAAGTTGAAAATAACTCAATTGGATAAATTTTCTTATTTTCCTCGTACAAAAGATCGGGTGTGTAAATAAATGATAAAATAATATTAATAATAATAATAATAATAATATTATTATTATTATTATTATTATTATTAACAACAACAATAATAATAATAATAATATGAATTTAATGAATCGAAGGCAATCAAGACGAAGGCAATCGAATCGAATCGAATCGAATCGAATGAGTTTTCAGTTGAAAAGAACAGAGCCTAAGTTGGCCAAACGACTTTGTAGTTCTCTAGTTTAATTACATAGCATTTCAATAAGACATCTATGTGCAAATACAAATTGATAAATAAAACATTATAGAAGAATATCCGTCGGTTTCTCATGTCTCTCACCAACGAAGATTCAATATTTTGTGATGTAGTTTCACTATAATCTGAAACACCTAATTTTTTTTTCATTTATATAATGTTACAATTATACTAATTCGACAAGTTAAATTTGCGAACTCGTTGCCTTTTGATTACAAATATCACATATATTTGACTTTAAACATCGTATGTATAATAAAGTTGCATTATAATTACATTATTTACATCTATCTATCTATACATTAAAAGAAAACCATTTCAACCATTCTAAGAGGTGCCAAGTCATTTAATTATGTGGAAATATGAGGGATTTTGATTGGTTGTTACAATTTTAAATTTGGTATGTTGGACGTGGAACATTTTAAGTTGTTAAGTGTAGTGCGCCATATAACTCCCATTATTTATTTTTAGTATGTTGACTCGATATATAATTTTTATTTAATCTCATATATATTTATTTAAAAAACTCTACTGAAGAAAAACTGCAACAGTCTCAGTTCATTTGATGGTATGCCTGCACCGCATGTGCCTGTTATATAAAATTCTACAAATGCATTCAGTTTGAATTAGATGTTTTATGTTAAAGTTTCAATTGAGTAGAGCACGATGGTTTATACCTAGAATTGACTGATGAACAACGTGCCATATATGAGAAAATTATGTCGATTGTTGATGGTTAAAATGGCTAAGTATTCTTCTTATATATCTACAGAAGGACCACAAAAACCTTTATATGGAGAACAATGTTCTATGGTTTGAGGGCAAGAGGAGATATGGTACTTACAATTGCGTCCAGTGAGATTGCATCACCCCTTTTTTTATAAAGGTAGGACGACAGTCCGTCATATTCGAGGTTCGGAATACCATTGCAAATCATGAGGACTCAACATGCAATAAGCTCATGATTCAGAGGTCACGAGACTGCTCAAGTAGGCTCAACTTATTATTTGGGATATGAAAAACCGACATTAATTAAAGTGCTCGATAAGAGCTTGAAGGATGTGATGGGCCGTTCAGATGAGCCATTTGGTGGGAGTGGTGATTGTCTTCGACGATAACTTCCGACATATTTTGCCTGTTGTTCTAGAATGAATTAGTTATAATATTGTAAATGCCGCTATATACTCCTCTAGGATATGAGATGTTGTGTGGTGCTTAGGTTGACAAAGAACATGAGATTGCACGTAAATGGCACGTCATATCTATGTATCACATATAATTATATTATTTTCTGTTAAAACTGTAGGACCGGGATTTGTACTTCTGGACAGTTTTGAACGATGTTGACTATTGATGTTGAGTCAACACCGTACGACAACAGTGAACAGTGTTCAACTAAACTACGACAACAGTGAGCTGTGATCGACAAAACTCAGTAAAGTGCAGCGGAATAAAACTGAACACATAATTAATCAAGCCGGTATATAAAGATACCGACGGTGCCGTAGGTGAAATTTCTACTAGATATGAAAAGTAGAATTACAAAAAGAAGTTTAAATCAATCACAGACGATTGATTAAACTTACGGAAAACTAGACCTAGAACAGACAAGAAAAACCTATTCTAGTTCAATGATACTAGAGTAATTCTCAATCTCTAGAGAACACTCACAAGTAACACCGAAATAAAAGTCTAGTAAAGCAAGAAGCCCTAATCTAAATAATATGAATCAATGATGATCAAAGGCCTTCTTCAGATGTCACTCTTCTTGTATATATAATAATCTGATCGATTTCTTCAAGAAGAATGCTCTCCTGTTTTGTTTCCTGCTCCTTGTATATATAGTTGCAGCCAAGTCGAACAGTGGAAAGGAAATCGATTTCCTTCTTTCTTCCAACATTCCTGTATAAGGAAATCTTCTATATATAATATATCTTGAAGATCTTTATTTCCTTCTTTCTCTTAATGTGCCCATGACTTCACAAACTCTTCCTTATTCAAGTTGCCAGCGCCTATATTCTTTTCAGGTTGCGTCTGGATTCTTTCCAGCTCTTCTAGATTATGTTTGGATTCTTCCTTGAGGCCCAAGCTAACCAATCTTGATCCATTAAGCATGTTGAGGCTCAACTTGATATATCCTACAAAATATCCATAGAAAAAACAACTACAATTGTCGAATCGGTTAATAAACGAAGAAAGGCCGAATTAACAAAACAAGTGCAATATAAAATTGCACTTTCATTTTCAACTCATCATCTTACGAAATTCAATAGAGAAAAATTTTGCTGAGTGGATAACACATGTCGGTGATGGCAGGTGCTGCTGAACCTAATGACCGTAAGGTTGACATCAAGATCCCCGAAGGTTTACTTATCTGAGAAGTAGGTCATTCGATTTCAACTGTTGTAGATAGTACATATCCTTCGTTGTTAGATCACTTAGGCGATCCATCGTTTGACCCTGGATATTTCATCACCGAGCTGTTCTTGCACATACAAATGAAATATTTGATGATATAAATCAATTTGACATGTCGAAGATGTCCAAGGATAGCGTTGAATATTTGAGCGCATATAGCATTTATAGGGAAGATAACTTTGAGAAAGGTCTCAACTCTCAAACATGTTTTCAATGTATAATTTTTCAACAACATTAATTGTTTTAGATTGCCTAACCATAGGATCATACTGAAGGCTGGTGTATGTTAATGCTTCTGAGGAATATTGATAATACTTTCGAGTTGTGCAATGGAACAAGGCTCATAGTTACTGATTTTGGAAGCTTATCATCGAGGCAAAAGTGATATCTTGAATCAACGCATGCCAAAAGGTTTTAATTCCGAGGATGATGATGATGAGCCACCCGACGAGATGCAGTTCCCTATCAATTTTGATTGAAAACAGTTCCCCATACCCGTCTGCTTTGTTATGGCCATAAATAATAGTTAGGGACATTCTCTCTCACACGCCAGCCTCTACCTCCCCTCATATGTATCCAACCATAGTCAGTTAAATGTTGCTCTTTCTGGAGTTAACACCGGGAAGGGATCGAAGGCAGTAATTTGCGACGTAGAGGGTAATACATATGACACGACAACAAATGTAATTTATAAAGAAGTCTTCGACAAGTTATGAGTTGATTTTATCTTTTATGTATATAAATTTTAGGATTTTCTTTTACACTGACAAAATTTTATATATGGTTGTGCTCGATTTCACTAATTTACATTATTCACTTTTCTAAAGGTATGAGTGACTTAACGTCTGATGTTGAGCGATTAGAATACGTTTGTCATCATTGTAATTTTTATACGCTTCAACTTCTACGTTATTATAGTAAAATTATTCATTTCTTCATAAGTTTTTTTAAAGTCGAAAGATCGATTTTACCATTAACTAGTTTCTAAAGATGTGATTGCAACCAAATCTGTACTTACTCTCGTAAAAGTTGCTCTTTGATTATGGGTCTCTCACCGGAATAAAAACCTGGAAGGTAAATCGTTCTTCCATGGAAAGGTAAATCGTCATATTCTTCCTCAAGCTTCGTTTCTCAGTAAAATTGTGTATCACTGTTTAAGCTCAGATTGAGAAGAGCAAATGAGCCACGCAGTTGTAGCCGAAGTTCATCAATCCACAGGTATATTTGTTCTGATTTTGAATTCCTTTTTTTTCTTGCAAACGTAACCCTAGCTAGAATTTGGGGCTTTGTAAAAATGGCTTGATTTGAGAACATTAGCTTATTCAGTTTTGCTCATTTTACTATAATTGATGATGATACAGAGGAGGAGAATGACGATGTGAAGCAAAGATGTTCGGATCAAAGAGAAGCTCAGCCTGGCGAGCCTCGTTGTGCCATATGCGGCCGCTATGGCGAATATATTTGTGATCAAACAGATGATGATGTTTGCAGTCTCGAGTGTAAATCAGCTCTTCTTCTTCGCCTAGCGAAATCGCAACCTCCGCCTGCTCAGCCGCCACTGGTGAAACTACCTGCAACGGACGAATGTTGTTATGTTCGTGATGGAAATGATAGATTGAAACCTACTAGTAATCAGACTGAGTTGCTGAGGAAGAAACTCGAAATATCTATTCGAGGAACTGTTGTTCCTGAACCTGTTTTGTCTTTTGGTTCATGTAATCTTCCTGAGAAGCTGCTGAGCAATTTAGAAGTATCGGGATATGAAATGCCAACGCCTGTCCAAATGCAGGCTATTCCAGCTGCCTTGGCAGGGAGGAGTGTGCTCGTTTCAGCTCAGACTGGGTCGGGGAAAACTGGTTCCTTTTTGGTTCCCATTGTTTCTCATTGTGCGAAATTTAGATATAACCCGCAGAAGCCACTAGCGTTGGTTTTAACGCCGACTAGGGAGCTTTGTATACAGGTTGAGGAACAAGCGAAGTTGCTTGGTAAGGGTTTGCCTTTTAGGACGGCATTAGTTGTTGGTGGAGATGCCATGGCAAATCAAGTTTACAGGCTCCAGCAAGGAGTGTCGATGATTGTAGGGACTCCTGGAAGACTCATTGATCTTTTAACCAGGCATGATTTTCAGTTAGATAGTGTGTCGATTTTTGTGATTGATGAAGTGGATGTGATGATACAAAGGGGATTTTTCGAGCAAGTAATGCAAATTTTTTGTGCTTTATCTCAACCCCAAGTGTTGATGTACTCTGCAACTGTAACAAAAGAAGTGGAGCGGGTGGCTGGAGAAATGGTGAAAGATTTAACTGTTATATCTGTTGGCAAGCAGAATAAGCCTAATGAGGCTGTCAAACAGTTAGCCATATGGGTAGAGACGAAGAAAAAGAAGCCGAAGCTTTTTGACATATTGATGAGTGAGAAGCACTTCAAGCCACCGGTTGTGGTTTTTGTAGACTCCAGGCTTGGGGCAGATTTACTGTCTGAGGCGATAACCATCAAGACTGGTGTTAAAGCTGTATCGATTCATGGAGAGAAGAATATGAAGGAGAGAAGAGATATATTAAGGTCGTTTTTGATTGGAGAAGTTAGCATTGTTGTGGCCACGGGTGTATTGGCTCGTGGAATTGATCTTGTGTCTGTGAGGCAGGTGATTGTGTTTGACTTGCCAACTTCCATAAAGGAATATGTGCATCAAATTGGAAGGGCATCAAGAATGGGAGAAGATGGCAGTGCTATTGTGTTTGTAAATGAAGAGAACAAAAAACTTTTCCCGGAGTTGGTTGAAATTCTGAAATCTTCCGGTGCTGCTGTTCCTCGTGAGCTTGCTAATTCTCGATTTGCAGTTAGTTCTTTCTCAGGAGGCAAGAGTTACAAGAAAAGGAAACATGGTTACTGAAGGAACTCTTATTTCTACAATTTCATCTATTTTAATCTATGAAACTGGAGACACCAAAGTAATTGATTTTTTTTTTTGTATACTAGTTAGTGGTGATTAGGAAGTGTAGCATATTCTTGCAGTCTTGAACTCTTCAACAACATGGTATAGTGGAATTGGTTTTGTTGAAAAGAAAGGAATCTCTCTGTTGAGTGCTTAGCTTCATTGTTCCACTCCCACATAAGACTGGGGTTCCTTTTCTTCTCAGTTTTTGGGATGACTGTCCAATTGACTGGCATAAGCACTGATGCAAAATATGTTCGAAACGTGACGATCAGTCGATAACAGTTGATGAGTTTAACTTCCTAGGTTGAGTGTATGCTCTGTCTAAGATAGCTGATGATAAAACAAACAGTATATGCCAATGTACTACCAGTGCAGAAGAAACCCCATGTTTGATCTTTGATGTTGAGGAAGTTTGAGAATATTATCTGGTCCTACTACTTGTTAACTTGACAGATGAGTGATGCCACCAAACATTAATTTGCCAGGTCAGAGAGATAGATCTACTTCTCTTTTTAAGGATAAGGGTGGTTATACTTGTACCACTTAGCCGTATCATCAAATTACAAACAAATCGACTAATTTTAAATTTCTTTGTTTTTGTCAATGAAGCCAACTTGCAGCAGATGGATGATTATGAATTTTGAATACAAGCTTCATGTTTTATGTTGCCCATGCCTGTTTCTTGTGCCCAGCTCGAGTTGGGTTTTCCTTTGCATACTTAGTTGACTTTTTTTTTTAACTTTTTTATTCTACAAGACCCATGATGCTAAATAAACCCTTGGTGTCTCCTTTCTACGCTTCAATATGACGCTAAATAAGTTTCCTTAAAAGGTTCCTTTCTTAAACTATTTGTGTTTATATTGAGAAAAATATATAAACTATTTTCAATATCAATATAATTTAATTATAGAATATGACACTCTCCCTCACACATTTTTTGTTAAATGACGACACTTTATCTTTCGCCCCCACACTCGTAACATCAATTACTAAGATGACACTAACTGTTGATATCAACGTAATTATCTTTAGTCACTGAAGAACTGACTAAAAAAGGTCATCAACAATAAAGCTATGAGTTGATAGTATGATAATTAAACTAAATTCCAAATAGGTTGTTAAATTTAGGAATTTATTGGTTTATTCTTCAATTTAATTTGAAAGGGGTAGAATGTTTAAAATTGATGAGATTAACAATTTATTTGTAGTACCAAATACTGATGGGGTTTGGCTGTGATTATTAATGTTTGGTTGGGGTTGGCATCAATATTTCCTTTATTTCTTAAGACTACTTCATTGTTTATAACGTAGCCATCCCATTGATGAGCAAACACAAGCTCATTATATCATTGAGGGTAACGTTAAACAGCTCTTTTCTAAGAATAACGTTTACGATTACGTTTCCAGGGGGGAATAATATGAAAACTTGACATACAATAAATAGTGCTGTGAATTGAGCACTTGAGAGGAAATGATATACAAGAAAAGACATTAATGATACTATTTGGACATATTTCTTGAGACTGTAAACTATGTATTCATCACTCCATTGCTAATCTTCCTGCAAGCTCCCTGAAGCTTTTAACAGCAAGCATGGGTACAAAGAAGCAGCTTGTCTTTCAAGGAGAGTGGCACCGCTGACATTGCTACATATGAAGACAAGTGTTTTAAAGAAAGACCACTGTTTGTAACGAAAGATTTACATGAGAAACTGTCGAAAACACTGCTTCATCGTACAACAGCCTCAGCCAGTTCGTTCTGCAGGAGAATTTCCACACCCAACAGAGTCGTAACACCTTTAAGTGAGATTTATCGTAAAAGGGTATTCAAACAATGAATAAAACAGAAAGAAGTAACTGCAATATGTTGCAACAGTGTCAAAAGGCACTCAAGATTTCACCTTAGAGCTGGTGCAATCTCAACAAAAGGCAAACACATCTCTGCCCTTTCTCGTGGCAAATATTAACGGCAGCTGAAATAGTAAAAATACAAAAGCATTGGACTTCTGAAAGTCTGTCTACTTAATAGATGTATATAGAATTCTTTGCCACAGGATCCCGTACCTAGAGTCGAGTACAAGATTAAAGGAATATTGGATATCAGATG
This sequence comes from Plantago major, assembly GCA_026545765.1. Lineage (NCBI taxonomy): Eukaryota > Viridiplantae > Streptophyta > Magnoliopsida > Lamiales > Plantaginaceae > Plantago > Plantago major. The sequence goes on along the minus strand of CM048840.1, from coordinate 33,584,504 downwards.
CCCATAGTACCATAACTGCTCATATTTCTGTAAGAAAGATTCTACAGCTAACAAACCAAAACCTGTAAGCGGAAAAACTGCTTGCGAAAGACTCCAGCTTGCAATGTTACCACATTTCAAACCTTGTGTAAGCACTGTAGTGACTCAAAGAATGAAAAAGAACAACAGAACAGACAAGCCATAACAGTGCAAATGCCAACTGCAAAAAATTATACAAACACTATGCTTCACAAGAAACAGAAGATTTAATAAACCAAGTGTAATATCAATTACTAATATAGAAAAAGTAGTTCAAACATTACATGACAAAGTATTCAATGAAAACCTTATTAACATCTATCAAACTATTAGCAGAGGAACCATGAAACCGTGAGACAGATTGGCCAACAGCACAAAGGCAAAAAGAGAAAAGAATTAGAAAAAGACAACAGAAGAACTACAACCGAAGGTACATAGACAAGTAGGCCAAACACAGGACATCTGCACTGAGATCCCAAAGCATGATAAGACAGTAGAGAACTAAACCAGTTCTTTTTTAATCCTATTATACTTGAACGAGCCAGCAAACTATTGACGCCCCATCAGGCACCCTATACAGCTATATTCAACACTAGGTAGTTGACGTATGACGTATCAAACTGGACAGGGAAGACACATGCAGACAAAAGTCACGTTTAATAGTTTCATAACCTTGATCGAAAGTTCTCCTTTGAGTTCCAATTAACTGTTGCACCTAAGTTTGAAGCCTAGTTTTCTGGGGCAAGTTTATCATCCGCAGTTCCACCCTCTTCCATTTGAACATCTCCTGCTAGATTGGATGACCTGTCATCGACATTACCTTCTACCTCAAGCTTCCCTTCTACCTCCTTAACGACTGTAACAGTCTCCTCGGTCTTACTTGCTTCAGTACCTTCGTTGTTATTTTTATTTTTATCCAGACCAGTAACCTGATCATTGTTATTTTCTTCTTTCACTTCAACATCAGTGATGTTACAGTTCTTATTAGCTATAGTAAGCACATTATCATTGTTCTCTAGTTTCCCTTCATTATCTGATACTAAACCCTTCTCTATAGCCATTGCCGCCTTCAAAACACCTTCTCCATTGTCACCATCACCGCCTTCCACTTTAGAACATCCATATCCATCACCCTGAACATTATCTTCACTAAAATCCCCCGTGTTGTCCTCCATAGAATGAGCCTCCTCACGACTCCCACTGTCGTTCTCAGAATCATTCTCGACCACCTCCTCATTGAACTCCTCACCTCTATTCCCCCTCTCTAGACACTGCATCCTCCTCCTAAGATCCCCTAGCTCCCTCTCCATCAAGAACAATCTTTCCTTCAGAATCAAGTTCTCTTCCTCCAACTGTGCAATATGACTATCTTGATCATCCACCCGATTCTCCAACACATTGTGATACTCCATTCCACCTGCGGTCCCACTGACCGGATCATAAATCATCTCAAACCTGCTCAAATCATGGTCCAACCTCCTCTCCACCTCAACATGCTCCTCCACATCACTCTCACTCGAACCCCCCTCATCTTCCTCTTCATCCTCATTCGGCTCCATCTCATGCCCAGGAGACCTCAACCTAATCAAACCCTTCATAGACCCATACCCATCAACACCCCACTCTTCCTTTGCCATGTCAACCAAAACCTCCCTAGACGGCGAGAATATAGGTGTTGGCAGCACGGCAGGCGTTACCGGACAAGGTGAAACCAGCGACGCAATGCCACCGCTCTTCTTCGCCCTAATCAGAAACGACGACGTGTTCCTCGGAGCGAAAGGAGCAGACCTGCTATTCTTAAAATACTTAACGTTCCCACTAACGTTTGTATTAACATTCATAGCATTATTATTCTTATTAAACTTCTTTTTGGGAAAAAACTTTCGAGTTTTCAACCGATTCTGATGCTGCAGCTCATTCAACAGAGGCGGTTGATAACTGTTATAACTCGGATTAACAACACTGCTACTGGCAACACCAAGCATCGCCGATTTCGGCTGATCCTTTCGCCTCTTATCAGTGTTATTCACCTTCTTACCCTTCCAATTACTCCTCGGACCTAAAGCCTTGGTGAAACCCGACGGCGGTGGCAGTTTAATCGAGCCACCGGCGCTAGGGTTCTGAAATTGAGGCGGCGGCGGGGCCCACATGCCGTAGCTCCGATTCATCGGAAGCATCTGTGATTGACGATAGCTCATCAGATTAGTGGAAATCGGATTGGATTGATAAATCTGGTTGTGAGAAATGATTACCTGAGGCGGTTGAGGCTGATGAGGATTCAACTGGTTCAAACTCATCAGATTCTGGCTCCTGTTCATCAATTGCTGTTGCTGATTCATCTCGTTCATTTCAATTCACACACAGAAACACCCAAAAAAAGATTTGGGAAAAAATCAACGGAATCAAAACCCTTGCACACAAATTCGATAAAACTTGAGAAATCTGTCAAAATCACAAACAAGATTGATTAAAGAGACTTGTGATTTGATTAATCTCGTTAAGTTTTAAGGCAACGAATCAATTCTCTGCAATTCAAATATAGCTGAATTTCTATTTTTCTTTATTTTTTTTTGGTTGAGCAAATCCGATTTGAGCGAATGTAAAGACGTTGTCAACAGGCTTGGGGTGTTTATATAGGAGGAGAGGATAGATCAACGGTGTGGATCTTGAGAGATGGACGGCTCAGATTTCGTAAGCGTGTTAAACTATAAGTGTGGTTAGGAGATGTGTAGGGGTCGGTTTTGAGGTTACGATATTGCCCTTAGATTCGTCAATAATTACCTAAGCATTGGGGAACCAGATACGACGGCGTATCGAATACTTTATCTTCCATTTTGTCTTAATTTACTCGTGACACAAATCATTAAGTAGAATATTGTAATTTATTTAATTCATTAACAACACTTTACATCTCCAAAAACTTCTTACTCAGTCCAGGGATTAGCTTGTCGTTTGTATTAAATATCACACATTGCATAAAAATATCCTTCCACATTCTCAATAAGAATTGGGACAACTCTCTCCCATTATAAGACATTTTAAGGGGTAGATGAATTTAATTCTACGTGTATCGAGTCCATAGGCTTTCAAGTTGATGTTGGATCTTGAAACTTCTGGTCAGATGTCTGCCTCGGCTTGCCTCTCTGTTGTCACATGTTGAGCTCAGGTCTACCGGCTCACACGTGAGGGGACCTGTTAAATATCTCACATTGCTTGAGAATTTTAATTAAGGAGTAGATGAGCTCATTTCTACAGTTTAATTTATTGGTCAACAAAATAAGAAATTGAAGACTTGAATATAGAAACAATAAAAAATTGAATAAATTAGACAAAATTCCAAAGGACTTCATGAGAATAGAGGATGCTTGTACTTCCAACTTATAATTTGTAAAAATGGAGTGGAAAGGAATTTAGGCCGTCTCCAACAGGGTTGCAAACGTAAGTTGCAACCCTGCTGCAATTCGTGTTGGGACTCCAGTAGAGTCCCAACACGAGTTGGAACGTTGGGGCGTTGGGGTTTGGGGCGCACCCCAGCGCCCCAACGCCTCTTTTTTTTTTTTCTTTTTCTTTTCTCTTTTGTTTTAACTTTTAATTGTTTATTGTTTTCTGTTGAATTTCTTCTCTTTAACTTCTTCTCTTCTATTTTTCTAAGTTTAACTAAATTATTTCTTTTATTTTATTGCTTTATTTTTTTAATTATTGAAACTAAAATTACAAGTAATATCTTGTTTTCAAATTTCATTATTACAAATATGATAATAATATCCGTAGCAATATAAAATGTAATTATACATTACTTCTAAAATTTAAAAGACATATTATTTGAATTTAAAATCACACTTGTGAGGTTCTCGGGTATGATAACTAGGATTTGAATGTAGTACTTTCATTGTTGTAATTCTCAATTTCAATTATTTTTAATTTTCAATTTCAAGTGTTGTAATTTTCAATCTCAAGTATTGTAATTTTTTTAAAGTAATGTAATTTTTATTTTCAAGTAATATATTTAAAAAACATTAGTATGATTTTGTTATAATTAATTAACAACGTTTAAAATCAATTCAAAAATAAAGTCTAAAAGGAAATGAGAAAAGAAAATGAGATGAATAATTAAGTTTGAAAGAAATGTTAAAATAAAATAGATTTTGGGCTTGTTAAAATAAAATAATTAAGGCTTAATAAGTTTGACAAATTTTCTTGAATATGTACATTGAAAAAATTGGCTTTAAATTCTTCTAACAACTTTTAAGTTGTTTTTATTAACAAAAATTGAGTTTGCAAACACATATCAAATTAATATTAATAATTCAATTTCATCAGGTTTTTTTTAAACTAGACTCTAAAATAAGTTAGAAACGTTTTAAAACAGATCCTTAATCCTCATCTCTATTGAGTGATACAATGTACCAGTTGTACATTGCTGAGATTAGGCCAACTAGCCAACAAAAATTGACCTGATAGGGGCAGAGTTTATAATAAATTAGAGAATGAGTTTGATTGAAATTGTTGTGCCTTGTGTTAATCATCTATCTTACATCTATAATAACTTATTTGTGTGTTAAAATATAGTTGGTAATATAATGAGTTTAAGTTAAAATATTATACAGGAGAATGCGATGTTACATGTTACTTTGGAAAAGGAAGAAGAAAGGGGCAAGTGAAACGTGAGTCTCACCCTTTTGCTTAAGATGATTTGATTTGATGTTCAAGCATATAGTCTTGTTCAACTCCAACAACGGGAATTACAATTCCTCCAGTCATGGCTGCTTTAATATGTGTGACGCATATTAATCCATTAGGGCAGCTTCAAATAATGATCAGCTTTCTTTTGACATATGGTATTACATTACAAACATTATGTGTTTAGTCGTAAAATTACGTGAAAAATAATGTATATAACACAGGATAAAATACATGAGTAATTTTTTTAATTTATTCTTTACAGATGGACTAAAATTGACTGACAAAACATTATAGTCATAATCCAAAACATTATGAGTTTATATTAAAAACATCGATATATATATACACACACATCACATAAGAAATTACATAAAATATATACTCATAAATTAATATACTTGCAGTTGCTATGACTATCTAACGAACACTTTTATGCCTTGGGAGTGTGCTCAAAACAGATGCTTTTATAAATACCTTCCTTTATCCCATTGACAAGCCATCGATTCATCCATCACCATACTACTATTAAAGATTGGTCAGATACGTCTCTTTTAATCCCTGGTTTAAGTTATAGTTACTCATTGTAATCACTTTAAAATGTTAATGGGTAGTAGTACTACTAATGAGTACCATATCCAAGCCCAATTCTATAATATTATTACTCCTTATAATAGCTATAATCAGATTGTCCACTGCGAGTCTGCGACACCTGATAGAGATTTGGTCTGCACAATGAATGAAGAAATGGAAGAAATGCAGAACAATAAAGAAGAATTGACAGAAAAGAAGAAGGACGAACTACGTGACATAAGATTCGGCGACTTCATCACAATGATCCGCACTAAAGTTCTGGAACACAGCGACCTACCACATTGGCACAAAGCTCTTGAGCGGGAAGGTTTGAAAGCTGTGGAACACGTAGACCACGCACACCAGATCACAAATTGTACCAACCACAATACAATTAGGGTTCATCCTAATCCATACAACTCGGCTCAATTCTGGAAAGATCCATTTGTTACCTAGTCAATTTACCTTGAGGTTTTACAGTCCTCATGCTTATGCCTTATATGGCACTTGTAATTTTTATTTTTATCTAGGTTTTAGGAGTAATTTTAGTCCTATAAATAAGGGCCTCTATGAGCCTTCTTGTACACACTATTCACACATTCAAGTATTCAATACACTAAGCTTACAAAGCTCACATTTACTCTTTCAATCTTTTCATTCCCTGCAAGATTTTTAGCATGGCATCAGAGCCTAGGCCTGCCTAGGACTCATTGTTTCGCCTTGTTTCTGCTATTAGCTTGCATCTTCTTTTTATTATCTTCATAAACACTTAGCCTAGATGGGAGATTCCACAAAAACTGTTGTAGCTAAGACTGTGACTGACAGCAGCTCTCTGGCTCATGATGATCCCTATAGTGCTTACTATCTGCATCACTCTGTTAACACCACTTCTGGTGCTGTTTCACCTCTACTGAATGGTAACAACTATCACACATGGCACGGGGCATTCCTGATGTCTTTAACCTTGAGAAATAAGGTATGCTTCATAGAAGGAGCTCTTGAAAAGCCTGCAAATGATTATCCTAACCACAAGGCATGGATCAAATGCAATACACTCATAATGAGTTGGCTACTGCACTCAATTGAGGCAGAAATCAAAAATACTATCTTGTATTGCTCCATAGCTCAAGAAGCATGGGAGAAACTACAGATCAGATATGCTGAGCCAAGTGAGGTCAGAGCTTATCAGCTAGATCAAGATCTCAACTCTGTCAGTCAAGGCTCTAGTTCTGTAAGTGATTTCTTCACTAAACTCTCATGTATATGGGAAGAGCTCTTGAACTATCAGCCCATTCCTAGTCGTGAATGTGGACACTGTAAGTGTAAGCTTCATGAAAAGTTTGAGAAAATCACTGAGATAAGAAAAGTTTTCAAATTTCTAATGGGGCTGAATGATAGCTTTGAGATGGTTAGAGGTCAAGTGATTCTCATGAATCCTCTACCCTCTCTTGATAAGACCTAATCTTTGGGCTTACAAGAAGAGAGACAAAAGCAAGCCAGAACTTCCAGCTATCATAATGAAAACTCTGCAGCTATGGCTGCTGTAGGAAATAAGAGAAAGGAGAAGTACTCATGTCCAACTTGTCAGGTGAACAACCATACCTCTGAAAACTGCTACAAGATCCATGGATACCCCCTCTAAAAGAAGAGGAAATCTCAACAATACTAGGGGAGGTTATGCTGCAAGAGGAGGAAGAGGTTATGGTAGAGGAAGAGGAAGGTTCACAGACGCAAGATTCATGCATTCTGGTATAGGAGAAGCAAGCTCCTCTGCTGTGACAAGCCACAATGATGTGCCAAGACTCACTAATGAGCAAGTTCAGAGGCTGATGGCTATTGCTGAGACTCATGGGAATGAAGTAAGCAACACTTCTGAGAAACCAGACCCCACAATCAACTGTGCTACAGGTATAGCACTCAAAACTATAAAGCATACACCATGGATTATTGATTCAGGTGCTTCACACCATATTATTTCCTCACCTAAAATTTTTATTAAAAATATAAAGACAGTACATAGTACTGTACAACTTCCTAATAATGACAAAATTCCTGTCACTCATGTAGGCACTCTGAGCATGAACAACAAAATTGTACTGAATGATGCTCTTTGTGTACCTGATTTTAACATTAATTTGATATATGTCAGCAAAATGACAAGAGAAAATGACCTACATGTACTATTATCTAATTAAAGATGAGTGTTTATTTTTACAGGGAAGCTTAAGACATCTGAGGAATTTATTAGTGAAGATTGGACAGATTAAGCAACACAATGGACTCTACTACTTGAAGAGAGAAGCACCATCTGCAATTTGTGATTTCAAGAAGGCCAATGCCATTAATAATTTCTCAGAAGCTGATGTCTCTAATCATATTTGGCACTATAGATTAGGACACCCTTCTCAAGAGAGACTCCGATTACTTAAGTTAGGATTTCCATCTATTTCTTGTAATGAGTTCAACTTCTGTACTACTTGTCAGAAATCTAAACAGAAGAGAACTCCCTTTGGTTTGAGCACCTCTATTAGTAAAACTTTTTTTGAACTATTGCATATTGATTTATGGGGTCCTTTTAATATACAAACCATGAATGGTCACAATTATTTCATTACCATAGTATATGATTTTAGCAGAATTACATGGATTCAACTACTTAAATATAAAACTGAGGTGCCTGACATAATTAAAACTTCATAAAAATGATAGAAGTCCAATTTAAAGTTAATATCAAAACTATAAGAACTGACAATGGAATGGAGTTCCATATGCCAAGTTATTATGCAGAAAAAGGCATTATTCACCAGAAAACATGCCCTTATACACCACAACAAAATGTTGTAGTAGAAAGAAAACACCAGCACATATTAAATGTGGCAAGATCTCTGATGTTTCAATCAGGATTACCAAAAAGATTCTGGGGAGATTCAATCCTAACAGCTGTTTATTTGATTAACAGAATACCACCCCCCATACTTAAAGGAAAAACAACTTATGAGCTTCTGTACAAGACTAAACCAGACTATAACATGCTTAAAGTGTTTGGTTGTCTGTGTTTTGCATCAAGCCTACCTGTGCAAAGAACAAAATTTGATTCTAGATCAAGAAAGAGTGTATTTCTTGGATATCCATCTCATGTTAAGGGATACAAATGCTATGATCTGGAAACAAAGCAAACATTTATATTTAGAGATGTAATGTTTGTAGAAAATGTATTTCCTTTTAAGGACAAACAGGAAGTTGAGAAGTTTGTAATCTTCTCACCAGGTCTAGTACCTGAAATTAGAACAACAAAAATTGTCATTGACAGCACCAATGCTAGTGATTCTTCTGACTCTTTTCAACTATTTGATGAAAATATAGAGAACAGACACAGAATCACTGAAATAGACCAAGAATCAAATGACATTACTTCTGAACAAGATTCAGTAGATTCTAACTCTACACAAGTGGATGAAAATGATCAAGAACCACAACAACAAGAGCAACAAGAACTCAGAAGATCCACCATAAACATAAAAATAACTACTCATTTGCAGAACTTTCATCATTACAAACTACCAAGATCAACCAATGCTGTGAAGAAAGAAAATAGCACTAAATATCCACTAAGTAATTATCTGGATTATGACAAACTATCTTATGAACAAAAATGTTATTCAATAACATTATCTACAATCAGTGACCCTGAAACATATGAGGAAGCTATAACTCATGAACATTGGGTCAAAGCAATTCAAGAAGAGATTCAAGCATTAGAAATTAACAAAACTTGGGATATTGTTCCCTTACCAACACATGTTAAACCAGCTGGTTGTAAATTTGTATTCAAAACAAAACTGAAATCAAATGGAGAAATTGACAAGTTTAAAGCCAGGCTAGTGGCAAAAGGCTATACACAAAAGCTTGGCATTGACTACACAGAAACCTTCAACCCTGTTGCAAAGCTAACTTCTGTGAAGGTCTTACTAGCAATAGTAGCAAAACAAAATTGGATTCTAGAACAACTTGATGTCCACAATGCATTCTTGAATGGAGACCTCACTTAAGACATTTATATGTCTTTACCTCCAGGATTCTCCATTCGGGGGGGGGGGGGGGGGGGGACAACAATATGCATGCAAGCTGAATATATCACTATATGGTTTAAAGCAAGCTAGCAGACAATGGAACACTAAATTCATTGATTTTCTTAATTCAATGGGATTTCATCAATCCAAAAGTGAATATTCATTATTCAAAAGGAGCAGTAAAGACACTTTTACCGCATTACTCATCTATGTAGATGACATCATAATAGGAGGAAATGATCAAGCTGAAATTAACAAAATAAAACAACAAATGAAAGAAAAATTCAAGATCAGAGATTTAGGAAAGCTTAAGTACTTTCTGGGATTAGAGATATCAAGATCTCAACAAGGAATCCATCTATCTCAAAGGAAGTACGCATCTGAAATAATAGAACAAGCAGGGTTGCTTGGATGCAAACCTGACATTAGTCCCATAATACAGAATCACAAGCTAAGGCAATTTGACGAAGGTTCTAAAGATGAACTGCTCACTGATCCTACTAAATTCAGAAGATTAGTGGGAAAGCTAATCTACCTAACCATAACAAGACCAGATATATCATACTCAGTGGGAATTTTAAGTCAATTCATGGACAAACCAACACAATCCCACATGAAAGCTTTATTAAGAATAGTGAGATATTTGAAGAATGACATTGGGAATGGTTTATTATTGAATTCAGATCCCAACATGGAGTTAAGAGTTTACACAGATTCAGACTATGCAGGATGTGCCTATAGTCGAAAATCAATCTCAGGGTATTGTGTGTTATTTGGTAAATCCCTGATTAGCTGGAAATCGAAAAAGCAACAAACAATAAGCCGATCTTCTACAGAAGCAGAGTGCAGAGTGATGTGTCAAAATCAAAGTTTTAAATTTGTTTAAGAGTTAAGAGTTAATTTTCAACACTATGAAAACTTGTAGTTCAGTGAAGTTAACCCCGAGGTCGGTCTCGAAGGACTTAACTAAGCTGAGTCTTGTTTACGAATAATAATAACAATATGAAAGCAGTAAAGAGTTGTTTTTGCTTCGGCAGCAGATTGATTAACTACATGAAAGTAGACTACTTTGCAGAATAACTAGAAAACATATTTAAACTTAACGAGATTGATATGAATGAGGAGAATTATGGTGTGGTGACAGAAGACAAGCTAGCTAGCGGGAAATATGCGATCAACAGGGAAAAGAAAAAAAAAAAAAGATTACTCTCAAGTTGTCACTACTTGGGTTGAGAAAACGAATAGCATTAGTGAAGGCGCCAATTTCACTAAGCTACAATCAATTAAGCTAATCCTACTATTACTGTTTGCAACTAACTGTTAGATTGAAGCAAGATGAAAAAACGTTTTGGTTTCTAAAGATCAAATGCTTAATCTAACAGTGATATTGACGGATTGTACATCAAACGTAATAGCAGAATACGCAATTAATCTAAAAAGCTCATAGTAATCGTAACCCGAATATATATAATCGCATAAACCCTAAGTAGCATGCTTGAATTCGTTACCACCCTATAATCAGGGTGTTTAGCTACTCATGTTATGCGAAGACATAATCAATAAAGCAATTAAACAATCAACACACATAATCTTAATACTAGAAACGAAGAATCGAACGATTGATACAATTTACCCTTCGTTGTCACAAACCCTAGGTAGAATTGAAGAACCTGAATCGAATCGATGCAAAGAGTATGTAGATTGAACTCCCAATCAATGATAATCGTTGGATTACAAGGTGAAAATCGGTTCAATTACCTCAAAACGATAATTGCCTTGGAAACTAGGTCTACCTTGAGAGCAAAGTTCAATACTTTACAATAGAATGAAATTATGAAAGTAATAATGTTGTTTCTAACTAAAAGAAAGGAAGAAAAACTAAGTCCGAACGAATTAGGAAAGACTCGGGAAAAATCGCGCAGAAACAGAAGAAGTTGGCGTCCGCCAACTTTCTAGATGGCGTCCGCCATGGAAGAAAGTTGGCGGACGCTAAAATCCATCCATGGCGTCCGCCAAGTCTGACTTTGGCGTCTGCCAAGTCTTTCTGGATTGAATTGGCGGACACCAATCTCTTAACTGGCGTTCGCTGATCCTTTGGAAAATGACGATTTTTCCCTTCTTGCTCAATTTTGCTTCTTTTAACTTCGATTCTTGGTATTTTGGCCTCTCCGCTCCAATTCTAGCAACCATACGAAGCATTGGAACTCCATATCTTCCAGATGCATGTAAAATACACCGTTTTTTACCTTCAATTAGCGCGGTTTAACCAAATACCTGCAAAACTCACAAAGAACAAAACAAGTAAAAAGACTCTAGGAAAACTACTAAAACTATACTTAAGGATAACAAAAAGACGGTAAAAAAGACCAGATGAGACGATGTAAAACCGACTCATCACAGAGCAATGGCATATGCAGCCTGTGAAATTACTTGGCTCAAAGCTCTATTTAAAGATTTTCATATACAGATTAATGAACCAGTCAAGTTGTTATGCGACAATCAATCAGCTATCCACCTGATGAAGAACCCAGTCTTCCATGAACGAACGAAGCATATAGAGATCGATTGCCATTTCATACGAGAAAAGGTTGAGCAAGGAATGATCCATATCGAATACATTCCTTCAAGACAACAACTGGCCGACATCTTCACCAAAGGTGTTTCTGGTGAAGATCTCAGAAGAATGATCGACAAGATGTGAATGAAAAACATTTACACTCCCATCTTGAGTGGGAATGTTTGAGATTTGGTCTGCACAATGAATGAAGAAATGGAAGAAATGCAGAACAATGAAGAAGAATTGACAGAAGAGAAGAAGAACGAACTACGCGACATAAGATTCGGCGACTTCATCACGACGATCCGCACTAAAGCTCTGGAACACAGCGACCTACCACACTGGAACAAAGCTCTTGAGCGGGAAGGTTTGAAAGCTGTGGAACACGTAGACCATGCACACCAGATCACAAATTGTACCAACCACAGTACAATTAGGGTTCATCCTAATCCATCCAACTCAGCTCAATTCTGGAAAGATCAATTTGTTACCTAGTCAATTTACCTTGAGGTTTTACAGTCCTCATGCTTATGCCTTATATGGCACTTGTAATTTTTATTTTTATCTAGGTTTTAAGAGTAATTTTAATCCTATAAATAAGGGCCTCTATAAGCCTTCTTGTACACATTATTCACACATTCAAGTATTCAATACACTTAAGCTTACAAAGCTCACATTTATTCTTTCAATCTTTTCATTCCCTGCAAGATTTTTAGCAAAACCCTTTACTAGACAATACCGATCTCTCGTTTTCTAACACATGGTCATGTATTGAGTAATTAACAAAAGGATCGATGAAAAAAATTTGTCAACCCTTTTTATTTTTAGAACCAAGAACATATTTTTTATTTCTACATAAGTGCAAGAGTCAGATCATAAGATCTGGACTCACATGAGCATCCAAATTATTGAGAGGACTGCTACAAAGCATCATACACGTTGGACTCGCACAAGTCTCAAGCTAAAATTGATGAATGAACAGCATGATTATAACCAAAAATCAATATCATATAAAATAAATACATTACTTATTTATATACTCCATTCGTAAAACTTCATACATTAGAATTTATGTGTAGTTTTATACTCCCTTCGTCCTGGAGAACTTCATACATTAGGGTTAGCGCGCAATTTTATACGAAAAGTTAAAATAATGATAGAATATAGAAAGGGTGAAAAAAAGTGTACTTTCAGTGGCAAAATGTGGAATTTGAGTGTAAAGTTGAGATTGTTTATTATTTGTTAGATGTGGAGTAGCTTTCTTTTTTGGTAATGTATGAAGTTCTGTGAAACGGCTAAAAATGACAAATGTATGAAATTCAGCGGGACGGAGAGAGTATGAAAATTTGAAATAAATAGCTTATATAAGTAAATAATGTAGGGAAAAGCGTACCTTTTGTGGTTCAAAGTGTACTTTTAGTATGATGTTCAAATTATTTATTGTTTATTACATGTGATATATATTTATTTTTTAATAAATATGAAATTTGTGAGACGATTAAATAACATATACTATACTGAAGTTATGTAACAACATATTATTAATATTATTTCAAACTTTATACTATTCAACTTGAGAACATCAGTCACTTGTATCTCTCACCACCAAAGGAGTTCCCTTCCAAAAATTTATAATCGATCAATAGTTTTGGTTTAAAAAATGACATGAGTTCCTCGCGCGCAGACTCTAATTATGTTCCACGTTACGTGTTCGGCGAGCACATATTGAATGAGTGAAAATGTTCTCCAATACTAATAAATTACTGGAAGCTCATTTCTCTATGATAACATACACCGTTACATTTTACAGTACGAAAGTACATACACCATATACACGAATAGACCTCCAAAATTGAACAAGGAACTACGGAATACCTCATCAACTCAAAGGTGAAAATTGCATGTACACCAATTTCTAAAGAGCCTTCGACTGACATTAGAAGCCAGTATTTGGGTTGTTTCCAGCAAGGATAAGAGAGATCTCCAGCCCTCTGCTGAATGCTTGGTTAAACATGAGCCGAGTTTGGAATGTCGAAACAAATGGGAACCATGAAAAGAAAGCGATAGGGATGAATATGAGCATTCCCATTGCAGCATCATATAAGCGAGCAATAGAGCGGATCGACTTCCATAACCCCATTTTCTTCACAACAGGCTTCCAAGCGCAAGCAATCTGCAGACAGTAAAACAACATTACGAGGCATCAGGAACAAGGGTACAAGAACAGAGTTAATTAGGCATAGGCCAGACCAAAAGCCTGACTAGTGGACAGAGCTAATTTTACTACAAAATGGTGCTCTATGAACACACTCATTAAGAGTTTGTGAATAATAATAATAAGAATTGATGTCTCTTCAGTATTTGAATGGTTATGTAATGGTTCCAGGCAATAGGTACAATTTAACAACCAAGTATTAATGGAAGTATAGGTAATATGTAGCCAAATTGCAAACTTAAGTGTATATAAAATATCTTTTTAATTCATTTGCAATACTCTTAAAAGGTTATGAGAAGGCGATAGCATCAAATGCAGCATTCATGCATAAAAAGTAATGTTAGAAATAGCTTTGGTGGAGATTGCTTACTGATAGTATTCCCCAACCAGTCGGGAGGAAAGCCAAAATACAAGCAAAAATATCGGTGATGGAGAGCGGACTTAATGCGATTGCAACAATCAAGCCAGCCAGTGCAAATAGAAACGCGACACCCTGGATAAAGCGTAGCAGCAGCTGGAAGTTGACTGATATCTTCTGGCTGAAGGTGAACACCTGTGGGAAAAAAATGGAATTTTATGATCTGTTTGGGCTGAAATTAGAAAGTATTATTTGCCTATGGTATCAAACCTTGAAAAGAAGTATTAGCACGGCAAAAACTACCCAAGAAAATCCATACACCTGAAAACAAATGAACAGCAGTTAGAATTCATTCCCATCTAATCAACACTTCAAAGGATATTTCCAAGATTTGATTCAAGCCTGCCTCCAGTCTATATTGTTTTGCAGTGAGTAACTCATGCAAATTATGCAACATCCACATTCTATGTCGACATCAGGGATCGAGTTTTGGATAGGGAAGGAGAGCGGCGGTAGCCTCGCATTGTTGAAGAAAACCTTTTTTTTTCATTTTTTCTTTTTCTTTCCAGAAAAAGATACGTGTACATCCCATTATCTGGTTTTCGATTTCCAAAATAAATAAAAATAATCTTGCCATTTCGAAACTGATAACATCTCCCCTGTAAGAAGACAAGTTCTATGTGAAGATTTTTCACACATCATCAGTAAAAAGAAGTGTAAACTTGAACTTGCACATGAGTTAAACCCAGGGCATATAATCTTCCAGCTGCCAGTGGTATTATTTTTCGAAGTCAGGAGCCTTGTCGAGCTTCAGAAAATGTTCTCGGATCTTATGATCATAAATAAATGCTGTAGAAAAGTAAATCTCAACTTCAAAGTAAAAGGACTTACCGTAAGGGATGTATTGGTCCCTTGCACATCTAACTTGTAAACAATGCCATACTGGAAAATGAAAAACCGCAGGCTTAAAACAGTTTCCATCACTCTCCCACTGAAATTCCGAATGTGAGACTGCACCAAATGTGAAAATAAGAATGTGATTGACAAACCAACAAATGAATGTGCAAGTACTGTTTCTCTTATTTGGAAAACATAGGTAAAGACCAGAGCATGTAAAGTTGAATTTTAGACCAAAAACTAGAAAGCATCCTTCAAGAGCAAATTACTGTTCTAGATATTGAGCAGAATCAACTTTTTTAATCTTAGACTAGCGTAGTGTGGCAGATTAATACATTAAGCTGGAAAATGGAGTCAGTGTTGGCTAAAAGTTAGAACTGAAGATAAACTGAAGCACCCATAGGATTTAATACAAGACAACAAGACAAACTCAAAATCTGCAGTTAAAGGCTATCATAGCTCAGAGCAATATAGCCTGGACAAAAGTCTGGACAAATGGTAGAGCCTGAGCTAGAACCCCACTGAAACCTTAGATGCCCAAGCAATTAAAGGAAGAACTAGAGGACGACCCCAAAAATCAAGTAAAGGGAAGCACTGAGGAATATAATAGAAATTCCCTTACCTTTATCATTAGAAAGTGGATTGTTTTGGTCATAACCGACAGGGTACTTCCTATTTTTGGAGAGTGCTTTTCCAAAATAAATAACAATATCCAACTTAAAACATCACCATGTCTCACAGATGACTATGATTAAGCAATCACCCATGGCATGCTTGCATACCTTGAGGCATTTGAACAAAAGAAAGAAGAATTTTAAAAACATGCGCCCTAATTACAAAAATATTAATTTGAATAGCATTCTATGCTAACAGAATTTACTGTCAGAAAGAAAACAATTAATTTGTTTAGTAAAATGAATCAATAAGCGCTCAATAAACTGTAAGACACAAGAAACCAGCCAAGAACAGTAACAATGGACATACTATTTCTTCATCCCACCATGCCTCCCAGCTTTCTTCTCCTTTCACTCCAATTCCCCCTCTGTAGAGAAGCCAGTTTGTCCAATCCCGAAAGTCCTCTACGGCCCTAATGATGACAAGAAAAATCTTAGTATTGAACCAAGCAGGCCAGGGGATGGAAAACACAAAAAAAATAGAAGCCCAAAGAAAGGAACTTACTTCTGCCACTCAAATCCAGATGGATTAAACAAATATGGAGCAAAAAGCCAAGATAGAGCCAGGAACCAGCTGCTGAGAGTGAGAAGGATGTAGGATAATGCACCGTTATTGGTTCCATATGCTAGGTATACCACCAAGAGCAGCACAATTTCCATACTGAAGATATAAGAAAATAAATATATTAATGACTAATCAGCAGCAACAGTACAGAGAAGGGGAGAGAGTGGGAGGGAAGAGAGAGAGAGAGACCCCTTGACAAAATGACTTCGTGCATAAAGCCTGTAATTTTCAGTGAACTTGATGTGACGGACCACAAATCCTCTACCAGTTGCTTGATACTGCAAAAGAATATTCTTCTCAGATATCCGATAATAACATTTGAGTTCATAATGGATGACAATCAGCTTAAGCATACCCTTGCGCCACCATGAAGAATAGTTCGGCCAAAGTAATGTGTTCTGGTGCCCAATGAGAAAGTGAAGAAGACAGTACAAAGCTGGAATTGCATCGTGACAAAACTAACAACGGCCTGTGATGTCAAGGAAAAGAACGGGCTTTAATGAAACACATAAAAATAGGTTTCGAGGGAAATACTTCGGATTGAACTCAGCCCGCATGCAATCAACTGACAAACGTGGTGACTGGTGTCATTGGTCAAAATGGGATGCAAGGAAGGTTTTATATTTGAAACCAGGCAAATAAACAAGTCACATACAGTAAGTGAGTAAACTGACAGTAAATCTATCCCTCAAACACCAAAAAACATCAATTCAGTTGCATCAAAATTCAACCAAATAAGCAAACACGAAAGCCGCCAACTGAGTTGCATTTTCTACAGTCAGTCGGCGATAATCTCCACAGGTAAAGTAGATAATATAAACATGAAGATGAAGTGTTGAACGAGACATTATTGGCTCAGAGCATGCTAGACATACAGCACATGATTCATAAATACAGGCCCTGTTCACATCCCCTATTCATATCCACTCTAAAAAACCAAATATGTGCACATTTATGAGGAAGGTGAACTCAATAGCACAAAAGAATGAAGAACAAGCACCAACATATAGTTGCTAAGAACTACCAACACACAAGGAAGAAGATGACAGGGAACATACCCTTAGAAAACCCTGCTCTAGAATGAAACCGAAAATCATTGGCACTGCTGTAAAGACACCTATCTGGAAGAGAAATTGAGCATTCAGAGCAGCACTCAGTGCAGCATTGTCAAATATTTGTCCTCTGAACTGAAGAGTTTCGCCAACCCCAGATAATGCCTTCAAGCAAAAGTGAAAACCAAAGTTAAGACAGAACAGACCTTTATGAAGTAGGATGCAAGAATTGCCCAGCCAAAAAATCTGGGATAGCGGGATCGCGCTATCGGGATGACCGGGATACTGAAGTTATATATATGACATAAAATACATTATAACATAAAGTTAAAAGTTTAGAAATAACTCAATTAACAGGCAGAATGCCAGAAACTAAATAAAAATGGGCTTGAACTTTGTAAATTTGCTATCTGTAGGTTTTAATTGGGGGTAAATGACCAATTTACCCCAAACTTTAATATCCCGCCCGGGATATCCGAGTCCCGGCCGCAATCCTGCCCGGGATTTCCGGGATTTGGCCGGGATGCTATGTTTCCTGGGATGGGGGGCATGTCAATCCCGCACAGTTGCCAAAACACACTGGGATAGCGGGATCGCGCGGGAACTCGCCGGGATTGAGCAGTCCACGTATTCCGCAAGACATTAAGCGACAAATCAACCAACAGATAAGCATTTAACTGTGTGAAAGCCCCGACTATCATCACATGAGAAATAAACAATTTTGCACATGAGCATCTATAACAAACGTACCAAGTACAGCCTCCCATAGAGAAATATATACACCGTCAGCACCGTCAACTGCAAAATATAGGATCCATAAGTTGAAAAATTATGTAAATATGAGCACCATTAGCAGCATATTATGTAAATGGCAGACCAAGTATACCAAAAATATGCAAGATACCAGATCCGGCACAAGCCAACAAAAAGAAATAGACAAACTACCAACAACAGGAACCATGTTATGCAAAACTGTTGGCTAACCATGGTACAGAAGTAGTATCCAACAGTGGTAAAGTAGAACGACATCATCCTAAAGAAATCAAAGAGCTGTCCAAGCCGATAAACATCCCTACTAAGAACTTGTTCACCATTCCCACCAGCAACTTTGCCCTCAAAAAGAGCAATCTGATTGAGACCCACATCCCGCCCCTTGCCAACCTGCAAAAGTTTAAGTTCATTGGTTTCCCCCACAATAGTTCTGGATTTAAAGTTGACTAGAACATATAGATAGTAATGCAGCTGGCAAGGAAACTCATAAACAGAAAAATCAAAGGTATACCTGGATGTATTCATGGTGAGTCACATTTCCTTGGCGTAAAGTTGAATTGAAACCTGCATTTGTGTCATTTCCAAAATTACGGTTTTCATAAAGTTTAAACTTTCTAGGAAACAATGAATAAAACATGCCACAAAAAGACAATGTTGTCGCAAAGTTTAGTACACATGCTTGGGTAAGTTGATCACCTGGGAAGTACTTGTGACTTGTAAAAGAATGCCACAAGATAAAAGTCATTCTTTTGCAACTCTTTGTGAGTTTAACGCTAATAAAGATCAGCGTACAATTAGCAAGATATTACAGACCTATGGCCCTAGACTTGGGTTCTTAATTGAATAATATTTTGGAACAAAACAGCAACTTTTTGTTCCAAGTAAGCATTGAAATGCATACAACACAATCTAATCGACACTGAGTTGGGCTATGTTCTCTTCAACTGAAAACTCATTCAGTTTAGTTCAGTTCAGTTCAGTTCAGAAAATTGCAGTTGAAGAGAACAGAGCCTTACAAACCCCGCATGCCTAGCATCATATAGTCAACAACCAACTATATTTATAAATAAATAAATAATAATAATAATAATAATAATAATAATCATTCTAATCAGTTCAGTTTCAGAAAGGACACGCCCACCAGACACCATGGCATTACGATGTAACAACAGACCATAAACAGTTTCTGCAAAACACACTTTTAAAACCAGTTTTTGGCTGTTTTCCCCTTGCTAACAATTCTTGAAAAAATATTAATATCCAAGAAAGCTCCTGCTTGTTGCAAAACAATACCTGAAAAGATATCTTCACTAATATTGATAATACGAGATGCCTTGCTGATACCACCCCTTGTGATGTGAAAAACTCTATCAAACACATCTGGATGCCCGTAATGCATACGAACCCTAAAAATCAGCAAAAATACCAGCATCATTGTAAGATATTCGATACTTACACAGCATTAGAGTATGTAGAATTTAAAAAAAAAAAATCATAGAACAACTAACTTCAACGGATTCGCCAGAACACGCTGACCAAGAGTGACAAAACTAGCCTCCTGATTGGACATGAAAGATGCCAAAGAAGAGACACTGCATTGATAAATTAAGGAGTTATGATTGTGAAGATGCATAGAAAAAAAAGCATTTTGGGACATGGCAACGTACCTTCCAGTAAATACATGCTCCCTGACGCCAAGAATTGTTGGAGGGCGTAGCCCATGATCACAGTGAAGCTCTTCAAGAAGATTTCTCATCTTCAGTGCTTCCTCAAAGTAGTTATCCTGGAAACAATGACATGTTAACAATATGATGAAACAGGAGCAAGAAGGCCATCATAAGGATACAAAGCAATGCAATCGCTTCCACTCATCACAGCTTTAGAACATTAATTTTTACAAGAGAGGATCGGATAACTAACAAAAAAGGATCCATCTTTCATAGAAATACATAGTGATACTAACAAATACTCCCTCCACCCCGCTATTAAGTACCCAAGAACAAAAAAATTGGTTAATGCCTTAATGGGTATTCATGTAGGAGAAATAAATTAATAGTGGAAAAAGTATGAGAGAGAAAGAATCAAGTAGGAATTTGAGTGGTATGTTTGTAAATAAATGGGTATGGGAAGGGTATTAATTAGGCATGTAAGGTTGCTTTTGCCATTTTTGGAATGGGTATTTATTAATGGGACATTCAAACAAGGAAAATGATAATTTAATAGATGGGACGGAGGGAGTAGATCAAAAGGTAATTAGAATTTATACATTATAGTCGTTATTGCAGCGCCAAAGCACAAACTAAATGGCATGCACTAATGTGAAAACTACAATGAGGGTCTAGCATCACAATGCAAGAGAATGAGGTCAGCACTAAGGTCAACCTCCCATATATCTAAAATTGTAATTTAAAAACCAAAATTTGCTCATTAACCACACAATTGCAGATAATATGAAAAATGAGAAAACAACCATTCGAACTAAAGAAGCAAAAAGATCTATCAAGTACTAAAATATTGGTTTTTTAGTTGTATGCAGAGTTAGAAGAATGGTAGTTTGAAAGTTGTAACTAGGTCAGGACAAGCTCCTCTTAAACGCGTAAATGATTCTTGGAAGTATAAAATTATACTTCAATTTGTTCCTCAGAATTTTTTTTTAAAGAACGTATGCATCTTACCATCTTTATTGTCCCCGCTTAAACACAAAGATAAGAAAATTTTGTTAAATGAACCCGAAAATGCAAACCTGGTTCATGTCAATTGTCTGCACAGCATTGCCACGAGTGAAGACTACTGCGTGATTTTGATTTTCGGGCTTCCCCTCACCAAGTTTAGGATTTCCTGGCAGCTTTATTGAATAGATTTCCTGTGGTTCTCAGAATAATTGAGTTGTTAGAACATAATTTGATCATATTAATATAAATTAGACAACTCGCATAAAACAGTTATGTTTTTCCTGGAAGAACAAAAAATAAATTGCCTACTGAAATATGTTGGCAAAACAGCCACTCCAGTTAGAAGAGAAAGCAAAGTAGTAACTTGACATGATCAACGAGACTCTCTATTGATAAAAATCCAGAGTCGCTGATAACCCAAAGAAATATGTATTCCGTGTCAATTTTACTTAACTGCTGATAATAAGACTCCTAACTACAGAGGTTCTGTCATCAGTATGTTAAAAGATTCGAACTAATTAAAGAAAGCAATGTAACCTTATCTTTTCCATTGATGTCGGCCTTTACAAGTTTTGAGAAATATTCAGTATGCACTCTCCCATCCTTCAGAGTTTCGACTACATCAATAAATGCAACTCGCAGAGCCTCATTCCTATGTTGAAAATGAAAAGAAAAGAATGAGAAAAACAAGGGAAGTTACCAGTTGCAAGAAGTCACAGGATCCGAGCACTTAAAGTTCCCTACAGTTATAAATAGTTGTAATCCTATTGCCATGCCCAGATCTTTTGTCCATAAACTACAAATTAGTGTTTGATGTATGAACAATTTAAAGGGGCCAATATTTGAGTAATTAAGGCAAATACGTGTCCCGATTAAAAGAACTTTAACCATTTTCTCTATTTGTACATGTCATCCTTCCACAGGGGCCGAAGGGCCGAGATTAAAATAAATCAGTACCCAATCTCAAAACATCAAAACTAAAATATTGTGTGATGAATGCAATTAGATTTAGAACCTCTGCATTAATAGAGCTATATCAGCAGCCTCAGGTTTGTGCTCTTCTTTCTGCTTTCCATATATCTGACAGGTCACAACATATGTGAATTTCAGATCTGCTTGCGCTCTTGCTTCTGGCGACAACTCAAAACCTTGAGTATCTGTTAATTCATTCCCACTAGTACCAGCTTCAACATCTGCAGGTAAGCATGATAAATAAGATGCACTAAAAATGGAAAAGGGGTAAAAGATGAACAAGATGTTTGGCACGCAAACCTCCAGCTGAGATCCGCTCCAGATATGCTTGGAGCATAAGAGCTTTTCTGTAGTACATCATTCCACGAACTGCATAGTAACAAAGTCAGCATACAAAAAGTGACATTTATTCCAAACAACCTGAGGCCTTGTATGTAAACCATAGTGTCAAAATGCAGAATAAACACAAATGACCCACCTGTTCTGGCCAAAGTCTGTCCTCGATAAGAAGCCCAAAACCGTAACTCAAGGATATGCTTAGGATCATCACCAAGTTCTAACTCAGATGTGTTCTCGTCACGCCCGATACGAGAAAGGAAGTTTTTCCATTCATCTGCATCCACCAATTAAAAAGCAAACAAGAACAGAGTGTTACCAGTTAGACAGAAAGCAAAGCTTTTAAGTTGCACACACGTAGATGTGATTGAAACACACACACATACGCACGCGCCCACATAACTCACTGTCATCATTTGTACAGCTATACCAAAAAAACACCAGAGTTCAGGGATTCGGAGAAGGATGACCAACAGTATCTCCTTATAAAGTTTGTGTAGAACTCTTTAATCGTTATCACAAAACACACACGCACTTGAAACTATAGGAAATGAATGTTTATGGTGCTTCGTATGTGGGGGGGCTACAGAGTCATCTTTGACTCAAAAGGAAATAGGTAATGACAGGCAACACGTAGCAGAGATATTCTAGCAAAATTGAAACTAGCTACTGAAGACATAACACATGGGACGAAGAATATAGTTTTCTCTACTAATAGCATGAATACTGTTGGTGACATGAAAATATAGAAAATTGGTCAATACAAAATATAAAAAGAAAATAACTAAAAAGTACAGAAATGAAACAGGAAACATTATGCAGCCAAATCATTCAAGTAAGGATCAAGATACCTGGATATATCTTTTGGAGATAAAACAAAGTTGAAATACCATCTTCATTTTTCTTAAGGAGCTCAGCCATGCTGTACAGTACAGTCTCGGAGTAATATGGAGTGAACACACTACACAATGAATTATGAGCATTTACATACATATAGTCTAGCATAAATTTGAGAGGGGATTAAAGTCAAGAAGGGACAGTTTACCTAAAAGATAACATCTCCCGAACTGGCTTGGCTACTGGCATCTCCATGAAAAGCGAGTTGCTGAAGAATTCAAGTCGTCGCCTAGCTTCCAGATTATTTGGTACATTTGCAGCAGAATCTTTAATGGTAAGTAGCGAATACAACCTACTAACTTGTGCTTTCTGGAAATGTTCCATGTAGTTTGTCAGTCACTCAACATGATGGGTTTGAACCGTTTGATAGATACAAATAGAACATAAATTTCAGATGCTAAAACATACCATGTCAGCATCTTTAGGCCACTTCAATTTTTTAAAAAGGCGACCTTCAGTCCTTGCCTTTGATAGCATATTCCAGGTCTCATAATTTTCCCTGCATATTAGCAAATGAGTCTAATATAAAAGCTTGAGAAAGAAATACTGCAGAGAAATATGGCATCTCATCAGTTGAGCATACCTCATGTTGACAGACAGAACATCGAGACGCATAACATCATATAGATCAAGCATAGCTTTGACAGCACCTGTTTCAAGTTCAGGTGTGTGGTCCTTTTTCTGCATAGTGATATTAAACATAACATAAGTTTAAGAAGAAATACAGACGAGACACATCACATGAGGCCCAGTAGATCTATAATAGCCCCTATAAACACAACTGGTTTACAAGCCTTGGCCTGAAGGTACCCTAAGCCTAGTGAACTCTTGTCAAGTATATAAATCATCAGTTCTCAGGAAATTTTCGTTTCCACCAAGTTACCAGTCAATGATCTGCCGAGTTTATATGAATTAGGCACAATTGGCCATGACTAACCAGATTAGGATATGATATCTACTTGCATTAGAGTAGAAAATGACTAGATTGCAACAAAATCACTATTCTTCAACAATGACTAAATTGCAACAAAATCACTATTCTTCATCAGTCCCATGACTCAGCAATCATTGAGTAACACTGAAAGCTATCATATAGGGATGGGAAAACCAAAGTTGATTAACTTGTTACCATTCTCTGGAAGAGCAGCCTGAAGAACAGAAGGGTGTTGATCTTTCTTCTAGGTTGCGGGTTGAGGGGGGTAAATTTTATTAGGTGACCGGAAAATTGATCGGAGTACCTAAATTACAAGGGTGGTCAACTTATAGTACCTAAATCAGACAATATCATTCTACCGTACCTAAATTGGCAATGTCCCATTCTACTGCACCTAAAATAAAATCCAGGGGAGGAAGTTATTTTGATTGACAATCTAGGCTTGAATTATGTGTGTTTCAGCAGTTGGGGCCTCAATAAATTTTTTTTAAAAAACAGAGAGAGAGACGAGCAGGTTGTTTTCCATTTTCTGAGAGAGCAGCCTGAAGTACGGGAAAGCTTTTTTTCTTAGGTGGGTGGGGTGGTTGGGTACTTGGGTTAGTTTGGTTGACAGCCTAGGCCTGATGTGTCTGTGATTTTCCGCCATTGAACCCCAAGTTCAAGCTTTTTTTATCATGAAATGGAACTGACAAAGAAGGGTATTCAGTCAAGAGAGAGAGAAAGACAAAGAGACATAGTGATGTCTTGACGAGTACATAAATCATCATTCTCACAGGAAATAAATAAATGCAGACTGCAGACTACACAGAGGGGCAAAAAACGCATTGGGCATGAAACAGAAAGGCCACATATATGGTGATACTAACCAGAACTCCCAGGAGTGCAGTAACTTTCTGAGTAACAAGGGACAGTTTACTCAACTGAAAATCCACATGAATACTTCCGGCCGAAATGCTTACTCGAATATCTTCATATATTCGTTCAACCCTGACAAGTTCCAAAAAAGCACCATGTGATCACATAAATCACGAAAGCATGCGACTACGACAAAATTGAGCAATCAAGTATTTACTATTTACCACTGCCTTCCTTCATTATTTCCTTCATCGTCCAATATAGCTGTAAGGATAAACTTGATGGAGTGGAAGCACTCTTCAACTGCATATTTCATGTAGTCATCTCTTGCAATCCTCTCCCAAAGCTCTTCTTGTGTGTCTCTAGTCTCTGAGGCTATATCTTTTGCTAGGAAGACCTGCAAGAAGAGAGACGCTGAATAAAATAAGAATTCACAACAGCCATTTAGCTATGAGCACAAGAGATAAAAGGTATAAAAAAAAAACTTATGATTAAGAGCACATCCAAACCTTACTAGCCAAAAGAAAAAGAGGCCACTGAATCAGGGGTAGGCTCCCTGAATTTTTAGGCATATGAAGCAATTCAGCTTCCCTACATGTCAGAAAAGATGCTCATTAAGCTAAGACCGAAGCAAAGAAGAAGCTCTTAGCTCTGTAGGGATACAGATGGCGCAACTGCCAGAGTCATGATGCTCACATGTCAGATACATAATCCTCATCCCTCAGATTCTTTATAATTTCATTCCAAAATGGAGAGAATCGCGCAGCATCAATTTTGTTGTTCGCCAAATCCTTCAAAAAGATAACGACAAGTTACCACATTCAGGCAAGCAAAAAGATGCATAATGCATAAATGGAAACAAAAGTATTCAATCAACCAGAGGACATGCCTAACCAGAACTCATAATTTTGGTCAGTGTATCTCCCTTTACGAGCGCACGGACACATAAATAAGTAAATATGCCCAACAATTTAGATTTCCTTCCTTAGAAGTAGGAGAAAATGCATCAAATTTCTCTTGAGCTTTCAAGACTAACTGTATAGTCTATCAATTTCATAGTATGAACTACATGAAAGTTAGTAAGATACAAATCTGCTTCAACTATATCAAACTACTTATTTAAGAGCTCTGAATCATCTGACTGGAATCACCACATACTATATTTATAGAGTTACATATAGATTTTCCTAGCATTTTACACTAACGGATTTTCGAGAAACTTGAAAACCAAACACACGCATGTGTTTTACAAAAACTAACAGCTTCAAGGATGTTTCCAACCCGAACTGGAACATTTTGAGGAATTTCTTTGGATTGCTACTGTACTGGTTTAATGCAGCTGCTGTTAATCCCTTACCTGATACTGCTAGCCTCTTTTTTTTTTGTATGACCTGCTGTAGTACACTTCCCGTGTATCATAGGTTTTTTTTAATAAAACCTTCTTGATTACTTTTCAAAAAAAACTAACAGCTTTATAAATCATGGAATTTGTAATTCACTGAGCAGCAAGTTGTCCAATGGAACTCATAACCACAGGGTGTCATGCATTCCTTAACTAAGTCCAATATTTCTGACCAAAATCCTATCATAGGATCATACTATTCCACACTCCACAGTGATGGAGAGAGAAAACACTAGTGTGCTCCATTTCTCGTTTATGTCTGAGATATTCTAATCATTTGTAAATTCGAAACTAAATTCATACATAGAGAGGTAAAAAAAAATTAAAGACAATAGGTTCCATGGAGACTGACCTGACTTAGCGACTGGCCAGACTCCCTGCAAAAGAGAGGTTTGACTTAAAACTGTTGAGTATGATAAAAGTAAAAATAATCCTTCATGTGCTCTTGGTAAAGGTTGGAAAGATAAGCAACCTGTTAGGAAGTGGCACATGTAAGGTATCCATGAAGGCCGAAGGAAATTTCTCAAAAAGGTGATGAACAGCATCTAGAGATCTAATCTGGACACATAAGAAAGCAATTTGGTCCATTAAGAATTAAAGAAACAGAAATCAATCCCCAGTTGAACTCTAGAAAAGCAGATATCCACCCACATACATGTGTGTCATTAACACAATTTAGTTAATTTTTTGGTAATTATAGAGCAACCAATAATTTAACAATATATGTCAATAAGAACAATATGTCGATAACATTTTGAAGAAGAAAATATGGAAGATCTGCAATAAAAACACTACCTCTCCAAGTCGATCTCTGGCGCCTAGCAGGAAGCCGTAGACAGCAGATATAATAGTGTAGAAGATATGAATGTCCACCAAATAAATCTGCAGTGCAAAGAAAAGAACACAAGAAACAGGTAAACTCAAGACGACATCCCAAAAACACCATAGTGTACTTCATTCATGCAGCATAGATTACATAAACATAAACAGGGTAAGAACTAAGGAATGCTTACAGCCATCACAGGCGCCCATAAGCTGGCTACAGCTAGAGCATTATGGTTATCTGCATGAGCATTTGCAAATTATTAACATGCAGGTAGGAATATAGACAATAGACACAGAAATGCATATTGACAGTTAAGATTAGTAGATTTGATTAAAAAATGAAACGTCAAAGATTTTATAGTCCTCCATTAACCCACCGGGGAAACTTATATCTGCATTCCATTAATTTATGATTAAAATGTTCTAAGCCATAACTAGGTTCTCCAAGTGCGGCAAAGATTTGCCATAGTTTCATTTGCGTCTGGCACAGCCTTAATCAAAGGTGATACAGTAAAAGAAAACACAGTTTTGGCATGAAGCCATAAACATAGCCCCAACCAGTCCAAACCCGGAGTATGGAACCATATCTTATCACACTAGCATGTCAATTCTAGTATGTTATAACTAGTAACAGGTCAGAGCTTACTTCTGGATACAAAATCATGCCATGAATATACTCTGATATCTTGGTCTATAATAAATCTTGTGGGTACAACCAAGGGGCGAATCTGCAGCATCATGGACAAAATGGTTAAAATTAGACACGATAAGGTTGATAAGAAGCTCGAAAGTGCTAGATAAGGAAAAGAAGCACTTGCCAGTAGGAGATAAGCAAAACTAAATTTGCACCCAAGTACAACAAGCCAGAAAAACATGTACCTGTTTTGTTATAGCAAAAAAAATTATAAAGGTTTCAACCTCAAAAAAAATATTAAAATATAAAAAAGTCTCGAACCAAAAACATGGTCTGTATTAATTTGCATCTTTATTTGACCATCTGTTAGCATCAAGAGTCCACAGGAAATGAATGGGCTCCACCAAGAAATTAATGGATCACCTTGCTGTATTTAATGATTTTCATGATCCCAGAGAATCATATATGTTAGCATCAAAAGAGCCCCTAGGAAAGGAAGAGGCTCCACCAAAAGATTATTTGATCATCTTACTTAGTCTACTAATTTTTCATGCATCTAGAGAATCATACTTCTATAACTTTTAGTTTAATATACAGTACACTCCTTGTGTAGGTGCTTTTCTCATCTTAATAATATCTGAGATTACCTATTTAAAAGAAAGGTAACACACGAAAGGTAAACATGTCATGCTTATTAATTAATAAATCTACTTTGCGAATTTCACTGCCAACTTATTATTTTTTCCAATCTCCTACCCCTGTGATAGTGGCGAATTGGTTGGAAAAATTCCAAGGGAATTCCTTTGGGTGCAGAAGGGGAGGTTAAAATTTTGCATCTGGTGAAGTAGCAAATTGTTACTGTTAAAATTGGCATTCTCTTCCTTTGCAGGCCCACCTCATTTACTAAGGCACTACTTGGCAAATTTCTCTAACCCAAGGTTTAGTAGCGGAGCAAACAACTTGCACTTCACCAGAAACAATTTGCATCTCTTGTGAAAATTTCCACTGGAAGCTTATTTGGATAAGTCAGCTGCCCACATACTGGAATTCTTTTTTCGGACAGGTGTTAACCATTGATAATTACTGCCCATGTTTAGACATTATGGAAGGGTGTTTCATGTGTAAATCTGATGGGAATTCCATTGACCACCTGTCCCATAACTGCAAAGTGGCTAGGGTAATTTGGGATTCTATTGAGGCCTTGTAATCTGTCCTAGTCAATGCCAAGTAAAGTGGTAAATATGCTTAAGGCATGGAGAAGGAGATTTATGGATAAACATAGGAGTCCTTGGAATGAAAGAGAATTATTGGTTTTGTGTGATGTTTTTGTTGGGTAGGGATAATATACATTTTCTTAAATTGAAGGGGTTTACTTGCAAATCATTGGTTAAATTGTCACAACAAAATAGTTTAAGATGCAAATCCAAAGGTACACTGACACGTGGATAAGCCACCTACATAGGGCACAAAATTCTGATAAGAGAGAGATAAACATTACTTGATGAAATCTGAAGCTCTCTCATACATGCCACGACCAACATAGTAATGTTCCTGCAACACACCAGATACATGAATAACGATCAACTTCAGAAGTTACCATTTAGCTGATGTTATCAGTAATATATATACCTGGTGCATCCACTTCATAAAACGAACCATTGGCCAATTATCGCACTGATTTGACATGCGGTGACACGCTGGTATGCGCATTAAGAAACCCAAGAAAAGCTTCACACCAGCGTAGATCGAAATAATAATTACATATATTCGATAGATAATTGACTGGGAATTTGGATTAGTCTGCTCTTGCAGAGCTCGTCTGCAATAAAAAGAGATCAAAATAAGTGAAAAGCCCACTACTACTGTGTAGATTAACATGAGAGATAAGAAATGGAAACCGAGAAACAAATATCCCGGTGACTAGCATGACATACACATAGAGGAAACATATGAGAGCTGTAGACAAGCTATAGCTAAGGAAACGAAGAAATATCCTGGTCACAGCTAGGCGTCTTGAGGTAGAGTATGCTCCATACATCATCATCATGTCCAGCACACCTGAAAGACAATGAGAACCTCTTCAGGTGAGAATCAGAGTAAAGAAACTGTCTATGAGACATAGTTGTATACTGTGGTTGTACACAACTGTAAACCAGTAAACAGGGAGACAATTAAAATCATTAAATATATTACTCTTAATAAATTTCATCACAAAGTATGTCGGCCCAACACTAAGAACTTCCCGTATTGTCTTGGAATTGAAACGTCCACCATTGAATGCAATTAAGGTAAGTGCCTAGAAAAAAAAGGAAAAGGGAGAAAATTGTCATTAATAGAAGAGCATTTATTAGATTTAAGAGCAAATTGTCCAATTAAGTCGAACTATCCAATTAAACTTAAATAATGGGAAATGAAGCTTCAGTTGAAACCAAAATACTAAAAATATAAGAATACTATGATGCTCTTCAAGGAACTTCAGGGCCATTGAATGTAATTACACATCCGCTCCGAATCCAACACACCAAGTGCTGAGTTCCAATATAATATAATAGTAGAAGCTAAACAATGCATGTGTATATATCTTAATAAATACATCTCTACACTGTGTTCTATGTGTGAGTGAAAACCTCGTATTCCATACCCACATATGTCAAAACTAGATCCCCATAACCACGCAACATAGTTGCCTTGCTTGCCGTAAAACAGGAATTTCTGGAGAACTTTTTGGGCGCGTTATTTGAAGAAATGCGAGACAGCAGTGCAAGGTAGAGAGAGAAATATGATCCCTGACGATAACTAATGTGCATATGACTCACGCATCTATCATCATCATGGAGAAGTAGAGTTAAATGCACAACACCCCCCTGAGTTATTAATAATGTGCGCGAAACCCCCCTGAGTTAACGAATTAGTATCAAACTCCTTTGAGTTATTAAAAATGGGCACAAAACTTTTATTTTTAAAGTGTGTGAGGTACAATCTCATTAGGTGCGACTATAGATGTTTGCTTATGTTATCTTACACCAAAAAAAAAAAAAAAAAAAACATAGTTATTAAAAATATGCGCAAAATCCCATGGAATTCTTATAAAGTCATTGCAATACCCCTTTTACATGAATACTAAATATACATGATGATTTCGTATTGTGTGCAGTTTGACTCGTTAGTCCAAATTTTCGAAAATATTAAAATGACTTAAATTTGAGCTATTAAAAATAGTAAAACTCTACTTTTTTTCCTGGTTAAATGAACAACAAAAATCGATCACACACTACTGGTTATATAACACTGAAATATATAAATAACAACCATAGATAACAATAATTAAAATTGTCACTACATATCAACAACATATATCAATTCATTATTAGTCATGTAAACGGAAAAAAAGTGGAGGCAAAAGATAATAAACTGAAACTAAGAATGTCCAGTCCACCTAGTCGTGTTAATTTGGAGTGAAAAAACCTAAAAGAACATCCATTGTCACACCTAACACTAGCACGCCGTAAAAAAGGCTGAGGGGGTTCCACGCATATATTTTAATAACTCAGGGGAGTTTCGCGCACATTTTTCATAACTCAGGGACTAATTTATTAACTCAAGGGGGTTTCGCGCACATTTTTTAATAACTCAGGGGGGTTTGGTACTAATTTGTTAACTCAAGGGGGTTTTGCGCACATTTACAATAACTTAGGGGGGTATTTTGCATTTAACCCTGGAGAAGTATGGTGAAATGCGGGGCCAGGTGGTTCTAATGACTGTAACTGCCCTCATAGGGTGATTTATGGAAATTCAACAGGAAATGTGGGGATGAAATCAACAAAAGATTACATCTTGAGGTTAAAATGGTTCTAATAAATTCTGGAGCGATATCTGAAGAATGGCTCTGACTTTGAGAGTAAGGCTCCCACCCCTTTTTTTGCAAGTTAAGGGCAAGTGCCCAACTTAACTGCTAATTCGAAAGTGAAGCTAACTATGTCCAGCAGAAGAAAATAAAGGTAACTGAATTACGCTACAATTCCTGGCAGCCAAAAGTAAACAGAAGCGCAAAGGTTCAAAACTATTTCTACTGAGAGAAGCTGCTACAACATGGTATTATGTGTATTTGATTGGTTGCATTATGTGCAAGAAGGACGAAGAATCAGTTACACACCTATTTGTATCGTGATATAGCTCACAAGATATGAAATTCTTTTTTTTTGTTAGCCCAACATTTACATCAGGCATCGCCAAGAAGAATTAAGGATATTAGTCAGGCTTTGGGATAAAAGTTCAGGGATAAAGATTTCAAAGATCTCAGGAGTATGACCCCGGGATGTATTTTCTGGGTGTGTTGAGTGCAAGGAAGAAAGTTCTGGGATATAATTTTTAGAATCTAACTGAACACCATTAAAAAACCAAACACAGAAAAAAGCTAAATACACATCAGAATGTAACTGGCAAACCTGAAACATCATCAGGAGGAAGATCCACAGTCTATGGAAACTGTGATAGAGATGAAGAAACGTCCTATGCTCAACAAATGATGTTTTTCCACAACGCTTGCCACCAGTAGACTTTAAAATATTCTGCAGATTAAAAAGGAAAAGTAGTGAAACTAACACGTGCTGCCATCACGACAATCTAACTGTTGACAATGTACATGACAAAATAAACTGAGCTATCAAACCAATCCATATGTACTCCCTCAGTCCCAAAACAGCAGCATCAATTCACTTTTTGGTTGGTCCGCAAAACTATTTATCGTTCAAAATAATGAATATAACAACTTTTACAAACCAATCAATTTAAATACTCATTATTCAATTCGTTCTTCACATAAAATAATGCTCACAAAATTTTTAGGAACTTTTTATCTATTTTTCATGACTTCACAAACATGGTATAAATATTAACGATGTTATTGTACTGAAATAGAGGGAGTATGATGCATCTTTGACATGTAAATCGAGAAAATTTAAAAATATAGAATACACAAGAGGTATACAGTACAGATTATGACTGGAGGGAAAACAAGTCAGAAACAGCAAAGGGATTTCCAGCCACAATGTTGAAGCGGCATAGGAACATAGTTCTTTAACTTCCAAAATCTTCAAAACAATGGTTCAGAACTCTTAAAATGATAAGTTAATATCTTGATTTTATAATCTTCTCATAATACTATTGAAATATATTTCCCATAGTGAACTATTCAACTATACATAACTCCACGGCAAGTTCAGCCGAGACTACTAATCATAAGAAACTGTTGAAGAAAGGCTATGTCAACTCCTAATAGAATGTCCAAGAGCATACCTTTGACCTTGGTGATGGCTTTAGAAAAAAAATTGAATTCCTGCGCCACGGCCAACTAAGTTCAAAACAGTGCAATGACCTTCAAAATCATTGAGAGAAGTGTAAGAAACCATTGATAGGAGAAAAGAAATACAAAAATGAAAAATGTATGCCTGAGACAACAAAACAACATGATCTAACCAAAAATATTCATTAAAGTCGTCGTAATTTCTCCATGCTGAATGAGGTGCTTTCCCATTATCATTGTTGGCAGCTTCCTGGGTATCAAAAATTAACATGGTGATCATAGTCATGTCAAATTTATCTTTTACAAAGATTATTCATAACAGAATCCAATCACCACAAATTTGACATATAATAGAAGTCATTACAGGGACATACCGCAGATACAACCTCATATAGCGGACGAATAACTTGATCAATGAAAGATACGGAATCAGATTCAGTACAGCTGTTTGCTGGCTGCGCAACTTGCTGTCTTAAAATTTCTTCTAGTTCTCTTCCCATCTGTTTGGTTGCCATTCATTTTGTAAGAGCAGGAAAGCAAAAATTGAGAGGCTTCATCAAAAAGGGACAACAGAGAAGTGTTTTCCGTTCATAATAAACAATCCTTGCTTTACAACAATATGGCTTGAATTTGGGCGTGAAATTTACTAGTGACAA
This sequence comes from Plantago major, assembly GCA_026545765.1. Taxonomy (NCBI): domain Eukaryota; kingdom Viridiplantae; phylum Streptophyta; class Magnoliopsida; order Lamiales; family Plantaginaceae; genus Plantago; species Plantago major. The sequence continues at coordinate 33,550,589 of CM048840.1, read as the reverse complement.
AAACCAAAAACAACTACAAGCGCAATATTCTGCCTACAAAAGAAAAGAGACGTATGGGAGAACCAGTTTTGAACTATTTGCAACTGTAAGCAACAAGAGAATCAGAGGAATGAGAACAAACGGGTTTGAATTTAAAGCAATCTTCACTTATCATGACATCAAATATCCAACTTCACCAAGTGTAACCATTTATGAAACAAAAACAAAGACAATATTAGAAACATAACCAACAAGAACCTACATGATGAAATATGTAGCACAAGCATTCTGGAAGAAATCTTATATTGGCTGCTTCACCCCATATCAAGAAGTACAAAGAAACGAACAGCAACTTCTTCTCCTTGCTAACAGCCTCTAAACTGTGAATTGCACAAAGGATCAACACAGAACAATCATAACTCTCATCAATACACATTACACAGGCAAGAAGTGTGTTATATTTCCCATCTAGGAAGCACCAATACGAATACTAACATGAGTACCAAAAACAGTAAAACTCAAAATAATAAAATACGAATACGTTAAAAATACGTTTTTGTTTCATACATATTTTAATATATACCACAAGTAGAAAAGACCAAAACAAGATAGTAACTATCAAAAGTCCCTAATAAGTATTTGGATGCATCAATCTTGATACCAATCATCAAATTAGTAAAAGAGCAGAGATATATCATCAACAATCCACATACTTGCTCCATACAGGCAATATTCCAAGATAATTGCACCACTTGATATAATTGTCAAGGGACTTCAGAAATACCCTCTGCACAGCAGCTTCATCCAATATCTGACAATAGGATATGAGATGATTTAGGTTTACAAGATAGCAGCAAATGCATACATCTGTTAAAGAGATGAGGTAATGGGCATGAAGAAGTGTGCCTAAGAAAGGGAGAAGAAAAAAGAAACAAATTGGTTACTAGATCGAAAAGGTTGTAAATAGATCGGACACAAAACTATGACTGAGCTGCGAATAAGCCATACCCCTATTTCATAAATTGAAGTACAGTATTATTTTAATCCAGGGAGAAAACAGAATCTAATAGTTAAGCACCTAACCAAAGAAGTCGACCCCATTAATTATACGCATGAAAAAGAAGTTGATGCCTATGAAGAAAAAGCATGCAATCTGACATGAAAAATCGGTCTCCTGGAGGAGTTGAAAAAAGAAGGGTATGGAATTCAATTGGCTGAATGAGGTCAATGCGCTGGGAAGGGCCAAGAGATTGTGGGTTGAATGGAGGCTTGTTGAAGATGTTACCCGGTTTACGTGTACAGTGTCCTGTTTGGTCCTTTGGCTATGTTTTTAAAACCCGGTGGTTCGGCCCGGGTTAACCGTATTTGGTGGCCTTACCGGGCTGAAAAACCGGGGTTGCAATGTGTAGTTTATTAAACAAAAATGCAAAATGTTGTGCATTTCTTTATTTTGAAACTTCTCTATGAACTTTTAACTAGTCAGTGATCTGTAAAAATTGGCTGGAGTTGAAAAATGTACATTTCGATTTTTTAAGGTATAACATATATTCTATTATTGAGAATACTATTATATACTCCCTCGTCCCAATCTCAACTTCCCGCATTCTATTTTGGTCCGTCCCAATCCCAACTTCACATAGCTTAAATGGGAATCTCTCTCCTACTTTATTCACTCTTTTTCTTACTTTATTCATCCAACCTTACACTTTCTAAATTATTCTAATTATTTATATACTTCACTCTTAAAAACCGTGTCCATGCCCACGGGAAGCTGAGCCTGCGAAGGAGGGAGTATATAATATTGCATATTTATGACGTCAACCAGGTCAACCTACCGAGTTTACCAGAGTCGACCCGATCATACCTCTCTCAGAAGGGAGGCGGGGTCTGGGATCGAAACAGTCCTTTTGGTCTCACCAGGTTTATCCTGTGCAGTTAATCTGTTTTTCTGATTTTACGAGGGTGTAACCATAATTAGGTTCTCGCGAGATGTTTTTTTGGCTTTTGTTGCATGTTACAGAATGAGCAAAACTGATGTAGCATGGAATTCTTTTCCAGTTTTCAGTTTATGAGTTTAATGTATAAATTCTGTTTTCAAAGAAATATTCCCGAAGCAACACAAAGGACCAAGCAAGGAATGTGCTGTTACCCATTTCCAAGTGGGTAAAGCATTGTCCAAACAAATCTAGATATGTAACAAAGCAAATTGCAAAGTACACAAATGTGATGTAAAGCAGGCCCAAGTGCAATCTGGAATACGTACCGGCTCAGTCTCCTCCGGAACACGTAGCCGGGTCTGCTCATTTGCTAAGAGGTGGACCACATGTTCTCGCTGATTCGAAACATTGTCTTTCTGCCGCATCAATTCCACAAGAGTGGGCAAAATGAAAGAATTGATTTCAGTTTAACAAACAAATAAATCTATAATGAAAGATTAGAATCCATTAGAAAAATCATCCAGGTTGCAGAAAATAGATGAACTCTCAAAAAAGGTCTCACAAAAAGAAGTCACAACTAGACAAGTCAATGGCTGAACATTCTAAACTGTTATTGATTGCAAACTTACCTGAAAACCAAAAGTATATTGCAAAAAGTCAAACATATCTAAACTCCTTGTAGCTGGTGCGGAAAAGGTTGCAGGAAGTTTTGGGAGGCCCCTGAAATACTTTAAAGATGACGCTGCTGCTATAACCTGATGTTTAATTAGTCCAATCAATACCACAGAATTACCAAGTAAATGAGAACATGAATATGAAACATAGAATCAATTCACCTCTGGAAAGAAAGCAATTGGATTTGTAACTGTAGGAGCATCAAGAGGAATGATATTGAAAGGGACCAAATCTTCTGTCATGGCTGCATCAGACTCCATAACACGTTTCAACTGAAGACAAAAGTCGAACACAAGGAAAATGAATATATTAGTGTGGAGTACCCATGCAGTGCAAAATTCATCTGCTACAAAAAGAGTTTGGCTGGCATGCAAAGATTCGTGTAAAACCAAAAGGTAAAATTTAAACCCAGTGATTGAGAAAAATAAGGTTGATGCACACAAGTGAAAAAAAATAATTATAAGAGAGAATTAGCAATGACATGACCTCCTTCAAGCGAATGGGAAGTGTTAGTTATTGCATATTCACCAGGCACATCACCAATCATGTATTCTGTAGAATTTTAGTTTTATAGTCCAAATGTGCTAGTTCTAAAGAGATTAAAGGAGAACGAAAACATGTGTGTTGGTGGAAGTGAAATCCTAAGAGATGTTATAGAACCTTAGCTGATAGTATTTGAAAGAAAAACATGTGAAACAAACTTTTGCAAGAGACCGTCTCCCGTCTCTTGGGATCAACATCACAAACATCACATGTTTAGCACACCTGTGTTACCCCTACATTACTATTTACTAAACATGCAATGCTTGTAGATAAACATGTGATGTTTGCAGCTAAATATGTGATGTTGATCCCGAGAGAAGGTTTCTCGCAAAGCCTGATCCTAACTTTGAAGAAAGACTATATCAAGATGCGAGGAAAATGCATTACTAAATTGAATGCATCTTTTGCCATTATTGTTTTAAATTTCTCCCTCTTAATTTCAGTGAACTGAATATAACAATTTAAAAATTCCATCTCCAGAGAAAAATATTCAGTAAATAAGGCAAACTTATAAGACATTCTTAACAATTTTTCAAAACTTCAACCAATTAGGCACTAAAGGGCAACATAATTTGATTTCAAAACAAAATATGAATCCAACCTCCTCAGGAATTAATCGGTCAGCTTCTTCTGGAGAAACCTCTTTGGTCAGCTGCTCTAGAACATTCCCAAGAACTTTAAGAGTGGCCAAAACTCTTTTTCTTTTCACTGTCTTCCTCTCCAGTCTGGGCAAAAAGATGGAGAAAACGTGTGAAATGAGTGAAAGCAAGGACAGTTTCACTATGCACATAAATATCATCGATATGGACGTAAATATCCTGACAAGAATTTATAAAGCTAAATTTGAAGACCCACTGTAATCGTATTAGGTATAGTACAAGGAGGTAGTCAAAAAAACGTACTCGCCAAGGTTGCCACTAAATACACCAGACTCCCTCAACTTCATTTCATCTTCTCGCAGTTTGTCAACACTATTCTTTTCTCTGTAGGACTTATAAAATTCACGCAAGCGAGCGATATCTTGGCTTCTGTCTATGCTTCCACCCTCCCTCTTTGCTAGTTTTTGCTGAAGGCCATTATTAAGAAGCAGAAAACTTCACATAAGCAGATATCATAAAAGATGCTACAGCAGATTTCAAACAGATGCCAGAACTAAAGCTATATCTAAATTCTAAATGATAGTCCAGACATATAGTAAAAAAATTATTGGGAAGCATGTCAAGCTTTCCAACACGCCCAAATAACATTAACGAGTCTAGGAATGAGATACAAACTAGGAGTATAATTTTAAAGTGGCCAAGAAGAAGTATGAAGTACTGAAAATTATTAGACTTTCTAATCTTCAAACCATACCTTGATGACAGACATTAAACCAGTCTTGAACTGTAGTACACCCCTTCCCTCACTGTTGGGGTCAAGATTTTGAGCCATTGAATAAGCCTGTTCACACACTGAGGAACAAAAACCTAAAGTTAATGAAAGCTGAACGGACCACCATGACACAACACTAGAAGCACACAATAAAAGATTTGTTTGGATGGTAGGGGGTGGGGGTGTAATTCAGATGTCGTTTGCTCTGAAAAAAATAAAACTTCTTGCAAGACTTAGAATTCTGTAGGAGAGAAATCAGATGTCACTAAGCACCAATATCAAAAGAAGTTAGTTATCGAACACGGACAAGCACATTTCATAATAGCATTTTTAAAAGCACTCGCAGCACATTATTGTTGTTAGCATCTCATACATAAGAGTGCTGGTAGCTGAATTACACATGCCTTTTTAATAGGTTATCTCAAATTCTAAACCATTAAGAAGAAGCAATACACAGGCATATTGTAATTACAAATTACAATCGAAGGGCATAAAACTATTAATGTTTGGAATATTCCCTGATAAAACAAAAACACGGACTGAAATATATGATTCTTCATCTTCAACACCGAAAAATAGATTTCGCCAAAGTATGTTCTCTCCCTCTAAAGACACCAGATCATACACCCCCGGATCAAATTCCAAAGAATTCTACAGTCTGTATCTCTGAACTTTCTTCCCCATTCCTGAATAACATCCTCAATACTCCTCCGCAACCCAAGATATATTAAGAGATGACAAAAGGGAATTACAGATCCATCTAGAAACTTAGCAATGCATAAAAACGAAAAATTGAGTGTCCAACTTCCCGTCCTTGCAAATAATGCACAAATGAACCACATACATACCACGTCGCATATGCTTATTGGTAGCCAACACTTTGTTGTGGGAAGTGGGAACAGCCCAACAAAACAGCTGCCCTAAGTGGAATTTCACTCCTACAGATCACCTTCAACGCACCATACCAACAAGGAATTATAAAATGAACAAACAGAGAATTTACTTCCACGCCTTAATGTCCAAGCAATGCTATCGATCTCCCAAATTCTAATTTTAGCCCATAAGTCAAAAACAGGTAGCTCCTCCAACCCCCAATCCGCAAGTATCTTACAAAGGAAATACTCCAGCACACTACACCAGCTTTTACCTTTATAATGGTACACACCATAGCTGATGGACAGGTGGCTATGTATAAAAGAGATTGAAGACTCACTCTAAAGAGTTACACATACTGCTCCCAATGCACATTGTGCAACATCGAATGGGAAGGAAATTGATCCAGTCTAGATTGTATGTAGACGATCAATTATAATGGTATACTTCCTATTTTTGCAATCAATTCTTGATGAACTTTATTCTACCAGGATGACTGATCCATTAGGAAGTGTAAATCGGCAGCAGTGGTCAGAGAAGTAATGCATAAAGATACGAAAGTAAACAAGCTTCTTGGGGATTTTCTAACCATAAAAAGACGTAGAGAAGATCAGCCTAATCAACCCAATCTCATTCACTTTATAGTTTATTAAAAGCTTAGGCATTGATTCTATTGTCAGCTTTTGAGGAATTCAAGCACTTAGCTATTCGACTAAATGATCAACTTAACTGTGGTACTCATGCTATTAACCACTATCTTGTGAGTGAGTTGCATTGTCGCAAATTACGGTGTGCACCATCTGTATAACTTGACTAGGCCGGTTCATTCTATTAAATCCAAACTGTGCTGGTTGTTGGATGTGAATTATTTAGCATTTTAAACTTCCAGGCAGTTGATCTTATAAGCACGTGTAGAAAAATGGAAGCCAGTAACCAGATAATAGTGTGGATATTACCAGCATAAAATTAACTATCGTGAGTATTTGCCTCTAATGGGGAAGAACATTACCAAATAGGTGGAGAATTTATATTGAGTTTGTTGTTGGAAATGAACCGGGAAGAAAAGGTGAGGCATTGTGCTGTAAAAAACATGGAGAAATAGCAGCTTCATAGCAAAAATGGTGTGCCAGTCTATTAAAACAACAATAACGTGAAAGGCACACAACTTTCGAAATCCACTCATATAGTGAAATACTGAAATGCATAAAAGGGCAAAGAGGAGAGCACGTACGAATCCTGGAAACATTAGGATCATCATCTTGAATTTCATCTGCAGCCCTCAGAATGTCATCTATGTCTTTATTCGCAAGCGAGGATGGTACATTTGCAGCAAGGCCCGCCTCGGGCTGTCTGAACAAATCCCCACCTGCTCTTCGACCACGTAGTGCTGCACGCACCAGCCGCTCCCACAAATCCTCCACTCGAGACATCTCCTATATGGACCCAAACCATAAAGCGGAAAATCATCAGCAAAATAAAGAAAATAAATCATTCATGTAACTAGGATAATTCCGAGATGCCAACAGCAACAAAACTTAGCATATAGAAGGCAACCAGATTCAGTAAGTCCTAATACAGTATGACTAAACCTGCTATATCGCCAATAGCAACTAAATCCACTATACATCCGGGCATTCAAACAGGTGACAAACGTGTCGATTTTTCGAGGAAATTAAATCATGATCCGGTACAATTTGAACTCAGTTTCTCAAAACCACAGCTAGAAATGAACAAAATGGCACTAGTCCAGCTTGATATGATAGGAAATTAATAATGACGACAATATCGAAACGAATTCATCTCGCATAGTCAATAAGCACAACCTACAACCCAAAAAACAAACACAAAATCAATGAAAACTTACCGCAGAGAAAGTACTCGACGCAAGCTCACCGAGATAGAGATACGTGAAGAATACAGAAGGTAATGAAATGGATAAACCCTAAAAAATGGAGGATTGAGGTTTGAAAAACAGATCGTTACCTTTTCGTTTCTGTAGAAAAAGGAAATGAAGGGAAAGAGTATGGGCAGGAATCTAGGCCGTTGCTCTAGCTAAATTCTTCGACTGAGAAATTTCGATCCAGTTAAAAAGCGTGGTAAGATCGGATGAAGGATGAATCTTAACGTAAGTCGTCGTTATCGGAAAAACGCGTATGCTTGCTTCGAAATGTTGGTTTGAAATAGATGGGCGCGTGGAAAGTTCGCTTGACTGGCTCTTGGGTTTCGGCAACTGGCTACCAACTTTTCTTGATTTGGCTATATTTTCGACAGCAAAGGTTTGGGTCCTTGGGATGATGCGCCCATAGTCTCTATGGTACTAAAAATATGAGATGAAAATAAAAGGGTTTATTATGCCCAGTTCAATTTTTTGCACTTGAGCTGATCTAGTACTTCCAAAATATGCCGGGTGTATTAACATACAAGTCTATTGTGTTTGGATACGGGAGAGCAACAATTCAGTACATTTTGGCTCCTCTTTTTACAAATTTCTATGGCCAAAATTTGTTGAAACAGCTCAGTACAAATGTAGAGGAAAAGTTCCAAAACACCCCCGAATTAAATTTTTCTTGAGTCTAAATTTTGCAAGTCAAACTTATCAAAAACTTAATTTAAACATCAATTAATATATTCAACATTTCTTACAACTTTCCACATTGTTCAAAATGTTTTGTTGCTACAAAGTTCCATACATCATATTTCATATGTTGATAAATAAGTCTACAAGTGCAAATTATAAACATGTCAATATACCACGGACATATATCAGTACCGGCACTGACATATGTCTGAAAGGGTAATGATATGTGTCTAAAAGTGTCAGATTGTGAACATGTCCGTTAATGCTACAAACATATAATGTATTGACACTGACATATGTCTAAAAGCATATTGATATGTGTCTACAGTTACATTTTGCATTTACTCCAGCTCAATTAATTTCTTCATAATGAATTTTATAACTGATATTGGGAAGGGTATGATTGTCTCTTTATATTTGCCAATAATCAATCTTAACCACTCATTTAACAATGTTGTATCAAGATCAACAATAAAAAAGTGGATTGTCTCTTAATCAATTTTATTCCCCAACATTTTACTACTTTCTAATTTTGTCGTTTATTAACAAATAACAACCTTTTGAAAAGTTGAAGCCACCTAGTTGACCGTTTGACTCACTTTAAACGCAGATACCTACTTGTATTGTGTTTTATCCTCATTCACGTAATTAGATTACGAAATGTCACCACGTGGAAGCCGGGCGATGGGCAACGGGCACGGGGCGCATGACACGGGGCACCGGGATTGGACACATTAAACTGGGGCACGGGCGTTGGGCACAGACAAATTACATCAATTATGGTCCGTGATGTACCCATAAAAAAGACCATCGCTGGAGTACATATTACCTTTGACCAACTTGTTGGGCCAGTATGCGACATCAAAAAAAAAGAGAACAAAGATCCAAATTAGATTTGGACGGTGAAATTTAAATTGGTGCACGAGGCTTGGACACGATAAATTGGGTTACAGGGATATGGGCCTGGGGCATGGGGCACATGGTGTATCACATGGGCACTGTTCACGGGTGCAGGCCCAGGGCGTTGGGCATCGGGACAATGGTCATCGAACTTGGGCATAAAGTGGTGGACCAACTTCGGCACAATAAATTGGGACATGGGGCTCTGGTCCGGGGCATGGGGGACATGGCACATCACTTGGTCACTGTTCACGGTCGCCGAGCTCGGGGCATTATGCATCAGGACAATGGTCACCGGGTCTGGGCACAAGTAAAGTGTTGTACGGGCTAATAAATTGGTGCACGGGGCGCTGGGTCCGGGACATTGGGCATGGGGCACCTGACGCATCACACGAGCGTCGGGCCCGGGGCACTAGGCACCGGGCTTGGGTGCAAGAAAGTGGAGAACGAGGCACTGGGCCCGGGCCATTGGGTACCGATAAAATTTCATCAATTGCGATCCGCGATAATGCAAGGAAAAAAAAGGACTATCGATGGGGTACATATTACATTGAAGCAACTTATCGAGCCAGTACGCAAAGTCAGAAAAAGAGAACGGATATCCAATATAGCTTTGGAGTGTGTATTTTAACAAGTGTCGACATGCGCAATTGACATGGGGCCAGGGAAACGGGCATTGGGCACGTATGTTGGACATGGGATGATAGGCATGGGACCAGCACAATGTCATCAAAGTCTGGTTCACGGTATACAAAAGAAAAGGAGTACCACTAAGGTACATGTCATCGAGAACAATCTTATCGATTAATGCGAATAATAAAGAATATAGCAGAAAAAGTTCACCCACGGTATTCTTAATTATTACACTTCTTTTACACGAACGTAACACATCGCCGTACTAATTAGCTCGTACCTCCATCCTATTGAACAATGTTAACAGGTATACTCTAACGGCGTGGCAATAGTTCTGGACAACGTTCCGGCTGATGAAGGGAATAAGTAGAACTCATACAAATGCAGGTGTGTTTTCTGGGTTCTTCTTGATTTCCTTGCCTCTTTATGAATTTTCTTTTCTTAATCTCATTGTTATTTTCATTTGTGCCCTGACACTCGCAACTCAGATGACCACGGTGTGTCTGTAAAAAGGCCCCGATAAGTTGGGGACGTATACATCAGTTTTATCAGGTGACCGGACTTATATATTACTCCCTCCGTTCTTTTTAAAGCTTGATTATTGGACTTTCTCCGGTCAATCGTACTCAACTTTGGCCACGAATTACTCTTAAACTATAACAATGAAAAAAAAATTAAAAAAAGTATATAATAAAAGTTTAATAGGTATTGTTTCATAAAATAATTTTATTTAGTAATAAAGAAATTATATTTTAAGATTAATTAGTGGTCAAACTTGATTATGATTGACCGGAATAAATTCAAATGATCAAGCTTGTAAAATACCGGATGGAGTTGCACCTAACTGAACCACATTGTTCCACTACAAGGTTTTTTTGGCTTGCTTGTTTTCCCCAATTCAATATTTGATCTCTAACAGCTACACAAGAAAACAAAACAGTATACCCAAAGTCAGTCACGTGAGACTGTACCACAAATCCCTCTAATTCAAATTCAAAGTGTGTTCCAAGCCAGAAACATTTGTTTTGGTTTACACAGTCAGTACATAAATGTGTACTAGTTGGTAGGGCAATGTATGAACTTGTTACATAATTTGTTTGCATAAGAAATTTGTAAAATGTAACATACTTTTGTGCTGATTTGTAAAAAACCCGTTTGGATACAGATATATCATATATAGTTGAACGGGTTGGTTGTGTAATTTCAACTAGGCTTGGAGCTACCTACTTAAGTATTATTCCCTCCATTTGACATGTGACCAAATCCATATCAGATCATAAATCTTTCATTTTTATTGTTATTCAAATCATCCATTCGTTTCTCTATCTCAATCTCTCTCATCTCTCTAATCACTCATTCATCCTCTTCTTGTACAAGTCCGACTGTACAAAAATTGGTCTCCTTCACCGCCACCGTCCACCGCATTTCCCCACTCAACACAACAAAAAGGCATGTTCTCTCTTGTCTTTCTCTGCCTCACATGTTCATCCACATTTCACTACCGGTTTCCTCTCTTCTCCCTCCTCAATCATCCCTTTATTCCGACCCTCCGCCGGATCAACCATCACCGCGCTCCATCTCTCACCACGACTGCCTCTACTCAACCGAAATTGACCTCCATGGCCACCGCCTCCATGGAGGAACAATATTGTGCGGAACTTGGGTCCTTCTAGGGCTGAGAATAAACTGTACGGATGAAAAATTCGATTTTCGGGCAAACCCTAAACCTATTCGGTTTGAGAAATTTGGAATTTTCATTTTTCGGTTCGGGCCAGAACCGAAAAAATTTCGGTCTAGACCGAACTGAACCGAAAATAGGTGGTAATTATTTTTAAGAAAATTTATTCTTATCCCATCACAAAGTCTCATGAGAAGTCTCATGAGAGACGGTCTTTAGATAACTTATCTTATAGACAGCTTATTATCAATAAAATCATCAATGTTATTAATCAAAACGTCTATGTTACTAACAAATTAAGTCTTGTTGTAATATGAAAAAACACCTATGTTGAGAACATATGTGTTTTGATTAATAACAACGACGATTTTCTTGACAATATAGGTCCGTCTCTAGATAGATAAATTATCTAGAGACCGTCTCTCAGGAGACTTATTCTATACCCATAGGAATAGACAGGAAGGCAGCCATATTTCTTCTTGTAATCCTACTTTACCAAAATAAACCCATCTCAATTTCCCAAATCGAAACCCTAACCCTTCGCCTCCCTCCACTGCGGCTCCCTCCTCCGCCGCCTACGCTTCCAATCCGGCTCCATCCTCCATGTCTCCTCCCTCCGCCATCTCTATTGCTTGTCCATGTTACGTCTTTGAGACGTAATGGTGATTAATCGTTGTGATAGAGTCACCATTTTGATATATAATTCGAGAAAGGGGAGGATTTCATATATAGAATAGAGACCTGAGGAGGAAGATAGAACTTGGAGGAAGAACTAGAATTTTAGCATTTCATTCCTTGACCTCATGAAGTACAAAAAAAAAGACTTTATAAAGCCTTACAAGCTAAAAGGGACTTAAATGAAATAAATAACAACTTAGGGTCCTAAAATGCAACAATAGAAATTAAACAGGAACAATTATATCATCGGGTCATGACATTCCCCCTTCCTTAATTAAATCCTTGTCCTCAAGGATCTCAAATTCCATTTATTGTCCACATGACGAGTGAACATAAATATTATAGTCTTGTACTAGCAATCTAGCATAGTTGCAAAGCTGATAATGCTTGTAGTTCTTTTCTTCTTTTTTTTTTTTTCAGCATCTTCATATGTCATCTTCACCTTTTATCATCCTAATAGGCTCCATTAGACCAATGAAATCTCCACAAAATGAAGCATCAATAAGAAGTATGAATCTGTTAGCACAAGTCCAAACCTTCTTCAGAAATTTCAACTTCACATTGAGAATTTGTATGTAACTTCTATTGTGTGAGTCAGGCTCAAATCCCCCACTCATCTGCACAAACTCTTTTTGAAAGGGTCCCTCTGTTTCCAAAATAAAGCCGGCGGACTTCCACCACTCAACGATCAACTTTGTTAGCTTTTTCTAATAGAAGAGATCTCAAATGTTGGCTGATGTGACAATGAAATGTGCGATATAGCATGCTTTTAGACCCTCAATATTTGTGTCATTTTATGGTCAATTACCAACTTTGCGTGTTTTATGTAGGTCATGGTCGCGGTTTTGAGGATTTGCACGATTTCAAGCACCAAAACGGCATAATTGTGCAAAATCCGGAAAAGGAAGCAAATACACCGAATCAGCCATTGCATGGAGTTCAAGGAGTCAAAACATGTCATGCGACCAACCGATACGAAGATAATTGAAGGAGGAACAACTTTGTAGAAGACCAATTTTCGATGAAACGAAGTTACGAAGCCCGAAATTGAAGAACAAAAGAAACAGATTCGAGCCAGCAGATATCAAAGATGTCGGCCACCTAGTGGCCGCAAAGAGGGTCACTGCGGCCTCCAGGCGGCCGCAATGCACCGACTGTTTTGCTCTTGGACTGCTTTCTGGCCTGTCAGGCTGAGGCCCGCCTTCCTAAACCTTACTTATTGAAGAATGGCAGTTTGGAGGTCGAAATTCCACCTATAAATAAGACCTCAGGGGTCTCAGATTTCACACAGCTCACAAAGCAGCTCTCCTTGAGAGAGAACCAGTCCTCGGGGAAGTGAAACCCCAACCCGTTGGCCGTCAGGCACCCAGAAGGAGGAAACCCTAGGAGGAGCAGCACGAAGACATTAAGATCATCAGAGACTAAGCTTCTTCTTCCTTTCTTCTTAGATTTCGATTACTGTTCTTTGATTACTATGAGTAACTAATTTCCTCTTGTAAAGGCGAACCGTCGTAACTCTGCTTTTTGCTACTTCTTTACATACCGGGATATGTTAATGGAATAATTATTTGACATAAATCATGGTTATACAACTCTATACATCCTTCGTGGTGTGATGTTTCTGCTGAGTGACATAGTAGTTTCATTGAACTGAGTAGGGGTACTCGTGCCGACTGCGCCTTGAGCACCATAGTATTATGTCCTGCTGTCGTTAGAGGTAACTGTGTAGGATCTTAACTAGGAAGTTAGGAGTAGCATAGCAGAGGGAGGTTGGGGAACCTTTACGCCTGTCAACTATTGATTTACAACATAAGCAATTTAGGGTTTACTGCGAACTGATTATTTTGTCTGGGATTAAAACTGTTTACTTTTCTACATTCAATCACAATGTTATTTGCTTGTTCCTATGCTAAGTGTCCGTGGAGAACGACATCCCGAGTCAACTTTTCGCTATAAACTATGGATTTGAGGACTTACGACTTATGAATTTAATCTTGATTGTATATGGAGATTACAGGTTCTACAACGAAAGACGAAATCTCTGAGTGCACATCATTGGCCATTCATCAACCTTAACTTAGTGCAACAAAAAAAAGCTCCACTTTTTTTGGCACACTCAATTGTGAACTTATCAGCAAGTTCATCTATGCTGAAAATTTCTTTTTTAGTATGATCACCCCAGCCCAATAATCTAAGGTAGTTTTCCGACAAACCGAACTTAAGAAGACCCTTCTTTTTGGAAATACCAGCAACTATGTTCGTGTCTGCTTCAGATGCAATATAATTTCCAGCCCTCTCCAGAACCTCAAGTGATTGAACTGTATCCTTGAGAGCATCAACTATTACAATTACCCCCTCGTCTTCTGAATTCAAGCAGCTTGAATACATTTAAGTAAGATATTTGTGTTTGTAGAGAGCCTCACTCAACTTGAAACCAGCATCTACATCTAATAAAGGACGGCGCTTCAATATCTTCAGAATAGTTATAGCCCCGTCGTCACCTTCATCTTCCTCTATGAACGCTCTCTGACCTTTAGAAATACCAAACAAAATTCCATAATGATCAAACTTAACATTGAGTTTCAAAACCTCTTCTTCCTCATTCTTAGAGCCTCTCTTGCGAACATCTAAGATTAGTTAATTGCATTCCCTAGCATAGAGTTGCACATCTGAACTGCCATCACCATCAGGTTCTTGTTCATAATGTCGATTTGCAATCACAAATTCTATCAACTGTTTCACGTGTTTCTGAACCTCAACATCACTCAGGTTATTCATTAAGCCTCCAATTTTCTGTATAAGGTTCCTTTTTTTTCATCAAACAAACCTTGCTCTCTTGTAGCAACTATATGCTCACAACTTTCTGATTCGCTTTCGCATCTTCGCTTCTTATCTTCTTCAACTCAACCATCTCTTTCTCTACATTCTTTAGCTTGCAGAGAAGATCAACCTTTCCACTACGAAACCTTCTAACTCTAATTCGACGAGTTGAGACATTTATAATTCCCATGATCATCCAAAGTTTCACTAAGAATTTACTATCCAACATAGCAACAAATTCAGAATCAAATTTCCAGGAAATAGATTCTCCAAAAACTTCAGTAAACTTACTTTTCATCTTTCCTCTATCAAATGACAAATAAATACGCCCAAACATTCACACGCCTCAGTCAACCCTCTTTCATTAGCATCACCTCCACAATTTGTACGACATTTTAAACATGGATATTTTGCACAATTTAACCCCACCGCCAGGATGTGCCATTTGAACACTAACTCCATAAACACAACTCGACACGCTACCACCATCCATCTGCTGATTAACCAAACTAGATTGTAAAAAGTGGCAGAGGTATTATGATAATCTATCATCCGAACACTAGCTTCATTTACATGCTCCTTACATGCCTTAAACAGATAAGATTCAGATTCATCAATCGATTTCTGACTATTTATAGCTCTAACAGGATCAAACGTGGGATCAATGACAATATCATTACATGACCAACACACATTTTCGCCAGGATTAAAGATGGGCCGAGGAACACTATTTTCAGAATTCAATGAAGATGAGTTACCTCCATCAATCATCACTACTTTTGTAGTTGGAATCTCTAAATCCATGGTCAAAAGAAACAAACCTTGTGAGATGTTCTGCTGATTTTCGACTCTGGCATTTTTTCCAAACATTTTGTGCGAGAATTCTTCACTTGGTTTGGTTTGCACGAGATTTGTATCATTCGGTGGCATTTTGTCGAACAACTGGAACTCGTCCGCTGCAGCCCCAAACGTTTTCAATCATTCTCAGGAATTTCATCAAACACCTGGGGATCACCGATTTGTACATTTGGTTTCATAGAACTTTCATCAAACACATGTGTGGCATCAACTACTACTTATTCTTCTTTAGTTGATAATCCAGCTTCCTCCTTCCGTGGTCCAAGTGAATCACGAAACCCAATCATTAAATCGATGAAAACCGACCTTAGGCTTATAGAATCGGACATATCATCATACATGTCACAATAACTCTTGCATTTAGTCAAAAAAAAAGCCCATAATATAGACTCAATATTCAATCTACAACAACCAAGATGTCTCTACCATTTAAAGACGATTTTGCAAAGGATGCACACCAAGAAATTTGATACCTCACCAATGCATGATAATTTTCTTTCATCGGTAGCACATAAATCATCTCTACTGTACCAGATTGATCAAATACTTGATGCAAAACAGTTTCACTTATGGGATAGGTGTATCAGAGATAGTGTGGTTCTGAGTTAAAAGGCTGAACAAGTGGCTTAGAACATAAAGGGTGCAGACGAGAATTTAGGTGAGTCTGTTTTTTGCTAAGACTACATCTTAAATTTCTTGCAGCTTGTCCTAAATGGGCATAGGGTGGAGGGGTGTAGTTCTTGAAAACGGCTTTTTTTTCTCTACGTAGCTTTGATTCGACAATTGCATCTTAAATTACTTGCCACTTGGTCATTGGATCATAGGGTGTAGGGATGTGGTTAGTGTGGGATGGAAGCTAGGTTTTCTTGAGGGATATGACCGATGACCTTGCTTTAAATTACTTGCCACTTGCTTTTATAAAGAGCATAAGGTGTAGGAGCATTGGCTATTAATGGTTGTATTTGAAAGAATTGACAGAGTTGGGACTTAGCCTAGTTCTTTTAGTGCACTTTTCGTTGCCACATAGGACCATCAGAGGTCATGGGTCACACGTGTCGGTCGTATTCCGCCTATGTGGTCTTGGTTTTGGACTCGTCCGCCACCCCTCACTCTAGGCTAGATTTCGTTCTAGACATACTAAACGATGGGGTGACCAAGATAACAACAAAATTTCACTATTTGGATGATGGTTTAAGTTCTCTTTGGAATTGATTGAGTTCTCTTTGGAACTGATGGGTTGTAACTTGAGTGTGGTGTAGAAAAGACTAGTGAGAGTCTTGATTGGGGATATGGCATAAGGTGGTAATTGGAGTTCTGGTTTTGGAGCCAAGGTAGGAAGAAGTTGGGTTGAGCAACTACACAATGGCTTATGGAAACATTATGTAAACGCGAAGGTTGGGATATAAAATGTGACCATAATCTTTGCGGTATAGAATGATGTAAAGAGACCTTTGTATTGGTTTGGAGTATGTAAGTATTGAGCATCTCTTATGCTCGTGTAAACTTTTTCAAGTATTTTAATAAATTTTTCCGTTTAAAAAAAAAAAAAAGCAGCGTACCAGCATATTTGGAGGCGTAATCAATCAAAGACCTCTGTCCATTGTTTCCCATACATACCAATGATGCTAGAACCTGGCTTTGATGCCATTGTTACATCCTTCAGACGTAACGGTGATTAAGTGTTGCGATAGAGTCACCATTTTTATAGATATTTTGAGAAAGGGGGGATAATTTAGAAGAAGGGGGAGGATTTCATAGATAGAATAGAGACTTGAGGAGGAAGATAGAACTTGGAGGAAGAACTACAATTTTAGCATTTAATTTATTGACCTAATGAAGTACAAAAAAAGACTTTATAAAGCCTTACAAGCTAAAAGGGACTTATAAATAACAGCTTAGGGTCCTAAAATGCAACAATATAAATTAAACAGGAACATTTATATCATCGGGTCATGATAGTCCAGATCTGTTCCAGCCTCCCTAGTTGGATTGCATCGTGGGCTTGTTGAACAAGATCTTTGCTTTCTTTGTCTCTAGCAGTTGAGTGGAGGCATCTCTAATCTCTTGTAGCAATGGGATCAACCATAAGAAATTAATTGCAAGCTCTTTGGTAGTCCTATTGTAAGTGACGATGCATCATTGGAATTTGGAGCAAAGGTGTGATCAATTAGATGGCTTCTCCACTGCTTGTTTGAGAGTGATGGCTTAATTTGTCCTCTTTCTTTACTTTCTTATTCTTTATGCTTTTTACCTAGCATCCATTTCTTTCTTTCGTTTTTTATGGCTTGATTTGAAATGAATTTTCGGTCCAAAGTCGGTTCTGGCCCGGATCGAACCAATTTTTTTGGGGCCACCAAAAAATGCAAAATTCGGTTCGGTTTGGTTCGGCCCTGTTCTGAACCGATGCTTAGCCCTAGGTCCTTCTACCTAAATCGGCCTCCCTTTCCATGGTAGAGCAATGGTATTTGCAGATATTGGCCTATACATGTGGTTTTTGGGCCCAGATTAGTCTCACACACTTGTGTTTGGGCCCATACACATTGTTTTTTGGGCCCGATTTTGTCTCGCTCGAAGGCCCAATTTACTTGTAAGCAAAATAAAAGAATTGGGGTGGAAGTGTGGTGAAAGTAATCAATTATTTTGCAACAAGGAAATAGTTGAAACGTGTAAACAGTACATTTATGAGATCTTGATAGACTTAGTAAGTCATGTAATATCTCTAAAGGCATGGAATGAGTGGACAAGATTAATTGAAAGTGAATAGTTTTATCAAACAGTTGTATGAAATTGTCTGAGAGGAATAGTGGAGGTCTATACCTTCAATTTGAACAATTGTAGTGGAGTTGGATTATTGTATCTCTTTAACATGTACTCCAAATAGACTGTCTTTGTTCATTAAAATTGTTTGTCCCTGTATTGGGAACGACCACCCCGAAATAAAATTTTAACATAAAGAGTTAATTTATAATTTTACTTCATACTCCCTACTATTCTTTTTATAAGATGTTTTGACTTATTCAATATTTGATTAATATAAGACTGTCCCCTATGGGAACGGATTGGACCAGCTGGAGACCATTTTGGAGCTAGGTCCTAGTGGCCCAGCCTTAACATACATCCTGACACATTTTATGTTTTTTTCTTTTAAAAAAAATTGAATTTAAAAAATATAAACTAACAATCATATTTTTTCAAACTCTACAAATCGACACCACTCAAGGCATACTTCCACACATCTCATAGTTCACCATTCTTTCTCTCTTTTAAACTCAAAATACTCTAAAAGTTCTTCTCATTTCCATTTCTCCAACAAAAAAATGTATGTTCCTTTGCTCAACGAAGATACGGATTTTGAATTCGAAAGATAAAGCCTTTTGAACACACGTTTGAACATGTTTGATTTTATGAAAATAGCTTTTGAAACAACTCCTGAAATACCCAACCACGTTTTTCCATCCGAGAAGGAGGAGAAGCATATGCGTCGATATGTCAACTGAAAGCGTGAGAAGTGGCATAAGTTACTAATGGATGACTACATTGACGGGAATGCAACATGCACTGAAAAACAGTTTGACGAAGGTTCAAAATGTGCCGCCCTTTGTTTATGAGGATAGTTGAGGAGTGATGGCATACGATTCTTGGTTCACTTCTGGCCCTTTGTTCGATTTTTCGTACTTTTACAGCAAGATTGGCTTTGAATCATATTTATTGGTGTTGGCTTCAGAACGACTCTCAAAATGCTAACTCAATTTGATGTTCGAACCACTAGGTGATGGCCGCGTGTCACATGATTGATTTGCTTCTTTACCTTGTTTGTTACTATTACAATTTGTCTTTTTCAGCTTTTTCACCAACTTAATTTGCAATATTATAGCCGTCTTCTTCGATCAGGAAAAACATGGAACTTATTATATCAATGGTGTCCCTTTCTTCACCAACTTAATTTGCAACGTTGCACTATCGTATTCTTCGATCAGAAAAACATGGAACTCATTATATCAATGGTGTCCCTTTCTTCACGATGAAATTAGCTACTCATAATCATGCAAACAACAGTAAACATAATCATTGAACGGGTAAAAACATGCATCGATTGTCTGTAAATAAATTGCATAAACCAAGTAAGCGAATTACAAAGAATAAACAATGTATCAATACCCAATCGATCAAACCTAACTCTTGGGTTGTCAATGCAAGATAATTCGTCTTAGTTACTAAGTTTCTTGATCTTCATAGATGAATAGAAAGATGACCTAGGGGTTCTTCTCTCTATCTCCGCTCTATTGTCATTCTATAGTCAGGACTTATGAAAAAAAAACGCTGAAGTTCTATTTTTACTTATGGGAGAAAACTACGAGAAAATACGCAAAAGGAAAATATGTATAATCTGGTTGTTGAACGCTCGTTGCGGCGAGATGATATCCTCACCGTGGCGAAGCTCGCCTTCTATTTGCAGTTTGTGTTTAATTGCTTCCCTGCAGCAAAGTCTCCTTTGCTTCGACTTCTTGGCTTGAATACTTTGCATATGGCCTTTTCTTTTTATCTTTTGTGTATTCTTCATTGTAGACCTTAGTAGATGTATTTAAACACCATTTCTTCATTGACCTTGCAATTAATCTCCTCCATCTCGTACGGATAGACTTCATCTTGACTTCAAAACATCAATTGGCTATAAATCATCCTAAGAAACGATGTAATTCCTACAAATCAATAAAAGTAAATATGTAACAAAATACTAATAAAACATGGTGAATTAGATACTAAAAGACAACAAAAGCATCGTAAAACAAGACATAAAATGGTGCATTTTCATGCATCATCAGGTATGTTAAAAAATAGGGTGATTGTGAATTCAAGAGTGCCCATAACTGTTAAGGTAGATAGTGATCAGTTATCACCAACATGATTCCAAGCAACTATTTTTCTTCCTCACTTCAGTGTTGGTCGAACAAAGAGAGGTGATGTGGATAATCAGTTGTCAAATAGACTTTTATTCGGTCCAACACGTGACAACCATCCAATGGTTGAATCAACAAACAATTGTGCACTAGAATGTGCTAGGTGACCCTTATTAGTTAGATTAAATTTCAATTTATCGTGTTATAATTCTTGAGGATTTTTTAGGGGTTTAATTTATAACATTTATTATTGGGTCATAATTTGTAACAGGAGTATTAATTTTTGTTAATCTTCCCTCGTGTACGATGGTTGATTTAAAAACATATGGGATGTTAATACTTTTTTTTTTCCTTGGAGAGAAATGTACAATAACTTTGATTATAGTCATTTTATTCTCTCAAAAAATAAGGAAAAAAAATATGTACCATGTTGCGCATTTTTCTATTGAGATGTCTTACAAGGTGGCTTTTTTTTGGGAACTCAAAATATATTAAAACCCCAAAAAAATAGATACAAAGCAAGAGGCGATCACGACGATCCAGCCTAAAGTACTCAAAAATACTAGAGCTCTTAGTTCAGCATTAAACGTCCAACATGGGGTCTAAGCAGTGGTACTCTCCAAGTTCTATAAATCGCTACATCAATAATTTGTTGTGCTATAGATAAATGCCTATCATCTGTTCCAAAACACAAATTATTTCTATGATTCCACACCTCGTAAACTTTCTCCAAAAAGGCCACTTTTAGTATCTGATTTCGCCAGTTCTTGCCTTTGCTATATCTTATGACCCATTGTAATTCGTTTGACCATCCATCATGTGTGTGTTGGAACTTCAACCAATCCAGGACCTCTTTCCAAATGCCGCGCGTCGTGCCACAGTCGAACATGAGATGTTCCAAGGTTTCCGTTTGTGAGCAGAAATTACATACTGCCGTGTCCAATAAGCTGAACCTATGGAGCCTCTCCTTCGTTGCCAGTCTGCCATGACACGCTAACCAAGTAATCATCTTAGCCCGGGGTCGAGCAATCGTCCCATACATTAGCGAATTCCATTCCACTTCAGGTCTATCACCTTGTAGAGCGGTATACATGATTCCCGTCTTATACTTTGGTAATAGTTGCATAGTATCCCACGTCCCATTATTGTGTATCAAAGATCTACACTTAAGGATACCTTTCATAATCCAGGAGCTATTTGGAGGTATTGGTTGCACAAGAATTTGGTCCAGTGGCATATAATATGCATGAATCCATTTAACCCATAAGCTATCTTGTTTACCACATAGATTCCATAGCAATTTGAGCAAGCAAGCCTTACTCCACACCGGTAAATCTATAATCTGTAGTCCACCATGTCTTTGGCAAACATACCCTTTCCCATGCCACCAGGGATTTCCTGGTAATTGAGTCGCTATTGGACCAGAGGAAGGATCGACAAATCGACTCAATAGACTGCAATACACCTTTTGGTAGCGGGAAGCATTGAAACCAGTAATTAGTAACCGCAAATAGGACACTTTTAATCAATTGTACTCGACCCCCATAGCTTAGGAGCTTTGCACTCCAATGTCTTATCCGAGCCACAAATTTATCAATCAAGGGTTGACATTGCATGATGATGAGCTTTTTGCTAGTGAGAGGGACACCCAGATACCGGAACGGCAGTGACCCCTCCCCAAAGCTCATAACTTGCTGAATTGCCGTCCTTATGTCCTCAGGAACGGCCCCAAAGTAAATCTGGCACTTTGCTGGATTGACACTCAGACCTGTAGATTTCGAAAAACAGTTGAAAGTCTGCATTAACAATTCAACTGATCGCACATCACCTTTAGAGAATAATAATAGGTCATCCGCAAAACTGAGATTAACAATATTCAGCTTCTCGCACTTTGCATGGTAGTTAAAGTCCGGTACATTCTTTAACCCTTGCATTAATCTATGCATATATTCCATCACCAGGACAAATAATAGAGGAGATAAAGGATCTCCCTGTCGTAGTCCCCGTTGTGCCTGGAGAAGCTGTGTAGTTTTCCCATTAACCATGTATCTATAAGACACAGTCGTGACACATATCATAATCCAGCGGATAAATTGCTGAGGAAAGCTCAACTCTTGCAAAATATCCTCTAACGCAGACCATTCCACTGTATCATATGCCTTTTGCAGATCCATCTGTAGCATACACCTGGGAGTACCTGATTTTCGATTATAACCTCGGATCAGCTCATAAGCTAAGAGTATATGATTGTGTATTTGTTGGCCAGGAATAAGCGCAACTTGACTTTCATTCACCACTTTTCCTAACACTTTACTCAGCCGATTGGTAAGTAACATGGAGATAATTTTATAAAGTGTGGTGCAACAAGATATAGGTCTAAATTCTTTCACCTGTTCAACATTGTTGACCTTTGGGATTAAGGTTACTACACTACAGTTAACCGCCAAATACATCCTGTTGTGGAGGAAGAATTCCTGTACAGCAGAGATCGTATCCCCTCCCACAATGCTCCATGCAGCTTTAAAGAATTTGGCATTGTAGCCATCAATTCCAGGGGCCTTTAGATCACCTATATCCTTTAATGCATTCACAATTTCTGTCTGAGTCACAGGAGCTATAAGAGCATCAGCATCAGTATGCGGCAATTGTGCTCCATCCCTCAGCGCGCACAGATCCAATCCATTCAAACGCGGGGCTGAAATCCCGACAAGTTGCTTGTAAAAATCAATAACCTCCTGTTCCAGTTCAGCTTGCGTAGTAGCTACCTGCCCATCCACTTTTATCAATTTCGTGATCCCAAGGTGGCGGTTTTTGGCTTTCAACGAGGCATGAAAATACGCATTGTTCCCATCTCCTAAACGCAACCAATCTATCTTTGATTTTTGTTGCATAAGTTTCTCATCCATCGCATTCCAATATAGTAGTTCATCAGTGTGTTCTTTAACCCGTTCATTGAAAGTTACGTTTCATCCTATCAGTCAATAGGGTTTGCTGGGCATCATTTAACCGGATCCGAGCCTCACTAATTTTCGCTTTGATTCCCAAGAAACCTTTCTGCATAATCCTGATAGTTGGTTGTAGTCGACGCAATTTATCCCACACTACCACCATTGCTCTACCCCTCATAGGAGTACACCAGTTGCGCCGCACCTGCTCAAGAAAATCCGGTGTTTCGATCACACCATTAATGAACCGGAATTGAGAGCGAAAGGACTGTGGTGTTGCCCATAATCGTATCAAAAGCATAGCATGATCAGATATACTTGGTTCCAAGATTTCCACCGGCACGTGACTGAACGCTTGAAACCAGCACATATTACCTAGAGCTCGATCAATCCTCGAATAGATAGGGTCCTGTGTATGCTTATTATGCCATGTAAAGTGATCACCAACACTATCAAGCTCATGTAATCCAACCGTATCCATCATGTTCACCAAATCACAATATTCAGAAGGTTGGACTATGGAACCTCCAATTCGATCTTGCGCCGTCAACACATTATTAAAATCACCAAGTAGTAGCCAACGTCCCTGAACTTGGTTTTGTAACCCCTCAATGTCCCTCCATAAGCTGCGTCTCTCCTCTAATAGATTTAACGCATATATTGCAATCACCGAGGATATAAGATCACCCTTCATGTCATAAACTCCACAATGTATGAATTGTGAACTACCAGTAATGAACTTCACATCAACCTGTTTAAGGTCCCATAGAATCCAGATTCTCCCATTTGGGTGGAAGTCATAATTGTCTAAATAGCACCATCTATGTCCCAGTTTGCCTCTAATATTCTTGCTTTTTACCTTCTTCACTCTAGTTTCCACTAGTATAGCCAATGCAAAAGTAATACCTTTGAGACGGGAGCCTATCTCACGAAGTTTGGCTATATTATTACACCCCCTCACGTTCCATGAAATAATCATGGAGCCGGATGTTGAGTCGTAAGAGGATCGTTCGTAATCCTCAAAGACTCGAATCCGTTATGACTTTGTATGCTCCTATCCTGATTTCGAACTGGAGATGCCACCCAAGGTTCTTTTCCTTTATCTCTCGCAGGTGGTGATCTACCTACAGATGTCCAACCGTCCTGGTGTTGCTCAGTACCATGCTGCTGCGCGGTCTTATCACCAACACCATTGGCCAGTTGACCGCTTCCAGAGCTACTATCTTTTTCCATACGTGGAGCCACTACACGATGATCAACCTGCACACGCCACTCTTTGTGGGCTGTTTTTGTGGTGGTCGTTGCGCCATCTTGCGAGCTAGAGTGGGGCAGATATGTCCAAACTTCTGGCACTTGTCACAAAATAGCGGCTTCCATTCATATTCAACGGGTTGTTTAATCATCTTCTCCTTTAAGTCTTTGATCATAATAAACTCCCGCAGCTTCTTTGTAATATCAACTTCCACTAGTATTCTTGCATAAGAAACACGTAGTTTACGTGCGGTACATTCATCTGTGAACAAAGATTTACCCAGTGCACTACCAATTTTCCCCAAGCTTTTTGAACCTCAAAGGTGAAGAGGCAGTTGGGGAAGCTTAACCCAAATTGGTACAGCACGCATCATCCTTCAAGGAGAAACCAGTAACCCATGGAGGACAAAAGCGTGATAAAGTTGTCCACACAAAGTTAGTAATTGTTCCTTATACATCATAACATCTTCAATCTCACGCAACCTCAATGCTTTTTCCATTTAGTGTAGGTGAAACTGGGTTCGGAAATGCATTTGCTATATTGGAATACCATCAAATTAAAGTATGTTAAAATATCTCATATCCTTGGAAATAAGGTTAAGGTGAAGTTGAAAATCCATTGTGTTTAGTATAAAATTAGTTCCTTTTGTCCATGTGTGTGGACACGCTAATCGAGCTGATCGTTGAGCTTTTGAGCCAAACTTCCCCACATTCAAACTCTCGTCATCTTCTCAAATTAGTCATATTTTTTCGAGCCAAGATTCCCAATATTCAGACTCTCATCATTTTATCAAATTAGTCGACTTTTTTCAAGCTCGACGACTCCAAAAAAGGTTGGATCAGCTTGCAGCCCTCAACAAGTAGCCAAGAATTAGTACTGTAAAATGAGTCCAGGGAGACATGTTGAGACAAAAGATTGATTAATAAATTAACTAAATTAACAGCCCAAAAATGCTGATCCTTTTGGTTACACACTTACACTCATACAACAACTAATACATAATGAGATGAAACCATTTCAGCATGTTGGCTGCAGTAATGTGAAATTACAATTAGAAAAGCTAATCGTTCCTCTTCCATCAACCTACTACTCCTTGTTCCTGGAGGATTTATCTTTCCTATGTCCACCCAGAATACGAGAAATCTGGAGACCTCTGCTGAAAGCTTGGTTGAACAACATCCGAGTTTGGAACTCCGAAACGAATGGGAACCATGCAAGAAATGCCACGGGTGTGAACAAAAGCAAACCCATCAAAATTTCATAACCTCGTGCGAGGATTCGGACTGAACCCCACAATCCTGCTCTGTGGACAACTTGCTTGCATGCCTGTGCAATCTGTCACAAGTATATTTAAGTACTTAAATTAGTTCATATAAAAGCACCAATAAGGATCCTTCCATGAACAAACGCGGCTGTGTAATAGTAACAGAAATAGTGCAACAGGGAATGAAAACTAACCAGAAGCAGTCCCCAACCAGTGGGCAAGAACCCAAGTACACAGACGAAGAGATCTTT
Organism: Plantago major; assembly: GCA_026545765.1. Taxonomy (NCBI): domain Eukaryota; kingdom Viridiplantae; phylum Streptophyta; class Magnoliopsida; order Lamiales; family Plantaginaceae; genus Plantago; species Plantago major. The sequence goes on along the minus strand of CM048840.1, from coordinate 33,524,456 downwards.
GGGTGTCATATGGGCAATAACAATCAAAATAACAAGGATTGCAATGAATGTGACGAATATCAAACCCTTGATTAGTCGGAACACAAGCTGAAAGTTGGCACTGAATTTCCTCCGGCCAACAGAGATTGTCTGGGGAAACAAATTGACAAATTTCTCAATGGATCGCTTTGCATATTAACATAACAAAAGAAAACATGTTTCTGTGAAGAGATGCATGATCAGCTAAAATGCAAAGACTAATACCAAAGCTAATACTTGTCATCCAAGAAATGTCAATAAAGATGAAGGAAAGCAACTTATAAAGAATTATGCTCACCTTCATGACAAAAAGTATTAGAAATATAACTAGCCATGATATACCATACACCTGAGATCAAAGCAAGAGATTGTTAGAAACAAAAAAGATATCTACACCATCACAACAGCAAAATGTTCAAGGAAATCATTGCTAGCCACACATACCAAAACACTTTGGTTGTGTTCCGTGATTTTCAAGTGATAGACGAGTCCATATTGATAAATAAAAAAACGCAGGGCCAGTACAATCTCAGAAACAATGCCGCGTATCCCAGAGTGGCGAAGATGGTCTTGCTCCTCCTCCCACCATGATTCCCAACTTTTCTCCGGGGGAACACCAATACCTCCTCTGTTACTAATCCACTTGTTCCAGTCAGTCCAGTCATCAACTATCTTTTGCCACTCAAAGCCAGAAGGATTGAAGAGGAAGGGAGCAAAAAGCCAGGTGCCCACCATGAACCACATAGATACAGTGATTAAGATATACGCAACAGTCCCTCTGTAGTCCTGGCCAAATATTTGATAAACAAGAAGTAATATCATCAGCTCAAGCCCCTTGACAAAGTGGCTACGAGAGTAGAGCCGGTAATTTTCAGCAAATTTGGCATGGAACACCACAAAGCCTCGGCCAGTCGCCCTATACTTAGCACCTCCATGAAGTAATGTCCTTCCATAATAATGAGTCTTAGTTCCAAGCGAAAAGGTGAAGAATACTGGTGCTAGCTGTAATTGCATGAGTATGAATTCACTCAGTGCCGTTCTAAAACCCTTTTCCAGTCCGATTTCCATCATCATGGGCAGTGCCATCAGAAATCCAATTTGCACAAATGATTGAGAGGCAAGAGCAATTTCAATAGGCCTCTTGTCTATGATTCCTGGCTGAGTGCTGAGTCCCCTTTCAAGACCACTAAGAACAAGATATAAGCGACCATAAAGAAATACGTACACCGTGAGCACTGTAATCTGTCAGAAGAAAAACAAATAGGTTCAAAGGTCCCATATACAATTCAATATTAACTCAGTTACAGGGTTCATATTAGTCACCTACCAATGTACTGAAATAGAAACCAATTGTCGTAAAATAGCATGAGAGCATCCGAAAGAAGTCGAAACGATGCCCCAACCTGTATAAATCACGACTTAAAGTCTGCTCACCATTACCGTTGGCAATTTTGGCTTCAAATAAAGATATCTGGTTAAGACCCACATCCCTCCCTTTACCCACTTGAATGTACTCGTGATGGGTAACGTTTCCCTCACGTAGTGTAGAATTAAAACCTGCACTCAAATATACGGATTGCTCAATAAACTTTTATATGTGCATGAAAATTTCAGGTGTTTGAAGAATGCAATAATATGAGCTTACCTGCAAAAATATCCTCACTCAAGTTGATAATTTTGGAAGCTTTACTCACCCCACCTCTAGTAAGGTGAAACAGTCTATCAAAAACATCAGGATGACCGTAGTGAAACCGAACCCTGTACAACACTTTCAACATTAAAGGACGAAGTAATAGTCCTAAACTATTAAAGACAAGGATTTACAATCATACTGAACTAAGGGCACTCAGAATCAGAGGAAGAGTAGAGATGAAAATTGGATTTGATAGGTGAAGCATGTGACACTAAGTTATGTTAACGCTTGATAAATTATGGAACCACAAACAAAGTATACTGGTACAGACATCAAGTATATGTGAAATTTTGTCAAGAATGCGGCACTACATATAATTACGGACATCAGTATTAAGAACTGAACCCGTTATTCATTTCTTCAGCACATTCTTCTCTTGAATTTACCAACAAACATGAACCAGCAGAAAGTTAGACTAATAAGTTGACTGACCCAAGTTACAAAACTTACTTCAGCGGATTGGCCAGTAATCTCTGACCAATAGTTACAAAGCTTGTCTCTTGATTTGACATAAACCAAGCAAGAGAAGAAACACTGCACCATATAACAAGAATCTTGGAGTTAAACCAAGCAAGAGACAATGCGTACATTTCAGGCAGGTAATGCTAACTATGACCAAGTACCCACCTTCCAGTAAATATATGTTCCCTCAAACCAAGAATGGATGGGTGTCTCACATCATGCTTTTTAAGAAATTCCTGAAGTAAATTTCTCATTTTGAAAGCCTCTTCCATGTAATTATCCTACAAACGGATATTCACATGAGTACACTGAAAGCATAGATTGGGCAAATCAGCAGCAGACGTAGTAAACCTGATTCATGTCAATTGTCTGCAACCCTTCCCCGCGTGTGAAGATAATGGCATGATTTTGATTTTCAGGCTTCCCTTCACCCAAAATTGCATTGCCGGGTAGTTTTATACGATAGATAACCTGAATGATTACAAAAACTCAACGTGATTCATTACAGATTGATGTAAGCAATATCAACTTCATAAATTATATGTATGAAGAACACACATGGTTATGGACAATAATTTAGAGGCAGAAGTCAAGATAAAATGGAAGGGGTCCCTAAGGCCTGAACCCTGGGTGAAGTGACCACTCACTGACATAATATATATACATGTCCCATTTAAAGTTAATAATCCAGTATCCCTTTTAATTAGGTAGAAAATATGTGAATAAAGTAAAACTTTCCCTACTAATTTCAGAATGTTTTCAAAGCAAATTGACATGATAGTCTGACAGCTCTGAGACATTGAGCAACCCACTAATTTCACCTTTAGGGACTCTTTTCTATATGATGGCTCTTTTACCTGGTCAAGATTCTGTCCTGGTTCTGAAGAATTTGTCTTCGGCAAAGCAGCCTTCACTAGAGTGGAATAATAAACCTTATCATTGACCTTCTTAGATCTGTCTTTACTTGGTTCTTCAACTTCATCAATATATGCAACTCGGAGAGATGGATACCTGTTTTGAAAAAAAAAAAAGAATCATAAGAGAGGAGAGTTGATGAACCAGGAGTTTACTACTTATATATATGACTCACGTTGCCATAAGTCTCAAGATATCTTGTGCACGCTGATCCCCTGATCGTTTCTGTATACCATACAGCTGACAGGATACAACGTATGTAAATTTCATATCAGCCACTGCTTGACATTGTGTCCATAACGATCGCTCTCCCTTCATCTGATCCTCGTTTAACTCAATGGCTTTGTAGCCTTCCATTAAATCTGTTGAATACAATTCAGGTCAATATAACTGCATGTGCATAAAGTCTCTTGCAGGAAAAGTCTGCAGCTCATTCAGGAAAACTAGAGCGAAGGGGATAGAGTACCATCATCCTTTGCCATATCTAGGAAAGCTTGAAGTTCCAGAGCTTTGCGGTAGTACATCATTCCTCGAACTGTAACAATTTTGAATGATCACATTAGTCTTAAAGTTCGAAAATAATAGATAACAAAAACAAGAACACTCACTAATTTACAGCATATTCAAATACAAATTTTTAAATAAAAAGCATAATATACAGAGCAATGTCGAACATGGGAATATAATTCATGATAGAGATAACAGCATGTGTGGCCTGCATAAATTCACCGAGTACATTTACCTGAAACTTGAACTAATTTTCAAGTGAATTGAACCAGCTTACAACACTAAATTAACTAATTTTCAAATGAATTAAACCAGCTTACAACACTCGATTAGCAGAGTTCAAATTGAGCTATTTTGGATCATGCAGGAGGTTATATTCTCAGCTATCAACCTATCACCACTTATATTGCACTTCAGCTTCAGGCACAAAACGGAAATATATAATAAATGAACTAATATTTTAATAAGATAAAGCAAAGAAAAAGGTAACAGAGAAAAGGTTGGAAAGCACATCAAAATGAAACGAGCAGGATGCAACAAATCTATCAACTCATACCAGTTTTCGTCAAGGTTTGACCCCTGTAAGATGCCCAAAGGCGTAGTTGTTCCTCCAATTCATCAGATCCCCTTAGTTCTTCTTCACCCTGGCATTTTAAACGCTCCAGAAAATTGGTCCATTCATCTGCATGATTTAAGATTTGAGCAACGCAGATACATGAATATGACTTGCATATTACAAGCAAAACATCTGTAGCACAAACCGGGGAAAATTTTCTGCAGGTAAAAGAGAATGGAGACTCCATCTTCATTAGGTACTTCCAGCTCAGGCAATGAAAAGAGAACCTCCTCCGTATAATAAGGAGTTAAGACACTGAATAAAAATAGCACAGGTCATACTAATGAGTAATGAGCAACGAGGACGCATACAAATTTAGTTAAAGTGATCATAGAAGGTTGTCAATCGCAAATCGCGACGCGTCGCGCTAGGCCCAAAAAACCGGGATCGCGAATCGCGGTCGCGGGCGAGATAGCGAAGGAAAAAAAAAATGCAAAATTTATAGAAAAACTTATAGGATGATTTTTTTTCTTCTTTTCTTCTTCTTTCTCTCTGTTTTTCAATTCTGTTCTGCTTCTGCTTCTGTATTCTGCCCGTTACAGGCTTTTCTTTCTCCTAAGTGGGGGTAAAATTTCGATTTTACCCCCACTAAAGACGCCCTAAGGCGAATTAAAGCATCGCGGGGGATCGCGCCCGGGACGCGATCCCGGGATCGCGGGCGCGACAGCCCGCGTTATATACCTATACCGCTACAGCATAGCTGTAGCGGCCTGCCTTTTCCTGGGCGCGATCGCGCCGCAATTCACAACACAGGATCATACACATAATATGTGTTAATTAACAGGCTGATCATCACAGAAAAAAGATATTCCTCCCAAAACCAAGGTGATATCCGGTAATAACATTTAAGTGTTGTTAAGAATTACTCTTAGTAGTTCCTTTTAGATTTGAGTTTAATTTTTCCTTTCAGACACATCAATGAGCACATTAGTAGTAGATCGTTTCAACTTGGTGGAGACAGGCAGGATTCTTTTTTTAAAATGCAAGCATGTATGAAAAACACTCACGAGAATGCTAGCATATTCCGAACTTTAGGAGCTGTGGGCATGTCCATGAACAAGGAATTGGAGAAAAAGGAAATGCGTCTTCTAGCTTCTATGTTTGAAGGCACATCCATGGCGGATTCCTTTACCGTCAGCAACAGATACAGCCTCTTCATCTGTTCAAAGTAACAAATAAGTACACATGCTAACGGTTAACTGCAAGCAGCGACTTGTCTACAAACCTTCTCTTTCCAAGCTTCTGATTCAGGAATTGGAAACTTGATAGCTCCAGCTGATGCAAATAGCTGATGTTCAAGCGGGACGACTCCATCACCCGATACACCATGAATTGAATCTAACAAGCTATTCAAAAAAATAAAAAATAAAATAAAATAATAATAATAATAATAATAATAATAATAAGAAGCATCATTTCAATTCTACAAAGATGGAGCAGAATTTGCACTATGAATAACACATTACTTCGATACATGATCTTCCATCATTATATCTCGGGTCACAACTTCCAGCATATCCTGGAAAAGAATAACAACTTGATCCCGGTCCTCCTGCTTATTATCCAGCTATATAACAGGAAATTCATAATCAGATATGATAATATTTCAAAAGAGGTCATTCAACAGTAATCACCAACAGAAGAGTACCCACCAAGTACTTGACAAGCTTGATAAAGAGATCATAAAGACTTGGAAGAGCACTCAGTTTGTATTCAGATAAGAGATTATCCTCATCTATATGCTTGTCCACTTCCGTAAAGATGTATTCAACAACCCTGTAAACAAACAAGAAGGTCAATAAAGTGAAGGAAGATTCAGCAACTCGAGCATAAGGATATAACATTAGGCACTTACACTTTCTCTTGCTTGCCACGGACTAAAAATTTTACAAGGTTACGGAATGAAGCATAACACTCACAGACAGCAGAATACATGTAATCATCAGATTTAATCCGTTTCTTCAGTTCAGTGTCCTTTCCATTGCTATCTTTAGCCATATCCACTGCTATTGGGATCTGGTTCATAAACAAACCAAGCAATGCAAAAAAAATGAAGTTAAAATTGGATGATCACTTGTATGTTTAAGACTCAGAAGAGACACAAAGCGAGCATTGCCCAGAATAATATCTAATCATTTTGGCATTGGAGATCTCAGTAAAATAATATAGAAGGGTCAAAAGAGAACCTTGCTAGCAAGCAAAAATGGAGGCCACTGTGTAAGCCCCAGATCACGATCAGCCCAGTACGGAACAAGCAACAGGTCCATTTCCCTGAAAAGTGAAAGCCCCCCAAAGCCATTTAAATTATGAAATAATATCCCCTTGTTTGCCTTTCCACCTAAGTAAATTCACACTCCAGTCTCCCACCTGTCACTTATAAGATCTTCTTCTCTGAAGCTTGTAATTATTTTGTTCCACAGCTGAGCAAACCTTGCTGCTTCTTTCTCCTTATTTGACGGGATCTACATGTATGTCAAACACAAAGTCTGATCCATTAGTCTTCATGAAAACAATTTGCTAATTCAAATACATGAAAAAGAAGAATGAAACATCATAATGAACAGGACGCCAGCAAATAATATATTACCACATCGAACTTGCGGGTAAAGGTGGCTTTCAGTCCTTTCTTTTTTATCGTTTCGCTTTTCTCTTCTGGGATTAAACAGGCATTAAAAGCACCAGGTAATGATTGGAAACGTGATCTAAGCATTCCCAGTGTTCGAATCTGTACAAAGGTGACAACAGTTAATCACATAAAGATTCATTACAATGATTATATCTGATGGATAAATCCATAATTCTAAGTATACAATAAACCTCAAATTCAAGTCCGTCACTGTTAACCCATAAAACAGGTAAATAAATAAATGATGGTCACTATCACAAGATCTTTGAAGCAGTGGTCAACCTACCAACCATTCTTGACATTAATTTGTTGAATTTCTTGCATGATTTCCCTTAAAAAAGCTAACCAACATCGCAGGTCGCAGCAATAAGCATATGTTTTGTGTGTGCCGCATTACATTTATTTTCTTTTGTAACAGGATAACGATGAAGGAAAAACCATTTGATTGATATTTAACATCGAACATGGGGTATTTGTGTCGTGTGAGATCATAATTACGATGAGTAATAATATCATATCAGATAGGGAAGCATAATTTGCATACAGATGTTCCTCTAAAAAAGTGTATGATTGCCAAGTATTCATTATTCTACCCCACGTAAATAGAAAAGGAAAGAAAAAGAAAAAAAAATGGATTTAAATATCCATCCACTGTCAGTTGACAGTGACAAGTCGAACACTTGATTGATAAAGAAAGGGAAGCTAAACCAACCTCTCCAAGACGACGGAATGCACCATATATACCTCCAAATAGTGTGGAGAATATAGCATACCAAATCTGGGCATCCATGAAATAAACCTGACAACAAAAATAGAAAGGGAAGCAAAAGGTGTTGTTACAAAGGGAAGCAAGTATGCAATTACTATGGTCTGGCACACAAGCAGAAAGAAATACACTGAATATAGGATATGATCCTTACAAGAATAACAGGCGCCCAGAGTGCAACCACGACCCCGATGTTGTTCTTAGCTGAGGAAAACATAATTACATGGGAAACAAACATTTATCACTACCTTTTTTAGGCAAAGAGTTTACTCTTTCAGAGTGTTTGTGATGTGTGTCAATATAAAACTGCATCTACAAAGGGGAAATTGTTAATTACCTTGGGGGAAAAACTCATGCCATGAGTAAAATATTACACGGACAGACATAATTTGTTTTGTTGGATACACCAGGGGCCTTATCTGCAGGACCCGGGATTTGAAATGGTGAATTTACCAACAGAATAATGTCAATGTGTGAAACTGTGCGAAGCATAACTGACATCATTGAAAAGCAACTCACACGATAACATATAGTACAATTTAATTGGCAAGTTAAGTACCTCAACGTAAAAACTGAAAGCCAACTTTGTGACAATAAGAAGCACCCAGAATATTGTATACCTGAGATTGCAAAGAGTAATTAATTCGAAGTTGTGATATTGAACAAACATATACTTCACTCTCCACACTTACTTGAAGAGCGAAAATGGGCTCTCATGCATTCCCCTACCAACATAGAGACGAGGCTGCAGAATATCAAAATTGCACAAGACATTACTATTTAATTATAACTGATCTAGGGTATCAAAAAAAAAAAAAAGAAGAAGAAGAACCCAGTAAATACATACCTGTGACCACCACATCATCAACATGATAAGTTTATTGTTGGAACTCTCGAGGAACCGACGGATGAAAGGAAAAAGAAATAGCACAGCGGCAAGCAAATTTGGGGACAAGTAGAGAGCAACGGCCAGTAAAAATAATGAAGGGGCACTTGCATCACTGCCAAACCAACCTTTGATAGTTTGGGCAAATCCAGGAGGATCTTCCCATGAATAAGCGTATGTAACAGGAAGGACAATCACCCATGCAGCAGCAGATGCAACCTTGAGGATGTAACGTAACTTGACATGGGTTGACATGCTCCTTCTAGCTTTCCAATTAATAATTACATCAAGGATGGCTGCGATAATTAATGCAATTGAAAATTGTATCAAACAAAAAGAACATTCAAGGAAACATCAATTAAACAGTTACTGAAGCATTCTGATGCATGAAAAAGTCAACACAAAGAACAATATCCTGAGCATTGCAATTAGTTTCTAGTATTAGAAGCAAAAAGATGATCTAATTAATTATTATTTTTAAAAGATAATATGGCGTTTTATTCATAGAAGCAAAAAGATGCACGGGAAGTGTATTACAGCAAAACAGACTAGGCCTATCAGTCAGAGGGTTCAAGACTGCCCCATTGAACCAGCATAGTAATATCCCAAAAAATTACTAAACAAACTTCAAGTCAGGTATAGAGACATCCCCTAAACACCTATTGTTTCTTTCTATCCAAATGCACCAGGCCACACAACTGGGAATAAATTTCCTCCTCCAGGCCCAGAGCAGATCTGCCACTTTCTTGGCATTGTCAATGCCAAGAAAATTAATAACCAAAACGGAATGCCGTAACACTCGGGCCAATTTACAATGAACAGGTGGTCAATGAATTCACCATCACATTTACACATGACACTCTAAGACATAACCACAGTGCCGAAAGTTGTCAGCTGTTAAATTTAACTAATAATATAATACTAATATTTAGCGTAAAAGAGGGAAGCTATTAAAAAGGAAGTCCAACATACCTTGTCCAAGTTTCAGTATTGCAGCAGTTATAAAAACACTTAAAACTTTTTTGAAGCCGTCGGACTCAAATACCGAAGTTAGCTCTCCAGATCCATTCCAAGCAATAATGATCATGGCCTTGATATATCAAAAGAGTTTCAGACAAAGCTAAAAAAGGTAGATGTTTGAAAGAAATATACTTCACGGAAACATAAAAGTAAGCAAACAGAGCAGACCTGTAAGCACAATATGAAGAAGCTCCACATTCTGTCAAAGCTTCTAAAGATATGCCAATAGGAACGGATCTCAACAAAATTAACCTTCCCCACCCATCTGTCTCTTGTAGGTCTATTGTCCTGCATTTCAAAGGAGTAAATGCATCAGCTTTACTAGAAAGAAGAAAAAGAAAACTTGTATTTTACACATTCAACGTTTAAAAGTTCTGTACCCCATTTGTTTCATTGTGGGGATAATCCACAGGCTTACAGAAGAAATCAGCATCAGCTCGCATGGGCCAACCTAAACGGAAGCAATCTACAGACCTGTATTTGTTTTATCAAAGTCAGTAAAAATACACGAGAAATATGTACTTCCACATAAATAATACAGGATAAATTACCAAAAGTATTCATTTAAATCATCATAATTTCTCCACTGGGAGTGTTTCGATTTTCTCTCTTTGCTCCTCGAAGCTTCCTGGGGATTCAGATAAGATCGAACTAGTTAAAACCAATGGGGCTTATGGGAAGTGAATAGTCTAAACTAACGCAGATTACATACCCGAACAATCACATCATAAATTGGAGTCACAACTTTCTTAAGGAAAGCCTCTTCCTCCCCTCCATAAGCTGGCTTCACATTTTCACCCGTCATTGGGCTAACATTTCCAGCAAGCATCCCATAAAGTTCAAAAGCCATCTGACAGAGAAGAATGGAAATTGATTACACATACCCAAGAAATGTATATTTTGTTTCTATGAAAAGCCAGTGAAGGAAAAGAACTATAATGGTTCCATTTTCAAATAAAATGATGTTTCAGCCTTTCTTAGTCTTTGCAAAATAAATTATGTATCGAATCTAGCTCACTCCTCCCTCTTAATTACATTCCTACCCCTATGAACTCATCAAAACATCAACCCTACTCTTCACTAATTCCACTTTATCTTTTGTTATAGGTAACTTTGACAAACAAAAAAAAATAGTACTCAACCAGAATGCACAAGGGAGAATCTAATTTCATGAACCTTAGTGGTAAAATCAAACCATAAGGGACTTGGGGACATTCAACTAATTCTCACTAACTTATCAAGGAAAAAGCATACATGATGATAGATGTAGCAGAGACATTCTGGCATGAATCTTAAATTGGCAGCTTCTCCCCATATAAGAAGATAGAGCCCCATATACAACAATTTCCGTTGTTGCACTTCCTGTTGTATAGTGGGCAACCTGCGATGATAGAATCAACAAGGATCACCAACATGCAATGTTTGAATGAACTGTATGAACTTAAAAAAAGATGTTTTTAACCCCATGTTTCAATTCCAGAAAAATCTAATGCAAATACCAGACATATTTCAGAGGTCAAAAACATGAAACTCAGGCAAAAGTTTGAAATTTGTTAGGAGTGTTTTCTTGGTGCAGGAACGTTCCTGGAATTCAAATTGTCAATTTTTAATGAATATCTTGTCTTAACATTTAAATCTAACAGTGTATATTAAAGTAGATAGTATAGTAATAAAATGCAAATGCCCTCATTTTAAGTTCATTCAATAAAATGGATAACTGGCCAATTAGTCATTATGTTTACTACACCTGGTGTGGGCTCATGAAGTGTTTATACTCCCATTGACTGGGCCATGCTATGGATAGATTTTCAATATTTATCATTCATAATAAATCCCCAGCTTATTTAAATGAAATGAAATGAAATAATCTATATAAAGCATTTATTTAACATTCATCAATTTAATAATACATAATATGATAGACTCTATAGTTGCAGATCCACAGTTTTGACTGATATGAAATGGATAACATCGAGATTAGTGAGACAGTCACACAGCATTCTTGGAAATAGAAGTGCATCCAGCTTAAAGAACAAATTACAAAAGGTGTTAAAACAAATCTTGGAATGGAATCAATGTGGTCCAAGTCAACCTTGCCAAGCTGGACCAAAATTGAAAAGTTTTAATAATGTTGTCATGACAGTTCCTAAGGCTTTGCGATATCATAAGTTTTTGGAAATAAGAGTGTTTTTTCAGCTTAAAATCACTCAACCCAGCCAAGTTCGACCTAAGTAGAATGAACTTTTATGATACTATCATGAGTCCATGTGGTATGACTCGGATCCTGAGATACTCCCTCCGTCCCGTAGACATTCATACATTTACCATTTTTAGTCGTCCCACAGAACCTCATACATTACACATTTTGCCACTAAAAGTGCACTTTGGTTTATCATTTATTTCAATTTTTCACCTAAAATTACACGTCAATTCTAATGTGTGAAGTTCTCCGAGACGGAGGGAGTACTATTATCAACAAAACCAAACAAGCATTTATGTCTAACGAGATCAAGAAAAGTAACGGTGCATGTGTGTAAGAGACTTTCTTTAAGTTAGTTATTACCATAGGCTACTTTTACGATCCAAATACTTGCACCACTTCTTATAGTTTTTAAAAAGCTTCTTCATCACCTCATCCAGTGCACGTTCATCCAACTGAAACAAGCACATAAGTTGAAAGGTGGTTATTTCATCTATGCGGAACAATCCTGAATCAAACAAACACCAACACCCAAAGAACAAGAAGTTTGAAGAGATGTACAAAAAAGTCACTAATGTTTAAGAAATAAAATTTAATCCATTAAATCCCAAGAGATATGATAAAGAATCAGGCAACAACAAGAAACCTTATAAGCCATGTAAGTGCATATCCTATTAGGAGCAAGAAAGAGCATAAGAAATGTGTGCAATTTGGCATGTCCTTTGGCACATTTACCTTATGCATTTTTTAAGCAAGTTGAGAAATACTTGCTTTGGGCCTCCTGATATCTATTAAAGAAAACGATGCAGTTCTACGGTGACCATTATATAATGAGGCTTAGGGCATTATGGTACTACAGATTAACCTGAACTTAAGGCTTTTACCATATAGGCTGGTGTTCAACAACACTAAATGATGAAGAAAAAAAAACAGTGAGCTCAATAATTTTTATTAGCCTGTATTATCCAAAAAAAAAAAAAAAAAAAAAACTGCCATATACCGATATACGTTTATGAACAAAGCAGAGCATCAGAGATTTCTACATGTTCAAGTAATACTTGGAAATCAAAGAACTTGTGATCCCAGCAAGACAAAAGTGGGATAACAATACACGCAAATATTAAAAAATAGAAAAGAATGCACACAGACAAAAGAAAGCCACACCTTAGGTTGTTGATCAGGTTTCGGAAACTGTCGTATGTGCACATTTGCAAGCAGCAAAATTAAGTGCTCCCTTTGATTTGCCACATTATCTTTCTGAAGATATATCAAAAGCAGGAGTTATGAGTTCGGAGATGCAATTAGGTTGATCTATATTTGTTCAAAATCTAAATCTTGTCATATGAAACAGGAAATAGAAGTAATGAATTTAGTGTGGGACAATAGACAGTGGTAAGTCAGCTAGTCACCTGGAAACCAAACATAGCCTGAAGCCAGTCAAGAACATCTTCATCCTTCTTTTTCTTGTAATCTTTAGGCCAAGGAAGACCCCGAGTATTCCGGAGTGCATGTACGGCAGCTTGAATCTACAAATTAAACCATTACATTCAACAATATAAGAACGACAAGAAAACAAAATTAACCAACAAACAAAAAACAGGAAGACAATTGAGAGAATCTAATTCCAATTTAAACCTCTGGATATTTCATGATTGCCTGATTTGCACTGTCAGGATCAAGAGGTAAAATGTTATAAGGGACATAGATTTCAGTTTTCTCTGCAACTTTATCATGAGTTTCCAACACCTGTACAATGGAAATCATTTAACATAAATACCCAGTAAAATAAAGTAATGCAATAATATAGTATTTCTTCTGCTTGTGGCTATTAGAATTTAAAAGGCAGGCCCAGGAATACAGCACAGAGGAAAGAATGCATATAAAATCAAAACATCATTCAACTCTACCTCACGGTCAACTTCCACTGATTGAGTCTGGTTAACTGCTTTCAACACCTCAAACAGAACATTAGCTGTTTGGTATGCTTTTGTCAGCTGTGCACTGATATTTCCAGGAATTTAATACAATGAGTAATAAGTACAATAACCTTTGTTAACAACTATAGCATTCTAGATAACCCATAATATGACACTTGATAAAAACTCACCGGTCAGCTTTATCAGCTGCATTTTGCAGCGCTTGGATATATTTTTTGTAGTAGTGCTGGTAAAAGCTCTGCATTTCACGTGCATCACTCTTTTTCACTCTTCCCATTAGGGTAGGATCATTTTCCTGTATACAAAAGGCACAAGCCACTTAAAAAGTAGTAAAAGAAAGTTCTATAAGATATATTTTTCTTAATGATAACCAATAAAGCAAGGGATGAATGTGAACTTCTTATGCCATAACCTACAATGAGATCTCATGAAAACTGTCGGGCACCATACAGACTACAGAGCATACAAGGAAGGCCTTCCAGCAAACAATATTAACAGAAACACAACTTTTGATGAGAATTAGTATAGTTGAATACTTGAGTATATACTACAGTGATAATTTTACAGTGGAAATTGCAAAAATAAGCTTTCAGTGTACTCAGAGTCCAATGTTAGTATAATCCCAAGTTGATAGCAAAGCAGATGGGCTATAAAGGCATGACACAGCATAACAATGGAACCCGTGCAATCATGCATCTCATTGAAGTTCAGATAGTCTCGTAATCCCGCCTATCTTTATTCTGGAAATTAAATTTGAGATGCTTGGACAAATGCATGGCAGAACTTTAAACAGAACCATGATCTTGAGGTATTCCAGAATTTGCTGTGCATGATAATGGTTAACAGCTGAAAAAACTAGAAATGCTCCTAAAAATCCGTAATATATTATGCAATCTATGTTGCACACACATATAAACACACATGGACAGTGAACGAGACAAACAGTGAGACACAAATACTGCACTTGTAGGGAATGCGTATTGGGTAGGACTACATGTGTCCTTGTAAATGAATCAAGAATATTAGATTCATAATAAAAACGTCAAGTAATTTGTGGTCAAGCTCAAGACATAAATGAGAAAAAGAAAATCAAATTGCTTGATTTAGGAAAATAAAATTACAAAACAAAGATTCTTGTAAATCAACAAGAACAATGTTGGTGAACAAGCACTTGGAGAGGGGAAAAACACACAACACACATAGAAATTCCATTTTCATTAGTAGATACACCACATGGAGCCCCATAATCTAAAGAATCTTTAAGATATATGTTCAAATAAGTATAAATATGAGTGACGTTCCAGGAGTTTTCCATGTAGCGTGTTTATAACAAAGAAAATACGAAGACAGGACCTTCCAGTGACATTTGTTTAGATGCTTTCTGCACTGGTGAATGTTGAAGGTTAAACAAGAGGACACATCATTTTTGCCAGTGCAAACTGGTGACACTCGTCAAACTACCGAATAAGTAAGTTTGCCCGTGCAATTTATTTCCAACTAACTCAGTATTCTGGTTGGAGCAATCAGGGACAGGGAAGAGGGGAGGACATCGATAATCATGCTTGTATCACTAATAAACTATTACTCATCTAAGGCTCTAAGCCAAAACAACCTAGACATTAACCCAGTAAAACTAAGACTGACACAGAGCCAACAACACGCAGATGTTCAGATATTTACCCTTTCAAGACGCTGCAAGAGAGCCGTTTTAAACTGACGAACACCACGTCCACTAGAGGTGGGATCCAACCTATGAGCTTTCTCAAAAGCATAAAACCTACCTGCACAAGCAACAACGGAGCAAAAGACCATAAAAATTAGCAATAATATAAACAAAAGACGGTATGAATTGAGGTGAAAAAAAGGATATATCAAAAGCACACTAAGGGACCAAATGAAAATCCTAACAAAATGTTCCCTTCTATAATTTTTTGCTAAAGGTAAAATGCATTGCCACACATTCACTAAATATATATTTACTTTTCAATTTTGCCACAATGGTAGAGTGAGAGAAAGTGAGGAGCACAGCATATATCTTAACTTCTCAGAGGCAACAGTGTCTGCCTGCTTTTAGATTTGTTGCATTTTGAAAAGTAATTTAGTAAAAAAGGGTCAAAACTTTCATGTTTTGCAGAAGCTATCAAACTGATGTCCGACCACTACAGTAAAGGTAAAACATATGGAGTGGTACGGGTGGGAAGAAGATATTCTCTTGCATTCATAAAGGTGCTGCCCGACCTCGAAATCATAATTGACAGGTCAGTGAAGAGATTCGCGGTGGCTACAAAAAAAAAAGGATTGTTGGGTCAAGTCTTTATCGCCTAAATTAGGCATTCGCTGCAAAGGTGCAGTGGGCACGGCAGACAAGGGAATAGCATTAGCCATTAGGGTATTGTTAGATAATCGTTACAGCATGAATACCAGGATGATTCAATGGGATATTGTTCTTTTCGCTCAGCAACCAAAAGCCACGCTTTTCAGAAGAATGTCAACTATTATATACTACAAATATCCAACCATCAAGAACTAATATTACAACATCAAAAATTCACATAGACAGTGTGAACCATGATTTGTATCTTGATACAAAAGCAAGCAAGTACACGTCATCCGAATTGGATACTAGACATTTGCCATTGTAATGCATGCATCGAACTTACATGCCGCATCTATCTCTATAAAACTTCACCATAATTTTAAGGCTTACATAGGTAGGAAACACGAGGATTGCTCGGCTCCACTTCATTGGCAACACGGAGAATAGGTGCAATTTCCACTAGTGACGAAGGCACTACTTCACTGTCAAAAATAGACTCCCCAAGGTTCCCCACAGTCTGTGTCCGCGTGATTCGCCTCTGCAGCTGTGGGCTTGGCTGTGAGGGCCCTCCTCGGGCTGCCATTTTACTTGAAGCCTCTTCCTCCTCCAATTGTTGATAAATAGATATCTACGGGAAGCATACATAAACAAAATCAAACTCATTACTTCCTTGGTTAAACCCAGTGAAATGAATGCAAAATATTAAGACCAAAACAGTAGAAGCAGAAGAAAAGAAACAAACAAAAATAAAAGGAAAATAATAATATCACATCTGGACAATGGAAAAACATCCAGTGCACCGCATGAACTTAATTAGGCAAATCTGAAACTGAATTTCTCAATAAAATTGCTGTGTTTAATTCAGTTCAACAGACGCAACAAATCAAGCAAAATCATACAGCAAGATACTGCATTAACATCAGAATCCAAATTTCCAAAATCACACAATTTAGTGAACATTTCCTTGAACACTCACCTGCATTCACACGCCGCTAACAAAAGCATACTAAATAAAATTTTAAAAAGACAAACTCAAAACCAAGCGCATTTACGAGGAGGAAACTTACCAGTGCATCCAACGAGTGTCTCCACCAACCAAACACTTGAACCTAAATCAGATGAATGAAAGCTTCAGCAACACAACCAGAAAAATTAGAAACAAAAAATATAAACAAAAAAGAAAAAGGAAAAAGGCTAAATCAGTAAAGCAAAAAAGCTACATTGCACCTTTACTTTTTTAGATAACAAATCTCGATTTCAGCAGGTACTGACTGAGTATGGAGAGAGCAGAGCAATGCAGTAACCCTAGGTGAGATAAAGACAAGATGGAGAAGAAGAAAAGGGAGTGCTGAGGTTTTAAGCTACTTAGCAGAAAAGTAAGGTGTGTGAAAATGGAGGAGAGAGAGTAGAGAGAGAGAGAGAGTGATGGGAGTACGTATGGAGGCAAACGGAAAGTTATTTAATTTTTGGATTGATGTGAAAATGCTCAGTGGGTCGTCGAATTTGCTATATTGAGGCTCGTGCTGGGTAAATCACCCTACTTTTGTCATTTTATTACGTGATTACCACTCAGGTGAAAATTCAAATTTGTAACTGGTAACTGTTAATGAAAATTTTACGGATTGTTTGGTACAAAATTTGCAACTCATTTTAATTGTGATGAATATATTTTCGTTTTTTATCTTATCATTTTAGTTGGGATAACAATTAACTTTTCTAATTGAGTCATTAATCAATTAAAATTCACAACACTGAACACTCTCCTATAAAATTCTCATTCTATAATAAACACAAAATTTCACAACTCAATTAAATTTTATTTAATATTCATCAGTTATACCTTAATTAAAATTTTCTCAATTAAAGTTCCGTTCCAAACATCCCGTAAATGATAAGTGATAATGGTAAATATTTTAAAATGGAAATACTCCATCAATTCCAGCTCAGTCGTCCACTTTTACCATTTTTAACGTTTCATTAGAGTTCTTCAATTTCATTTATTTGTCATTTTAAGGAAAGCATACAATAATTTTATATTCTCCACTAACAATCCAATCAGCTACTTCCTTTTGCCCCGACCAGAATTTCTCATTTTGCCATTTTATGTCCCGTTTAAAGCTTTTCGTTTCAATTTTTTACAATTCTTACTTCGACTATAATATTAAATATATTCAATTTTTTACAAAACTTACAATGATTATCAAGTCAACACAAAATATCAACCACACAAGTAAAAATACTGCATTCATTCATCAAGCAGACACACACAACACATGTTTGATACAAGCAAGTAAGACGAGAAACAAGATAGCCATTAAACAGGTTCCTCAGATGTTAAAGGCAAATCTATATTTTCTTAAGCACTATCCCTAACAACTCATGTGCCAAAGTGTTGGATGTTCAACGAGCCCATATAAACTTCATCGAGTCAGATAACAGTGCCATCGCCCACGTTTCTTCAATCAAATGACCCATATGTGTAAAGCTCTTTTCGATCGAATTCAAGGCTTTAATCACAGTAGCACAGTCCCCTTCAACGATTATATCATTCCACTGCATACCTCAAGCCATTTTCACTGCCATTGTAGTTGTTGTTGCCTCAGCCACTTCCGGACTCCAATCATAACGCAGTCTAACTTCCGCCACGTTAGAATTTTACCGGAATGATCTCTCCCAACCATTCCAAGTCAACCTCCTCCCTGCCTTTGTTTAACGGAAGAATCAAAGTTTACTTTGATCACCCATACATGGTGGTTCCCAAACAACTTCCGACCTCGCCAATTCGTTTTGTGCATTGCCATACTTATAATATAAAATTTCTAGCCTCTCAATGTAATTTCTAACAAACTGCAATGTATCAGGTGGATCGTCACCCTTTTTCTCATGTATAATCTTATATTGCCCACAAACTCGGCATCACACACACACGGGGGACAAATATCATCATCAATAATACGTCTACGTACCAGAGTAGAGCGGATGGGCAGCTAGTTGTACGTGGACGGCCTGCTCCACTATGTCTCTCCTCGCCATTACCAGACGATAGGCACTCTGGACAGTATATCTCTCATGTGTTGAATGGTGCCAAGTTCTTATATCACGGCTTCTCAGATCTCCCAATGGGATCTTGAGGATTTCGTCAATGTCTTCCTGCCATAAAATATAATCAATAATCAGCATATCCAATCCCATATTCCCAACATGATGGACACAATACTGAAATGGGCATAATCAATTTATTACTTTTTTTTTACCAAATACAAGAGATTCTCATAACCCCAGTTAAAATTCCAATATAATTTCACAAAATCCCATCCCACATACTACGAGGGAAACTCGGTCATCACCATTTCAAAATCCCAGTCAGTATCCCAGGATAGTGAGTTGTCTACGAAATAGTACGTTAGGCTCTGGAAAACGAAAGGTCCATAGAATACAGAGCTTTCCCAACAAGAATCATGATACCTGGAGTTGTAAAATATTTGGTGAATATCTTGCCATTATTGCTCCCTACAGGAGCACTATAGGGAGAAAATGTATAGCCGACAACCTATAAAGACCTTTTAGACTCAAACGTAAGTTTAGAAAAGACAATTCGGTAAGCTATCAGACGAAAATGAGGAACATATTTAAGAACGTTTGACTACCGAAACGTATTTTACAATGAAGGACTAGTAAGCTGCCATAGTCAAAATTTTCAAAACCGAACTTAAATTCGAAGTTCATCGTACGAATAACTTTAAGGACTTAATTGAACATTTGTAAATGACCTAGGACGGGTAATTATTTTTGAAAGGTTTTGACCATAGAGGTTACCCATACATGAATGGAAAATGAAATTATACGAGGATGCGATTTGGACAATCGTACCTCTAAGAACACATCTTCACTAAATTTAAATATCATGAATAAATGTAAAATGATATGAACGAAATATAAAAATTGATAAATATAATAAAAAATAGGGTGCAACCCTCGTTAAAAAGAGTACAAAATATGATGGCAGCCTCGCGTGAAAAGAGAACCAAAAGCGGGTGGCAACTTCTAGTAAAAAGAGATCCAGACAAAGGTGGCAACCTCGAGTAAAAAGGGATTGTATCTGAATTTAGGATGGTTGTAAGTGCCATGCGAAACAAAGTGCTACAGAGTCACCCCTCGAGTTCGTATGGGCACCTTTAGGGGACCGTTCCTGCATAAGCTACCATTGGCCAGTTATAAGTGCCATGCGGAACGAAGTGCTACATCGCACATCGCGGTGAGAGACACCCGAGTCCGTAGGGACTACCTCTAGAGGGCTGGCCCATAACTTGTGTGATGATTTAATTAACAATTAATTTAATGAAATTCCACTAAAGGGTAGCTACTTCATGATAAAATAGATTTCTACACTGACGAACACCTGAAGTCGCTGAGTGTCATGCGGAACAAAGTGTTGCTCGTCAATACGGCACATATAGAGGACTTATGGTTATTGGAATAGTCACCAAGTACCCTGCGGAACAAAGTGCTAAGCCACACACACAATATGGTGGGTGTTAGAATATCCCACATCACTTGTGAATAGATCATTCAAACAACATATAAGGTGGATAACCTTCTCCCCTTAATAAGGCGTTTTAAGGGGAAGATGGCCCATCTTAATATGGTATCAGAGCAGGCTCAAGTTGATGATGGGTGCCCTAATCGATGATAATTTCGGCTTGCCCAAAGAGGCTATTATGATTTCACGTGGAGAGCCGACTAACCGTGGCCTACCCGTGAGGGAGCGTGTTAAAAGATCCCACATCACTTGTGAGTATATCATCCAAATAACATATAATGTGGATAACCTTATCCCCTTAATAAGGCCTTTAAGGGGATGATGGTCCATCTTAATATGGTATCAGAGCCTCTGGCTCACGCCAAACCTGGGTCGAATCTCCACGGAGACAATCTCTGCCCCATATTAAATTTCCACTCGAATGGCCTCCCCAAAGAGGTTGAAATCGGGCACGAATGCGGGGAAGTATTGGAGTATTGATATAAATGAGTATAATCCACAACTCTATAAGTTCGAGCTTGTAGATGAGATGGAATTCTTTTATGCATATGAACCTCAAGGTTCAGGGATCGAATCTCACCGTCAACATCTCCACCTATATTCATTATCCACTCGTTGGGCCTCCCCAAAGAGGTTGAAATGAGCCCACGAGTGAGGGGAGTGTTAGATAAATTAATATAAGTGGATTAATTCAACACCTCTTTATAAGTTCGAGTTTTCAGATGATATGGAATTCTATCAACATGGTATCAGAGCAGGCCCAAGTTGATGATGGGTGCCCAACCGATAATAATTCTGGCTTGCTCAAAGAGGCTATTATGATTCCACGCGTAGAGCCGACTAACCGCGGTCTACCCGTGAGGGGGTGTGTTAGAATATGCCATAACTTGTGAGTAGATAATCCAAACAACACATAAGGTGGATAACTTTCTCCCCTTAATAAGGTCTTTAAGGGGATGATGATCCATCTTAATAGTGGGAGCCATCTCTTGAGTCCGTAGGGCCACTTCTATAGGGCTGATTCCGTCAATAATAATAATAATCCAATAATTTGCAAAGACAACAACCACGATATCCAATAACTTCTATTAGTGTTTAAAATTCTAAAATTTAAAATTGTATTTTAGATTGATAAACTAATAAGCGTGATAAAAGAAATAATAAGAAGTTTGACCAATCTCTACTGGATTGCTCACGTAATATCGTATTAATTAAACTTTCTACCTCTACCGATAACTGCTTCAAATATCATAGTTTTTTCAAAAATAAAGGAAAATATGTTTTCTTAAAATAAAACCCCACTCGCTACCCACTGGACTCGTTTGGCTCACCCCATTTTCCTAAAAGTCTTTTAGATACCGAATTTAGGTGGAATCCAACGCTGAGCCGTCAAATGAGGACTAGTGAGCGCAAGAAGAAGCCTTCCGCTGGCAAATCAAGAAGCTTCACCTTTATCGCGATAATTTTAATGATTTAGTTTATATGTAAAACCCTTACATAAGAGAATGATGTAATGTATGTTAACTCCTCGGTTTTATGTAATTCGATTCTTATTCATATGTATATTATTAATTGTATCGTTACTTACATGCATATTGTCACCTCCGGAAAATCGGGTGTTTACACATGTGGCTTCTTGATTTAGTCTTGTTACCCCAATCTCATGTATTTGAGAATCTTGAAGCATTTGGTCAAAACTTAATCCTTACATGTACATATGCATATATTGAATGTATATTAACTAACGATATATCGACATTCCTGGTCTCAATTTTTTTTAAAATTTTGACGAGCTATTGTACTCGCTCCTGCCCACCCTGCCGAAAACAGGTTCATAAGTTATATGGCCCACCCTGCCATATCACACCAACAATCCAATCGGACACCTACCCCTTTACTTTAGCTCGGACATTAACAGGCTGTTTGGCAAGCGATTAAAATTAAGAAAATCAGGTTAAAATAAATGTTTTTAATCAAATTTTGATGATTTTAGTGAGCAAGCAAACAATCACTAAGATCTCCTAGAAAGAAAAAACCAAACATAAGATTTTTTTATCCCAAAGGAGCAAGAAATGACCCATTGTCATAGACTTTCTTTATCAGGTCCAATGCTTATTTCAAACCAAATATAGAGATCATATTTAGCAAAACTCGGTGATAATTAATTTGTATGCAGGTGTTCAATAATTTCTTTAGTTATTGATCTAGCTCATTTGCTAAGCATACTATATAAAAACAAACGAACTAGTCTATTGATATAATTAGTCTCAGGATTAACTCAACATTTAGTCCCAAATTGAATTCATGCATCCCACATTAGTTGATATTGAGCGTCATAAATGGGAGATTAATAAACCGCCTCCCTCACACCCTTTGGATGGTTAAAAAAGCAAGTATGTGTGGGCTCTGGGTCTGGACCGAAACGAACAATATCATACTAATGTGACATTTGCTACCTAAGTCACGAGTAACCACACCGGTGCAGAGGATCAGTTATCGATCAATTAGTACCTCATGAGTGGAAAATAGTATCAAAGTTTCCGAGAAAGAACATGTGTTGATATTGTGGAGCTAGTATATCACTAAAAAATCAGTCTATGAGTAACCATATCGGTCAAAATGATCGGGTCTCGATCGGTCAGTTACAAATTAAATATCAATAAATTTGCCAAGTTATATAGAAGCAGAACCATTTTAAACGTTACACACATACCCCTCGAGTAACTTTTTGTAGCTACATTTATTATATACTGGATGATTGGTTGGTGTGTATGTTCACATTAGCTAGTGGCTAGGCTTGGAATTATGATCCAATTAGGGTCGTCCCAATAACGTAGTCAGAGAGAGCCTAAGAGATTATTTCCTAATGCCTCGTACAGCTACCAAATGTTTCGAAAACCATAGGATTTTGGAGTTGAAATGGAGTCGTTCGTGTAGCTCAATTACGATGTAATTAATCGCGTCGCCTCTCCATCGACCTCTACTCAGCTTAAAACAATCGTGCGTAATGTAAGTCCCCCAGTTATTTAGATTTGTTGTTGCTCGAATTTGATGAATTCAGTAAAAATGCGCCTGTTCTGTGCACAAATTAGCAACTACTAGTACAATCATTTATCCAGCTTCATGTGTCGGTGGTGACTAAGTAGCTATATGGACATGGCCTACCAAGGTTGGCATGGGTTGTGCAGCTCACAAATTCAGAACTCAGAAGTACAAATTTATTTTCACCTGGCATCATATATTGCACCAAATGGAAAGATGATCATCTGTCCAGGAACTAAGAAGATTTGCACTGCAGGTACGCAACTCCAATCCAAATTTATTCAAATTATAATAAAATCTTACAAGTGGAGAATCGAGGAACAAAGTCCGATTTTAGCTTTTACGATCAACCAACTTCAACTTTAACTACCAATTAATTTTAAATATAATTTACACATGTTCAATTGTATAATCAGACCTTACTTCCTAAATTTTCATACTATATATATTCTTTTAAATCATAGGAAGATAATATCACAACCAATATAAAAAAGAGTAGAGAATCTGATTTTTTCATTATTTAATAAAATCTACGATTTTTATAAGAATTTGGGTATACAAGTCATATTTCAATCCACTTTGATCACTTGCTCATGTGGGAGTTGTAGTTGGTCCAAATATCAAAATCTATATATATATATATATATATATATATATATATATATATATATGATAAAATTGATAATCTAAATAGAAGAATAGATGTGCCACATAAGCAAAAATCTTAGTTGGCAAAACCAAGCCACGAAAAAATGAATTTTAATTCCTAGCTAAATTGTCAACTTGCAGCACTTAATAATTGGCTCAATATGTTTACATATACTGCGGATGAAAAGAAATTTCCCAAGAAAAACTCAACAAACTAAACAACATCTTGGCTCAATATGTTTACATATATTACGGATGAAAAGAAATTTCAAACTTTCCAAGAAAAACTCAACAAACTAAACATCATCATCTAGAATGTGACTATAAATTAACAAGTTCCGTTACACTCATAACACAGCTTTTTCATTATTAGTTTAGCCATGACATTTCCAGCAATTATTACCATTAAAACACCTGCAGGTTTTACAAATGGCAAGCGATATAACAAGATAAGGGAAGTCAAGTTATCACCTAAATTCCAGATGCGCTTTATGTTTTACATGTTCATTAGCGGATTAGATTCAACCGTCAACATATGGTAATTTTCCTTTATGTTTTAAATTAATTTATAAAAAACTCGGATATCTAAAATTCAAGTTAATTTATATCAGCAAATAAATGTTCCAAGAAATGTATAAAGAGGTCATGTTCGATTTCATTTGGAGGAATATTCGATTTCAAGATGAGTTTTAACAAGTACTATTAATACTCCATATTTTCTTACACTTTTGTTTACATATTTTAACGTTTGAAATGTGTTTTTCAGATTCTTATGCAATCAAGGTTCTCTGAGTGTTCTCCTATCAATCATCAATGAAGGTAAAAAATATTAAGAGTATGCCAGAATTGTAGGCAATCTAATGTTAAACAATGATGAAGAAAGACGTATATAATGGTGTTTGAGGTTTTTTTACTTTGCTTCAAGAAAATGACGGAAAAAAATGGTTTAGATGTTACGTTATGAGTTATGCTTCAGGATCAGCGTGCTCAACCACAATATGATTGATACGACAAGTAGATTTAAACGTTATTGTTTAAGGAACCACCTCACACCTTGCAACCCGTCCATTATCAATTGCTACTGATGCTTGGTTGATGTTGAAGTTAAATGTTTTACAGACATGGAGTATTTCTACTTTGGTAGTAACAGTAATGCATTTGAGTTTGATTTTGATTGAAATCATGTAACAAGTCCATATGTCAAATTACTCTTGACCATCAATAAATTGATGCACCGACGTGCACTTATATTTACTAAATAAATTCCTGCAGCCTATTTTTCTTTTTCTCATAGGTGTTTTTATATTGATTTTTTTATAAGATGTTAAAATAAGTATAAAATTTAACTACCAAGTCCAATGACAGAATTTGGATTAATTTGCAATTTAAAGAGCAAGTCTCCTGAGATTTAAAATTTAGAGACGGACCTATGTTATCAATATAATTATCGATATTATTAAATTTCAAAATTCCCAAGAAAAATTTAGCCTATAAAGTTTCATTATATAAAAAAATTGAACATTTTACATTTGCGGTTTAAGATTAATTCGTAGTCAAAGTTGGAAAAATTTGACCGCAAAAAGTCAAAGCGGGAAGCTTGATCCAGGACGGAGGAAGTAACATTTTGCATTTGTCTTTATGCAGTTACGATTACTCATCGCTTTTTTAAGATTGTAATCAATTAATGTTAATCATTATTTAATCGAACGATGTATTGAACCTTTTACTTGGCATTGCATTAGCCCATGATTTAGGTGATGTAGTCAAATTATCTGAAGATTGTAATAAATTAATATTTATCATTATTTAATCGTACGATGTATCGAACATTTTACTGTTTTAATTTCATTTACATTTGTTATATAGTTATTACACCTTAATATAAATATATTGGTAAGTAGTTGTCACGGGTTAGAACTAGTACTAATTATAAGAAGAAAGCCATTTTTTGTCTTACAAGAGGTAGTTGTAATACCAAAAAATTGATATTCCTTTTATATCCCCAGTCTCCCATCTATATAATATATTAAGCCAAAAAGGATTTGAGCCATTCTAGGCTATCCACCTCATTTAATTAGTTGGCAAAATCCTCTTCTCTGATTGGTCAATTCATTTGCTTGGTTGTTAAATACTTTTGTTTTCATTGGTCCAAATTATTGAATAATGATGATGTGGGATGATTTGGTCATGTTCAAACTATATATGGTGCAAATTAATTCACATTACTTACTAAAGCAAGTCGTTACTTCATTGACTATTATAACTCAATTATACAATTTCTCACATACTAAGGAAAGTTAATAAATTTAGACCTAGAAGAATATCAATTAAAGTCTCTAAATCATTTTTAACCCATACATATTGATCAAGCATTTCCCAGTAAAGAGTGAAATTCTCATTTAGAAGAGATCCAGAAAGAAGATATATGGGTTGTTTGAAATTCGAATTTAATAGTCTCGACTTTAAGCGAACTTTACTAGATGAGTAGTAACTCAAATTTAATTGAGTGAAAAATTATGTTTGTAATCTATATAATATATTAAGCCAAAAAGGATTTGAACCATTCTAGGCTATCCACCTCATTTAATTAGTTGGCAAAATCCTCTTCTCTGATTGGTCAATTCATTTGCTTGGTTGTTAAATACTTTTGTTTTCATTGGTCCAAATTATTGAATAATGATGATGTGGGATGATTTGTTCATGTTCAAACTATATATGGTGCAAATTAATTCACATTACATACTAAAGCAAGTCGTTAATTCATTGACTATTATAACTCAATTATACAATTTCTCACATACTAAGGAAAGTTAATAAATTTAGACCTAGAAGAATATCAATTAAAGTCTCTAAATCATTTTTAACCCATACATATCGATCAAGCATTTCCCAGTAAAGAGTGAAATTCTCATTTAGGAGAGATCCAGAAAGAAGATATATGGGTTGTTTGAAATTCGAATTTAATAGTCCCGACTTTAAGCGAACTTTACTAGATGAGTAGTAACTCAAATTTAATTGAGTGAAAAAATTATGTTTGTAATAGAGTTAAAATATTATAGGTTTTATACGGTTGTTATATATATATATATATATATATATATATATATATATATATATATATATATATATATATATATATATATATATATATCGAGTGTAAAAGTAAAGTGAGTGTACAAGTTTTTAATATTATTTGATTAGTTTTAAGTTTATTTGATTGGTTTAAGTTTGTTATGATAATTAATTTCAACTCGATTAAAGTCGCATTGCAAATATGACATATTTGATTGTCCGACTCAACTAAATTTGAGTTTTAGTTGTGTAAAAGAAATCCGATATTTTCTAATAGAGAGATAGAGAAGAGGATGATGAAATAGATATGAGTTGAATCCAAGCATTAAAAAGGGGGTTGTTGGAACTTTGAAGCAATCTTTAATACTCCTATATATAGACACAAATTTTATTAAGTTGTTTCTTTAGTAATATTAACATTGTGCTATTGTTAATACTACAATTTAAATTTAAAGCATGAGATTATTTATGAATTTAATTTCAATCATTCATTTTTATAAATGTGGTAATACATTGCATAGTCGCATAATGAATCACATATTATAAAGTTGAATTAATTGCACACCTTTCATGTTTTAAAATTAACAAAATGTACAAGAAAACAATTTAGAATAAACCCTCCATTAATCAAATACTCAATAAACACCCCAATTTCATTCTGAAGAAAATAGAAATAATTTTGAGTAAGTCTCCTGAGAGACCGTCTCTATATAATTTATCTAGAGACGGGCCTGTGTTATCAATAAAATCATCGATGTTATTAATAAAAATACATATGTTCTCAACATTAGTGTTTTTTCATATTACAACAAGGCTCATTTCATTGACAATATAAGCGTTTTGTTTAGTAACATGGATGATTTTTTTGATAAAATAGGTCCGTATCTAGATAAGTTATCTACAGACCCCGTCTCTAATGAGACTTTGTGAATAATTTTATAAAAAATGACCCGAACAATGGGCCAGGGCACCAATTAGAGCTTCAATGGATTAGAAGCTCAAAATCCTCCGAACATCTAGCTTCCTGGCAAAAGATTTATCTACTAATACACCCACAAATCTTACTATAAGTTACAATTGAAATCTTTGGAAAAGAAACAAGCATGTGCAGGTTCCATCAATTTCAATCTCTATCACTTATTTACATCAAACTACCTCTTAAAATGGCCAGTTTTCGTATGGATCACTAATGTTTTATACTCTCCCCGTTCCGCTAAATTAGGGCACGTTCTTTTCGACGTTGGTTTTAAGAAAGTCAATATATAGTTTATTATTTGCAACTGGAGAGATAAATGATAAACATTGTAGAAAGTATGAGAAAGATATATAATAAAATAAGAATGATAGTGGTCAGTGGATCTTAGGCCCTGTTATCTTCATCTGAAAATCCATTAATTTCAGTTCAGTTCAGATTCATTCAGTTCAGTTTTGCTTAGTTGTTTTTTATACTACAATTCAATTCATATCAGTTCAGTTCTGTTCAGACGAATAGATACTTTTTTTTGCTATTCAAGAAAGTGTGCATATATTGATGAGGAGTCAATGACACGTCGATACTTAACGGGTCATTATCTTTTACACTGCACTTTAATCACCGTGTCCAAAAGTAAATGAGACATTGATTTCTCGACGGATGGAGTTTAAATTAGACGAGTGTACCAAATACTTAAACATGATAAAAATGGTTTCTCATATTTAAGAAAATCGTGATATTTAAAGAATTTCACTTTGGTGAATTAGTCTACTAATAAGAAATTCTGCATCCACACATCAATTTTACTCATGTTATAAATCACTATATAATATCCAACTTTTCCTAATTCCCATATAATCGCATTTTATCCAAATTAGAGTGAGATCGCGGGGAGAATGATTATTGTGTGTGTGTGTGTGGGGGGGGGGGGTGTTATTTTGCGATAATTTTGAACAATGATTTTGTTCGACAAAATTATTTCGCATAAATTCTTGAAAACTAATGAAAGTAAAAAAGAACATCACATGAATGTATATAAATGATAAAAGAAAAGTAGATATGATTCGACATATTTATTCCTTGATAATTTGGAATAATGTCAGCGTTTGAGGGGGGTTATTTTGTTGATAAATTATAATGATTTATGCTTGATGGAATTATATATATATATATATATATATACATATATATATATATATATGTATATATATATATATATGAAAGATAAAGTGAAAGACAAAATCACGTAATCGTTCTCGATTTATCGCTCAATCGAGAAAAATCAAAGACAAAGCAAGATTCCCGACAGACTATTCAATCAGAGAAAAATCAACACAAAGTAACAAAATTCGGATGGTTATTTTCTTCATTGCTACAGTAATTTTGATTTTTCTACAGTAATTAATTATAATCTTGTCAATCATTTCATCAGTATGTATACCTATATTTCCGCTATGCTACCTGATACAAATGGTATCAGAGCCATAAAGTCCCCGGGGAGAGTATTAATTAATTAAACAGACTTGATTTAGAAGTAAGTTTTGATTCTGATAGACACGCATATAATTCCTTGGATAGGTGTGTAAGACGATGTCTGAATTAGCTTTTACGAAATCAAGCCAGTAAGATTAATGAATAAGCTTTTTAGGAATAATATGGCTTCTACCTCATCATCTGTACCAGATACTAATGAAAATGTAGTATCTACTATTGAAAATACTTGGGAAGATAAAGATTTGTTCAATTAGAAACCACCAAATGTAGATAAGAGTACAATATATAAACAAAGCATATTAGACTTTAGATCAGCTTATACTATAAAAACAGAAGCACAAGTCCTTCCTTTAGTAAGTGATCAACAAACTTTACATTTATTCACTAAAAAGTCAATTAGAAAGCATATAGCCAGTGGATACAAATTCTTACATATAGGTCTTGTACAAATTGCTATTAAACCTTTAACAAGAGAAGGATTAGATACTAGCATTTTTGTTGCACTCAGAGATGCTAGACATTTTGATTTTCAAGATTCCCTTTTAGGATTAATTGAAACAAGTCATTGTAATGGACCAATTTATTTTAATTGTTATCCGAATTTTACCATATCCCTGACTGACCCACATATTTTAGATATTCTTACTTTAAATGTAAAAACTCATAATTACAAAATGAAGCATGGTTCTCGTATATATGAAGTATTTTATAGGATACATTACAAAGTTATGAATACGGGTTTAAATGTCAAAGCAGTACATTATGAAAAACCTTCTAGACAAACTATCTTTTGGGAAATTAATAAGTCAAAGTCTAATCTTACAGTCCCCTAAGACTATAGAATGAAAAAATGTTAATCTTCCTGAAGCTTGGTTGCTTCCTTCTGGAACAATACCAAGATCCCAACCAATAGAAAATACTGAAATAGAAAATATAGTAGACCACCCAGATGGAGGGGTTAGTATAAGATTTAACAGACAAAGTTCTATGTCATTTAGAGATTATAGCTCACAGAGAAATAGTGAATATTTATCTCGGAGTAATTTCCATAGAAATTCTTTTAGTATTTTTGAAAAGGATAGACATAATTTTCAAGGAGTTAGAACACATAAAAATGTTGCCCAACCAGTTTATACTTCACAAGGCTTTAGTGATAGCACAAATGATTTAGAACAACAAGAAGAGGATGGTGGCTATAAAGTTACAATATATATATATATATATATATATATATATATATATATATATATATAATGGAAATAAAACTTAAAACTTCATATCAAGTTCAGGAATGAAAATTTTGAGATAAACAAATGTTGCTATTCTACTATAATCTTGAAATTGCGTTTGAGATATTATTCCACATTTAATTACAAAAATGTGTTCGTCAAAATAGATTCGCGCAATTGTGCGTGAACGGGATTCACCGGCCCTACAATTTTAGAAGACTAAAATGGTTTGGATCCATACTCTACTTTCTCAGACCATACCCAACAATAAATGTTAATTAACGGTCTCGGGTACTAAACGAGTCCAAAATTCAAATGCATCGAAGGTTGCATAAAAAGCTACGGGTCAAAACTGTTCCACCTAAGGTCAGGTAAGACCCTACCCATGTTATGAGATCAATGAATATGTTAATTCTCTATTCCACAAAACTTCATACATTTAACGGGTACGGGCCCGACCCGGATCCGTCTAAAACCCGATAAACACCAACCGGTTCCAACCCCGTACTCGCCCCGCTCCTAATTACTAACGGGTACGGATTTAGAAAAATGGACATGTCCAATCCAAATCGAAATAAAATACAAAACTGCAAACACAATTAATCGGTTCAGACGCCCAACAACCCCAACCGATTAAATAACCACTATTATTACACAATTTACAAGTTACGTTGTTTTAAAATAAAATTTATTACTCCCTCCGTTCATTTGATATATACCATTTTCTTCTATGGGTTTTTAAGGAATAAGAGGAGTGGATAGTGTTGTTTACTTTTTTTTAATATTTTTTGTATGAATATTTATTGATTAAACGTCTATAAAATGAATGCATGTATAAATTAGTTGTGCGGAGGGAGTATTTCACATCATATTTCAAATGTTCCTGTTATTTTTTTTCTAGGAGGCCTGCCCCACAAAAATATAATCATTTCGATAACGTAACCTTAACATGTTTCTAATTCCATGCATTAGTGTTCGACAAGTTTATCCTTATTACATAAAAGAGATTTATAGGTACATTACACTTAATTTACGGGCCATACACTAGCTGAGAGCACATCATTGAGAGCACATACCCATAACTATTGGATTATTTAGCTAATAACCCACCACTCGACCCATAATATTTTCATCACCAAGATGTTCTTGCACCCAATGACAATAAGATATGTTACAAATGCTCGATAATTTTATTGAGTGCTTAAATACGAACATCATAAATAAGATGGATGATATTCCTAATGGGTTGGATCGACTTCTAAACGGGTTAGGGTCTAATGGAATCCAAACCATTTTAAAACACGGTGCGTTGGAACCCTATAAAGATCAAACGGTTACTCAACCCGTACCCTACCGTTAGTTGTTAATTATCAACAGGTGCGTGTTTAGAAAATGAGCACGTACAACGTAACCTGAATCAAAATAAAAAAAAGTA
This sequence comes from Plantago major, assembly GCA_026545765.1. Classification (NCBI taxonomy): domain Eukaryota; kingdom Viridiplantae; phylum Streptophyta; class Magnoliopsida; order Lamiales; family Plantaginaceae; genus Plantago; species Plantago major. Next base: position 33,492,060 of record CM048840.1, on the reverse strand, counting down.
TAAATCACAATTAAGCGGGTTCCCAACAACCTCACTCGGGGGGTACTAATTCACATCCTATGGTGAAACTTCTTTTGGGTGGGCTGCACATAAAATCAAATTATTTCACTAACATCATTTCTTTATTTCACGAAATATACTTTTTCACATATTTTAGCAATATTTATTTTTAGATATGAGGGGACTAATTCCTAAATAAATATTTTAAATTTACTAACTTAACTTTTAACATGGGTCAATATAAAGTACTTTTCTTGGCATCTGGGACACCCACCCCTATTCACACGGCCTCACCCACCCAATTAAAAAAAAAATCACTAAAATAATCATACACTTTGTTTCGGGTCATGTTTGGGACCTGTTTCACATGTATGGAACGGTGATGTATATACCCGACCCGTACGCAATTATTTTGAATAGATATTGTTCGGGTTTGCAACGAGTTGGATATAACTCGATCCATTTAAAAAACATGATTGAAAATGTGTACTCAGCTTAATTCATTAATACGATTAATTACTCTGGTGTGGCTTATCATAGATCATGCTAAAGATTAGCCAAACTTTTGAGGAATATTGATTATGCATTTAAATTGTGCAACGACACGGGATTGAGAGTCATTATTCTTATAATCGAGGTAAAAGTGATGTATGAAATAAACACATGTGTAATGTTTATCGTTCTTAGTGTGACGATGAGTCCATCAGAGACAAACTCCCCTCTCAATTTCAATGAGAGATAGCCCCCTATGACGATAAATAAAAGTTAGGGATAATTTATCGCTCAAGTCATAATGCACCTCCCCACACGTGTATTAAGTCAAGGTAAGTTAATATTGTTCCATTCAGGTCACCAATAGAAAGGTCATGTAAGTATTGATTTACGACATATATGGGAAAACACATTATGCGACAACCAATATGGAGTACAACTGAATGTTCGATGAGTTTATCACTATTATATAAAAAATAACTATATAAGTACATTTCATCTATATACATCAAATATATCAATACTCGCTAAAATTACTTTTTGTAGTATTAACATGTATGTGTTGTTTTAATATGAGCTTTTGTTGATGCTAATAACTTATACACGTCTCACCGATTATAAAATGAAATGTAATTCCCCAAAGTTTAAGATAAATTTTTAGAGAGTTTAAAGGATCGAGAATCTACTCATACTTACAATGTGCACCTTTCTTTCCTGGAATCTATCCATAAGAGCTTTAGACGTAAGTGTGCTTGCTCTGAAACAATCTTAGGATGGATGACCAACTGGTAAGTCTACCATTGCGTGCACGAGTGGGGACAAAGTGCGAGAAAGAACATGTGTTGGTATAGTGGGCCATCATATCATCTGGATAGCAATTCATGGCCTTTTGACCAAAGACAAAGGTGGGACCTCGGCGCATGAGGGGCAGGCGTTACAAAAAATGTTATTGTAATTAATGTAGGATTCCATATACTTAATTATTTTTTCACTATACCCGTCGAGTATCGACTGGTCATAAACTAGTGTAATCAAAATCAAAATAAAATTAAAAAAATAAAGAAAGAGTATAAAAGGAAACTACTTCTATGTGTTACGTGGAGGTTACAATTTACAATACTCCCCTTCTGGCTCCCCTTCCATGTGTATATTGTTTGAATTACTTGGATTTTAAAATTTATTTACTTTTATGTGATTCTGTCAACTATTCAGTTATTATGTATTTACGTACGTTTTTACAATAGGTTATAAATTAATCGAAGTTTTTTCAGGTTTTCTACCGTCAGTCAGGGTGTCGCACTGACTAACGTCAGTCAGGGTGTCGACATCTGACACGTGTCCGTTGCTCTGTGTCGCCCTCAACCGTTGCTCTGTGTCGCAAAAGGTGTTGCTCTAACCGTTTTACGTCGCTCTAACCGTCTACGTTGCTTTAAATTATTTAAATAAAATATTTTTGATATATTAAAAAATTAACGCTATTAAAAAATAAAAAATAATTTTTTTTAAACTATTAAATTCTTCAAAAAAATTTAATTATTAAAATTTTAACTCACCTTCCCCAATCCCCACCACCACCCACTACCACCGCACCAACACCACCACCCACCATCTTCTTCCCCACCACCAACACCGCACACCACCACCAAAATCACTGCCGGAGCTCCGGTGGAAGTTCCGATCTTCTTTCTTCTTTTTTTTCTTTTTTTTTTTTTAATTGAGCTTCCGCCATGGAAGCTCCGGATCGGAGCTTCCATGGCGGAAGGGCGGAAGCTCCGGATCGGAGCTTCCATGGCGGAAGGCGGAAGCTCAGATCGGAGCTTCCATGGCGCCATGGAAGCTCCAGATCGGAGCTTCCGCCATCTGAAGCTCCAGATCAATGGCGAAGCTTCCATGGCGGAAGCTCAATTTAAAAAAAAAAAAAAAGATCGGACTTCCACCGGAGCTCCGGCAGTGGTGTGGCTGGAGCTCCGGCAGTCCATGGCGGAAGCTTCGATCAAGCTTTCGTGGCGGATTCCGGTTAGAGCAAAAATATTTTTTTAAAAATATATTTAAATAATTTAAAGCGACGTAGGCGGTTGGAGCAACACGTAGCGCAACACCTTGTGCGACACGAGCGACACCCCATGACAACACTTAGTGCGATAGGTAACAGATTATTCGATCTCTACCGTTAAAATTTTAATCTAATGGATCAAAATAGGTGACTGACGTTAGTCAGGGCGACACTGTGACTGACGGTAGAAAGTCCCAAGTTTTTTTCTTTGTTAATTCAACTTAAACATGTTTAAGAAATACGTGGGTACCGCGTGTTAGAGTTGATTGTAAGTGTAAGAGTAATGAATGCAGGTAGTATGTTGATAGTTTCCTATGTCTCCCGGAAAACAAACCGCATACTAATTCTGATCTAAACTAGTTCTTGACACAACTTAGAAAATGACGGTTGACCAGGTAAAACATAACTCACCCACTTCTCGTAAGCATTTAGGTAAAAACTATTCACAATGTCTTTGATGTCATGAGACACAAAAAGCCAAACCAGACGGCAGTTAGGTACATTAATTTAATCACCAAGTGACATGTCATGGCCTGCAGTGCATGAAGAAGAAGAGGAATGGAATGAACATATTAAACAAAATATTCTTCAACACATTCTTTTAATCTGCACAGATTTTACTTCAAACCAAATACTACTAAACAATAATGTCTCTCTTAGCTTCTTTCCATTTGTCACTTTTTTCACTTGTCTATTCCATCAATCTTCATCTCCAACAGTATCCTCTACATTTGTTTTTTCAATCTTGTTTCACTTCTTTATTATTCCGTCAACCATCAACCAATGGATTCCATTTGTTACTTCGCCATCTTAGTCGTTCCTTTCCTTGTAACAGAACTCCAGTTTCTCACACGTTCTGTTTCAAGATTGTCAAAGAAGGCTAACATTGAGCTGTTTTGTGCATGTATGAACGGTTTCTGGACAAAGAAGCGGCTTAATTACAGGTTCATTCTTGAGCTTTAAGATCATTATGTGATTTTTGTTGTATTTTTTGTGTCGCGATTGAAGTGTATCTATCAGTTTCATATGCGATATCCATGAAGTTGATATAGAAGCATTTTCTTTTTGTCTAAGAAATTCAATAGTAATTGGTTTCGTAGAGTTGTAGTGTAGTATCGATGATTTTGTGTTCTACAGCTATGTGGATTTACGGCCTCAACTTATGTTTTGATATATGTTTCTCCTGTTTATAAGTTGTCAAGACATCTTCATCAGATTTATAGTATTTCAATTATCTGCTTTTATATTCAAGTCTAGACATCTTCATTAGCTTCATATTGTAATTGAACTATCTATTTTAGTTGTTTGGCTCAACTACTGGACTTCTGTTTTCTAATTTTGGTTGAAAGCTCTAATTAGTATCTAAAATTTTCTGACTATACAATGAGTGTCAAATTTATACAATGTTCTTTCTGATTGCATGTACACTGAGCATGCAGGTTCACCTGTTCTGAATTTTATGTTTAATAGAGATTCCGTCTGTTGCATTTTATGCAGAACCGAGATCAAGTGAACCATTAAACTGAACTATGGCAATGTCTTTGGAAGACCTTCTGGCGAAGGAAGGTTTCAAGAGGAGAAAGGCGAAAATGATGTCTAGAAGTTCCTTCGCCGTTGAAGGAAGAACTGTGCCTCTTTATGCACAAAGGGGCAATCAAGAATCAAGTTCTTTGCCTGGTGGAAAAAGGGCAGAGAGGACGAGATCTGACATAGCTCGTTATGACACAAAAGGAGAGTTTTCCACAAGTGGCAGCTTCGCTAAAAGCAAGCCAAGGGATAATCTTAGCAGGATGGGGAAAGTAGACCTGGAAAATAAGGCCAGTAGCTCGAGAAATGAAACAAGAGGCCGTCGTGATTCGTGGGACGGTAACAGATTCAGTGTTACCTCATCTGAACATATAAGAGAACCTGAGATAACTGAGGTGGTTGAAAACAATGAGATAGTTGATGTGGGAAGAAGAAGCATGTATAAAGACGTGTACTTGAATAATGTATACGTTCAGGAAGGCAGTGAAGGGAATCATTCAGTGAGAAGTTTACCGATTGATAATAGAAACAGGAATGACTCTCTCAAAGGATATGATAAAAAGTCAAACACTTTTTATGAAGATAACAAGTTTATCAATGAAGATAGGAAGTCAAGACAAATTAAGCTTGAAGAGGCTCTTGCTACTCCTGCTCTAGACGAAGCGGCTCTGAAAGCCGTTATTTCTATCTTTAGTGGACACATGAGACGCTTCATCAAGCACGAGGAGTTCAGGACATCTCTTCGTCACAACAGTTTCGCTTCCTTGAGTTTTACGGGATATGATGAAGGCCTAAATACTGAGAGTAAAGTGCTCGAGAATCTTGAACAAGCAATAGAAATAGCTGAAAGAGCTGCGGAAGAAATGGCGACCTCGAAAGAATTGAAAAGAGCTGCATTACAGCTTAGTGTCATAACTGGATTGAGCTCCAGTGACTTGAAAGACGGGTTCACGTCTGAAATCCCGAATTATAAGCTGTCGGCTTGTGCTCATCTTTACCTCAGTGTGATATATGTGCTGCAGAAGAAAAATGGTATTGCAGCAAAGCATGTTCTTCAAGTGTTCTGCGATTCGCCCTTTCAGGCACGGTCAAGCTTGCTACCTGATTTGTGGGATGATATGTTTCTTCCTCATCTTTCACATTTAAAGCTCTGGTATGAAAAGGAATCTAGTTCGTTAACTGATTCACTGAAGCTTCTTGAGAAAGTGTACAACGATGTTCTTGACTCAGGAACATACCAGTTCGCTTCGTATTATAAAGATTGGCTAGCTGAAGGGGCTGAAGCACCTTCAATCCCTTTAATCAAAATCCCTTCAATTACAGCTCGTGTAATGCAGAATGGAGGATCATATGGACAAACAGGTAGTCCTGCCGGTCATGCTTCACCTAGAGCAATGGTCAGTAAAAAGTTGTATGATGAAATGTTTAGACATACACAGAATGTTGGGGCCGAAATGAAAGTTCACGAAGAGTTTTCTTTCCAAAGTGCTAGAAGCTCGGATAGTCCTGCTACAGAAGACAAACAACTGATACTGTACTCTCACGAGCCGGTTACATATGCAAGTCATAACTTTGAACCTGATGGTGAATCTCTCTTTGTAAGATTTACTTATCTAAAACGCTTTAAGGCTTCAATAATTTTATATCCAGGCTTTGGTCACTTAGTTGTTATACTTATTTTTACATGACTAATGTTCCTAGGTTGAACTCCGTCTAGCCAAGGATGGAAAGCGAGTGCATCCAGAAGAAACTTCATCTAGAGAATTAAGCATTGATGAAGTACACGGTCACAGTAAGTGGCAACAAATCGAAGAAACATATGATCATTTTGCATTGACATGCTTGCCAAATTCGACAGATGTTGCAATTCAGGTAATCACTTGTGAATTCTTCCACCTTAACTCTATCTGCAAGTTTTTTCATGTGTTTTTTTCAACACTGCAGATGCAGCAAGCTGAGTTGGAGCCTATCCAAGGTGAGTGACAAATGTTTAACTTGACTATCCATCTTTGATTTGAACACATTAACTGTTTCATTAACATATGAATCCACAAACGCAGACGTACAGGAGAATCATGATGACTTCGGTGGAAATCTTTCTCTATTTACCATGCCTGAAGATTTTATATGCCCGCTTACCGGTCTTCTTTTTGACGATCCAGTGACTCTTGAGACTGGTCAAACTTTCGAGCGAGAAGCTATCATAAACTGGTTTGACAACGGATGTATAACTTGTCCTGTGACCGGAAAGACACTGCTATGTCAGGCTGTACCCAATACAAACCTCATCTTGAAGCGTGTTATTGATCATTGGAAGACCGACCATTACAGAAAGCTCTCTGATTTAGTTTCTCAAGCTTCAGGAGATAAAATGATAATTTTTTCTTTAGAGAAACTTCTTGCTGTTCTGACTGAAGACGATGGATTAATGAATGCAAGACGTGTTATATCTCTTGGGGGCCTGCAGTTTCTCCTCACAAGGTTTCACGGTGAGGATAATAGGGAGAAGGCGTATATCTTACCACTGTTAGCTATTTGTATTGAAGCTGATGCAGATTGCAGAAGTTTTATTGCTGAGAACATAAACAAGATGAGTTTGATGGAATTACTTCACAGTGAACAGATGAAGCTGAGAACAAATGCAGTGTTACTGTCAATCGAATTAATTTGCTTCAACAGGTACTTCATCTTCTTTGTGATCCCCTTCATTGTTCAATCAATCTATCTTATCATTATGTCGAACATAAGAGGACTGAAGCTTCAGTATTAATTGTTTTTGTCAGGAGGAACGGTTCAAGAGCTTTTCTAGAGAGCCTACAGATGAAAGAGATAGCGAACGCAATGGATGATTTGCTTATATATCTTGAGACCTGCAAGTTGGAAGATAAGCCTATGATCGCAGTGCTACTTCTGCATCTTGATCTTCTGGTAGGCATTATGGTTATTAGAGGATGAACGCAAAGTTGTCATGAAATCACTAACATGTTTCACTACTTGTCCATGATGTTTTACATGAACTTGCAGTCAGAACCTCAAGTCAATGACATATACAGACACGAGGCAGTTGCCGCTCTTACCATCTGTCTTGAAATGAGCTTATTGGACGAAAAGGTCCAGAAGAAGTGTTCAAGAGCACTCTTAGTACTTGGAGGCTGCTTCTCTTCATCTGGGAAACTTATGACAGAGGATTGGATCCTGAAACTGTCTGGTTTTCTCAATGGTCCAGACTGGGATATAAGTATAATAGATGATGAAGCCATTGCCGCAAGTTCAACCAGAGTAAGTTCATTTTTTCCGACTCATTAAGCAAGATTGTCCTTAATAAAATAGTTTTGCAATATGCTCTTTTACTGTCTTTCTATAGAAATCTCCAAATACATGGATGGCCCATGATAGTTTTGCTACCGTTCATCATATTTATACTTACAAGCTGCAACCAAATTCGTTTTCACAGGCTAGGTCAGGAGCTGAAGATGGCGAAGAAGAACAGGCCAGAGAGAATTGGCTAATAAGTTTGTCGGTTTCACTGATTGGTGATGGAAAGAGGTCATTCTTGGATACAATCTCCAAGTGTTTGAGTTTAGGGAATTCTGATTTGATGAGGGTGTGTTTGACAACAGTGGCTTGGCTGAGCTCCTCGGTTGCTTCTTTATCTGTCACCGGGACAGAATTACAGCTTTACGCATTCTCAGCTCTCATCTCTCCACTTAAACACTGCTTAGACCATGGTGAGCTGCTTGAGCATAGGATTCTTGCTTCATTCTCTCTGCTGAATTTCAGCAACATTCCAGGTCAGTCCATCTTCAAATTCCAAACTTGTCATGATCACCTTTGACACTTGTATCCTTTTAATTTCTTTAACAAAAATGCTATAAAAGAATGCAAGGTACTGCTGATGAACATGGCCGAGGAGATCAGGCCTTCTGTGGAAAACTTGGTAGACATGACATGGACGGCTACAGAACTGCGAAACATTATTTCCAGGTGGAGGTAAACAAATAAGACAACGAAAGAGCCGAAAACCAATCCAGTAAATGTTCCATTTAGCCTGTAATTTCTGCTTTGAGGCTTTGAGCAAGTAGACTGTTGCCTTGTAACTAACTGTCAATGTCCAGCAACATCATCATAGTAGAAGAACGAACACATTATGTGCTTTCACCAAAATGTGAATTAGTCAGTTGAAAGATGTTCAGATGTATGGATTTACAGATGTATGACTTAGCTTCTTTCTCTATGTGCATACACTCGAATAAAAGGGAAAATTGAAAGAACAGACGCGGATAAAAGGAAAAAGAACGTTGAAAGAACAAACGTGAAACGTTAAAACATAATTGTTCTTGGATGCAATATACTACTATATATGCTGAAGTTCTAACTCTATTCATCCCACAAGCTGATAAAACCAACACAGGTTCTTTAAAGAAAAAGAACAGAAGACTAGTACAAGAAGCACAGATTCACACATTGGCCTTGTTCTACAAGTTCATTACATGGAGACAATCCACTGACTGGAAACTAACTCAAGGATACATAGTATCACAGGGAAACAAAGCCCAATTATTCTCCCTCACTACAAACAGACCAACTAAACATAAACTGGACACATTGTTCCTACCATCAGCATTAGTACTTGTTCTTGTACCAGTAAACGCCCTTGTCTTTAGCATCCTCATCTGGCTCGACGTACAAGCACTCCCTTGCCTCCCTCCACATTGCCTTGTAGAATGGTGTTCTGTCAAGCTGATAATACTCACCAAGAACCGGCTTAATTGCTTTAGTCGCCTCCATTGCATGATAGTGCGGCATGGTTGAGAACAAGTGATGAGCGACATGCGTATCTGTGATGTTATGGAACACCTTGTTCAATATACCGTAATCTCTATCCATCGTTGCTAAAGCTCCCCTCAGCCAGTCCCACTCGGAAGAGTCATAATGTGGCAAGGCTGGGTGGGTGTGCTGCAGGTAGGTGATCAAGACAAGGAAGCCGTTCACGATGAGCAAAGGTACTCCATAGATGCATACAAGCCAGGCGAGACCTTTAGCCAATGCTACCTGGTAGAGCAAGTAACTTACTGCAATAATGCCAACGTCGGAAATGTAGATTTGGAGCCTCTCGCGATCAGTGTAAATGGGCCCATAAGGATTGTAATGGCACGCATAACGGTCGTAAGGTCGGCCTGAGATATTGAAGGCCAAGTACAGAGGCCAGCCAAGGGTAAGCGTCACGAAAAGTGTGGCAACCCTCCCTGGTGGATTGTTCAAGTATTTTGAAAACCATGGGATTTGGGATTTAGGCTTCGGAACGAAGACTTCATCACGGTCGAGGGATCCCGTGTTAGAGTGGTGTCGGCGGTGACTGTATTTCCACGAGAAGTACGGAACGAGTAGAGTTGAGTGGAGGACTAGGCCTACCGTGTCGTCGACCCACTGGTAATCGCTAAACGCATGGTGGCCACATTCATGGGCAATGACCCATACTCCAGTGCAAACACAGCCTTGGACGATCCAGTAAGCAGCCCAAGCAAGATAGGTGTAGGGAGACGGGAGGAGGTGGATGTAGGAAGTGGCGAGGTGGTAGAGAATGTAAATGATGAAGAGATCATAGAACACGTAGGAGAATGAGCGAACAAGGGACCTCTCGAAGCAGTGGGGCGGGATGGCTTTCTTAATGTCACCTAGAGTGAAAGGGGGCTTCGAGTAAGGTACCCTCTGGATAGGATTCTCCTTTCCTACCGCATCAGCCTTTTGAGCAGTCACACGTCCTCCAGCTCCCATTTCGTCGCACCAACCCTACCTGCTTCGACGTTCCTGCAATGCGTGTAAGTCAGCTTTCAAATGATGGTTGAGGTCACACAAGTTGTTAAGATTTCAAGTAAAAACAACCAAGAAGGGAGACAAGATTACACATGATCTACATCATCATTATGTGTGTGGTTCACCTATTGGCCTAAATCTATGAACAGAGAACATGAAAAAGTACAGACGATTATTCAACATTTCACTTGGTTTTGAATAACAATATCATTTCAACTTATCGTGATTTGTCATTTGTATAATCACCACGCCATAATTCAAATCTTGAACAAATGTCAAAGCTAGAAGTTGCAGTTCAGTGCATATATAGTAAGTCTACTAAATGAACCGAAAACTAAGTCCGAAACACTCTGTTTAGAAGATACAGTACATTGCTGGAAGAACCATAGAGAAACAAGAAGAATGATGATCCAGATTCATTAATCTCAAATCAAAATTAATTCCAAATTACCTTTTAGAAGTTCAGTAACATATTGATCTTAACTGGTTTTAGCATTAAAGGCATTAAATTCTTTTATATTTTTACACATTCCGCCATTCCGGTATTTCTTCGAGTACATATGATACAGCTTAAATACTTGGTTAAAAAAAAAAACATACTTTTGTTCCATTAAAAACTTCATAATTTTTCATGTTTGATATTCCATCAGAAATTTTCTAACCCAATTAACAATTTTGTACATCTGTCCTAGTTTATCAGTACTTTACCCATCTCTCAAACCCACTTAGCACTTTATCAAAATAGATTATTAATAAATTCATTAGCCGTTGCCTAAACGTGTTTATCGTGAAAGCGTGTTACGTCACTAGATCTCTATTCTTGTGATTGATTCCCCTCTTTTTTCTAATCCATGCCAAGAAATCTCTTAGAGGTTGTTCTAATGGTCGGATTGCTCAGTGTAACGAACGTTCCAACACACACACAAACAATTTTTTGTATTAATATTTCATTAATCTAGATAAAGTAGCTACTTACTAAGTGCTTAATGGAAAAGATGGAGTAGTTGAGTATAATACTCCCTCCCCATACTCAATTTCCCATTAGGTTGGAGACTAGTTTTAATATTAAACTATACGCGTCATTAGAATAAAAAATTTAAGGTTGCATGAATAAAAGTATAGTATGTTTAATAAAATATGAAATAGATTTTCCATATAATTATGGATGGTAAGTTGAGGTCGAGATAAATAAAAAATAAATTTTGAAGATTAAGATTGAGACTGGGTTAGTATAAGTTGAATAATTGGTATATTTTGGGTAATTAGCCGGTACTGAATCGGCAACTAACTCTTGATGGAAGTAGGCCATAAATCACTTAAAAAGCAGATTTTGTTGTATTGCAATGACATCAGAAATTTGTTCTCTCTAAAAGTACAAACTTCCAGCTGTCCACTACATTACGATTGCTCAATAAATGCCAGGACTCACACCGTTAAATTAAATTCTATACTAGAGACGAGATCAATACATCCAGTGGCACCTGGGTTCCACAATTGAATCCCATATGTTTATGTTAAGTGGGTGCAGTCTTACACTTGGGAAGTGTTAGAAAGACCTTTTTTTTCCTTGAAAAAATAATTAAGGAAAATCACATTAGTGTAAATCATAGTTATGTGAGGTGTAAGGGGAATGATTTTTCCAAAATTTGACTGGCTTTTCCTATGAATCTCAGCTTCCCTTTATATTTTACAATTCTGCAACCAGTGACATACTATAATGCTTACAAATCATTCATAGCGGAGCACATCACGTCACTTACTAGTGTAAAATGTGTAGATTATTATAAATAGGATAGAAAAAACGAAAAAAGACCAACATTCTTCATCACTTATACTACTGAACTCAACTCTATTGACATCATTGTTATCATCAACAAGAGAAATTAAAAAGAATAACACTAGCTAAATAATGTAGTAATCGTTTAATTTCACACCACATGCAGCACACTAAATGCAGATAGAATACCAAAAAGAAAAAAAAAGAAAAAAAAACAGCTCAAATCAGACGACATGGCCCAAAGCAATCTAAGAAAAGAATAGTGCTCACATTTAATTTAATCCAAGAAAATTTAGAGATTATTAACAGATCCATATATGTAGATATGAAATAGAAAGTGAACTGAACATAAATAAAAAGGAGAATTAATGAATGAAATAAACAAGAATTGAATTGATCGAGATCGTCATTTGATTTGATAATGCAGATAGATGAATAATTAGAAAAGAGAATTACTTAATATTTAATAATTACCTGAAATAAGATGGGATTGTGCAAAACCACTTGCGAAGAAGCGGTTCTTCTTGTTTTGTTAGAATATGGAGATTCTTCAGTTCTGAATATATGGTATTATTATACAGTGATTAAATTTCTTTGTGCTGATTTATGGTTCACCAAGAGACAGGCAGGCCGGCCCTTAATATAGGAATGAAGACACCATGGACCGAAGCCACCTCGCCACCCTTCTGGGCCCCACCCACCTGTCCCTGTTCCCATGCATGCCTCAACGTAACCATTCGGACCACTACCCACGTGTCAACTACCCATTGGTTCCACTTACCACTTCATATCCATCCATTTGTTGTTAATTGTGCACCAAGTGGTAATTTTTAGGTTTACTCTCTATTTAACACGAGCTGATATGAGCTTATTTTTATATTAAGTATGTTATGTGAACACTTAAATAGTAGCTGATAAGCTTGTACAGGAAGCTTATAAAAAAATAAGCTAACTAATTTATCTTTATACACTATTATATATTTAACAAATCAACTAATTGATTTATCAAACACTTTTATAAAGATACGGTTTTACTCGATTTACTGGTTGGTCTTCTTTGTTCACAAACTTGATCTCATACTAATATTCTGAGAAAGTCTCCCGGTCTCTAGATATTTATCTATAGACGGATCTATATTGTCAAGAAAATCATCGATTTTATTAATCAAAACACCTATGTTCTCAACATTGGTATTTTTTTCATATTACAACACGACTTATTTTGTTAACAACATAGACGTTTTGATTAATAACATAAATGATTTTTGATAATATAAGGCGTGTTTAGATAAGTTATCTAAAGCATGAGAGACTTTGTAATATTCTGAAACAATAAAAATTTAAAATAAAATGTATACGATTGGAGTGAGTAATTGAGTAACTGGTAAGTAGTACATCCGGGAAGCAGGTTGTGGCAGAGACGAGACCAAAAAAATTGAACAGAAAGTGCAGTTTTCCCAGAAACTAGAAATTAAAATGCCACCGAATCCAGCTATAAGCGAGTGGTCCAACTAAATATGAATAATTTAAGTCCTGCTAATTGAACCCTCTGCAGCAGCAACTCTTTAGGCCAGGCCATGCCAAAACCTTGAATTTACTTCTGGGGCACTTAATGCTGCTGCAGCAATATACACCATGAATGCCTTGGATTCTTGTCTAACGTTTAGGCAATACCTATAGCCGGTCAGGTCAATTACACCCACAGATTCCACCTCATCTCTATCTTCCAACAAAACCATCTTTGTGGTTGTGAAAAATGAAAACCAACTCTCATTTCTTACATATCCTCTTATCTTTTGCAAAAATGGTAGTTGCTCAATCAACTCTCATTTTATTCATAAAAAACTAGTAACTAAAATAGATTTTCAAACCAGCCGCCTTGCCTTATTGAGATTTACTATACAGTATACACCCTTTATTAATGGTGAAAGCACACCTGATGGATCCGGACAATGCCCCGCATGATCATGTGTATTATGCAAGTGTCACATTCCACTTGATCAAACTTTGAAATCTGAATAATTACTAACAGAAGCTGATAAAATAACTTTATGTAAGTATGCAAAATCACACAATTACAGAAATTGTAAAAACTAATTGCCAATCAAGCAGATGCTATGAATATATGTACACAGCAACATGGAACTGGAGAGTAGCTTTACTGACTCCAGGTTTATAACAAAACGGACACAATTTGCATTTCGAATGAATTCCACATCTCGATTTAGCCAGCTGATTCATATCCAGAAAGCCAGAACATAAACATAATCAACACCCTATAAATTCTATTCAAGCATCACATGGTTATAAGTTGGAGTATAACTTTATTCTCACAGCAAACAACCTACTACGTTAGTACTTTCTCTCGTATGCTAACAGCAACCAAACACTTTCCGCATCGTAATCCTAGTTTGCAAGAGGGTTTTATAAGCCTGCCTATGCTCTTTTATTGACCCTAGTTTTCGTTCTACTATCCTACTTGCAGAAAAACACTGAATCATATAATTCACAGAATGATGACATCTGCAGCTGAACTTAATAAACATGAAGTCAAGAATTTAAATACAGTTTTCTCATGAAAAGGTTCATTATATAATTATACTATAATGTAAAGGATTCAAGAACTAAAACTCGTACAGATAAGAGTACAAGATTGGCTAGAAGGAATAATTTGTGTCAGGGTTTTATCCAGTACGGGAAACAAAATTGGCTGACCAAATTAATTGGCCCTTTGACAAAATTTGCACATTTACCTTTTAGCGGACCTCTTCCTCTTCTTTGACTTACTTTTGCGATTTCTTGCCTTCTGTTTTGGTGATTCCGAAGGCGGATTTTGTTTTTTGTCATTCTGTGCAGCTTCAGAATCATCATCTTCTCCATTTAGAATATCATTCATCAGTTCATCATCTTCATCAGAGCTTAACACGAAGTCCTCCACGATATCTTCACCCTCATCATCTCCTTCACCATCATCAGCTTCCTCTACAAAGGCTTTGTTCTCTTTCTTTTTCACAACCTTATTGGATTTACTCCTAAGATTTGTAAAACTCAAAAAGTGAGAAATAAGAATATACAAGAGGTTAATTAATTAAGGGAAGCTTGGCGAGAAGAGAAATTACTTAGTCTCACGCCTCGTGGAAAACATATCGGTGTTTTCATCGTTTTCAGAACCATCATAGTCATCACCGTCGTCATCATCATCTGATTCCCCTTGTCCGAATCTTGATGAGCCATCTCCAACGAGGACGCTGGAAAACAAGCTATCTTTGTAAAATAACTGTAGGAATCTTCTACTATAAAAAGCAAAGTGAGTTACTAAATACCTGGTTGCCTTCAGTGCATCACTTCTTTCTTTTGCTCTCTTGCGTAGCATGATAACATATTTTGACAAAGGGCTAGTATTTTCCTCATCCTAATTAAATTAAAAGGCATCAAAAGATACTTTAACTTCAAGTGTAAAAAATGATATCCAATTTATGTGCAAATAACAGATATTTATTTATTTTTTGATATATCAAGGGCGCCCATATATCAATTAGCAAGTGAAGTAACAAAATTAACATCCAGATATATGCACAATACTCTGCCTAAGGTAATGCACGTTACTGGATCAAGAAAAGAGGACAGCCCCATCCCAGTATCCACAATTCATCGAAACACCGGACTGCATATACTTTCACAATTCACACATCAAATAGGCATAACAATTTTACTAAGTGCGGACACTGCAGTGAAAATTTGGCATTAGCATGAAGTGGAACACTGTTGGTAAGATGCTTCTCCTCCAACCATTAGGTAAGGCTTCAAGTAACAGTCAGCCAGCCACCGAGCAAGGAAAGTGATGAAGCACCATTGAAATGCATTTGAATAAAAGGAAGAGAAAAATAGAAACAGATTACTGAAGTAATTAAACTACTAGTGTGCAACATCAATGGATGCAAAAAAAGTGCAAGAAAATGTCAAAGAAATGCAAGGACTAAAAAGTAAAATCCATGACAGTTCAGCAGCCTTTCAGCTTTAGGATGTTTGGAAATTCAATAACGTAAAAATGCTCTGACAAAATTTTCACTGCACACTTCTACAGAAAATAAAATCTTAACCACTTCAAGTTTTTATAAGATCAGACTCAAAGTTGTAGACTTCACAATACGGGATTTTACATACAACAGTATTATGCACAACAGAACGGGTTCTATAAGTCTGTGCATATGAGAAGAGTAGCAAAAGGACAATGGGTTATGTTGGAAATAGAACAGCTTGCAAAAGTACCAGTCACATGAACAAAGAAAAAACCAAGAATGTTCATTACCTTGAGAAAATTGGCAGCAGCTGGGTCATTTGGTAAAAATGTAATAGTTTTTCGCTTCTCGTTTATGAAGTCAGAGTTCGCCTCAATCTACGACAATCGGACAGCAAGACATTATGAACAAATAAGTATTATCAAACTAAAATATTAGCTGTCTAGTACAGCCAAAAATAGAAAGAATTAGCATAGGTTTTATTTCAGATTAACAAACAAATGCAAAAGTTTATCAGCTAAAACTCAAACTAAAGACTGAAACTGTATTAAGTATAAACATTATGACTATTGGCAATACACACCTGACGAATGAGATTCCGAAACTCACGGCGAAACCTATCAACCTTGGTGGACTTACACAAGTCGCGCAACCGATTACTAGGAACAAAAGAAAATTCCGAGAAAGCAATAGAAAAACTCCACTGAGCAAGATGTTCTGTGAGCTCCTCAATCACATAAGAAATACAAGCCTCGTGAAAAGTCTTGGATTTTAAGGTGGCTTTACTCACCTATTAAAAACAGGAGAATTCAGCTACCTATAAATAATATTGATTAACCAAAGACATAGATGATAACTCAAAATTTGAACTTTTGAAGTACCTTCAGAACAGACAGCATGTCAACAGCTTTGCCCACTCCCCCTGTTGGGCTACTACGCAATTCTTTCATATTTAGCATGTCCAAGAGTAGCAGAGAAACAGGAATGTATGTATTTGTTGCGGCACTGATCCGATTAAGCATTCTCACACAACGCAATCTAAGTGGAAAATAACAAGCAGACTGAAGTAACTGAGCTGCCCCAGTAATAATCTGAGTGAGTGGATAAGCAAGGGCAATTATATCAGCATCTGAACTATTATCACAAATAACTTTGGTCCAGAGCTCTAGGCAATTGATGTACTTCCACTGATAAACCTTTCTGAACACTTCCTGGAAGAAAGAGGATAAAGAAAATCGTACGAGTAAATTTCATTATTTCAATGGTCAATAACATCTGCCAGGAAACACAGCTTTTCCACAAGGGGCCGGGTGCAATATACACTCGATTCATAAGACGGGGTACTAATAGACCTAATTATAATATGGAATTGAAGCTACATCACAAGTTTTAAATGTCAATAGCAAGGTGGCTATCTTATGCTGAGCAGTATCAGAATGTCTCAAAACATCATGTTATAGAATTAGGAAATAAGAGTATAATAATTAATAACCAAGAAATGAACACTAAAGAAGATTAAGACGCTTTACCTTTTTTCTAGTGGAAGATACTTCTTTACCCTTCGTTTTGTTAGAATTGGAGGGTGCTTTGTCCTTTTTTGTTTTACTTCTACCGGAACCGGTATGTGCCTCTCTCAGAATGCCGGCTAACTGCCGAATGTAAACAAAGGCACGTTGATACGCAGATGGAAGATCCACTTCAAGGAGTAGAACGAAACAATTGGAGAGTAACTGTATGTGCTGCAATTTTGTAGCATTAATGAAGTGGCAATTCAAAACATAGGCCTTGTACATTCCCTTGATGCACTCATCTAAGCAATCGGAACCAAGCCGAATGCATGAGTCTCGTAAAAAGAGAAATGAGACAACCGTTAGTGCTTCGTTGCCCGTACCCCAGAAATGAATAGCAACCTGAGACATCATAAACTCTACATTAAAGTCAATACTGATACTGATTAAATATTGAAATCAAATTAATAGCATCATCTATTTCTTCGAACAAGCTAAGGTAATCAATCATGTCTTATCTGGTTTTAATCCCACATGGACTTGCATGGACTATAGATGGACCTAAACATCAGACTACTGTGACTGAGTAACTTGAGAAGCAAAGATTACGGAACAAACAATAGCAAAATAAGTTATAGAGCAACTCAAATCTTCTGAACGAATTTTACCGTGCTGCTTTTTTTTAGGAAAGATAAGTTGAATTGAAATCTAATGAAGGACTTGATACCAAATTATGCAATTTCCAAGGCTGCATATGTGAAAGCTATAAGAGTTTTTATGGTTCGCTAATCAGGACAAGAAAAAACTTCGAACAACAAGCATTAAGACGGGCAAGACTAATGTAATATAGTACTGAATTGCATGACGAACCTTTATATACTTCCTCAAGAGAGCCGGGAAAGCAGCCAAGAAAACGGAAGAGTGGCGTAGTCTCTCTAACATTAATTTAATCATTTCATTATCAGTCATTTGATTTAGAACGTGCAGGGAATTTCCAAGATATGACTTCACCAAATGATTGTAGTTCTTCCATCGTCTCGTAGTCATCAGATTCACAATTGTCTCCTTTTTTCCCCCAGAAGGTGGCAAATCCAACAATCCACGAAGAATCCCATCCATCTCCTTTAACACAACTACCATTATTTTATTAAAGACATTGCTGGACATGGTACTAAATTTTGTCGTGGGGTCGCTGCTGTCATCACCATAATGACAAGCAGCCCGAAAAGCTCTCAATAGGGAACGAACCGGACCTATTTTTTTTCCAGTGTGAATTTCATCGCACCAAGAATCAACCATTGCACTAGTAATTATGTTCCTAGGAGGCTCTTCTTCTTTCTCAGCTTCACTATCAGGGTGCTCAAAATGATCCTCAGTGTCTTCTTTCTCCGCATCAGTTTCATCGTAGTCCTATGACAAATGAAAAGGTGTCTAGTGAATGACTCAACCAAGATACAAAAATATTATAGCATTCAGAATATGTGCACTCACATCAGTATCGTCTTCATCAAACTCCTCCAAAAGCTTGCTGTCACGTTCTTTCAAAAATTCATAGAACTCAGATTGCTGGAGATACACAGAGAGGTAGGTATAAATATAGCATGAAAACCATTATCCGATGAAACCAAATACATAGTACAATACACTGTGATTGAGATATTACATCAATAAATAACAATTCTATCTAAAAACATGCAGGAATTTCAATTGATTCGCCATTGAGATGGCAATAACTGATCCATGGAGTAATGTGTACTTAGAAGGAGTAAGAAAAACCATCAAGCTCTCAACTATGCAAAACCTATCATCGGCATTAACTTCACATATGTGAACATGTCCATCTAGAGTCTAATGTCTAAACTGCATTTATAATTATCTAAACAAGACCGGTAGTACAGTACTCATCACATTCTTTCCAAAGCTCCTTTAATCCAATTCACCAAGTAAAAAAGAAATGCAGTATTAAAAATCATGAAGCCCAGAAAGTTAAATTGTTAATTTACCCATTCACCACCAATTTTCAGTGACATTCCGTTACATAAATAGTTATCAATAAAGTGCTGCAAATTAATAGGCATCAAGATAAAACAGCTCCGCTCATGTCCAACATTAGAAATGTGTAGGATAACAAGTAAACAAAACCCAACAGCGAAAAAGAAAAGAAAAATGTTATCTTCCAAGTAAGAAATTAACCAACAGACCGTTTCTTGAAGCTTTTTTATTGTCCTTCCATGCTCTCCAGCTTCTTTCTTCTCCAAAGGTGGGCTCTTTTCCAACTCAGTGTCCTGTTTCACTTTCTTGGCTGCTCATGTTAAAGTTTAGGTTATAGCCAGCAAGATGGTAACAAAAATTGCTGATTTATTGTCATGAAGAACAAAGCGAAACGGGAAGGAGATTACCTTTGCTTTTGGTACCCATTGTTTGGGAGAGACTGAGGTTCTTGCGTTTCTCTTCACCTCTTATTCAATCGGAATTTTCTTCTCTTTGACTTGCGCCGGTATAGCAGCCGGAATTCGGCGAGGTTGGAGTGGGAGGCCGGGAGCGGCCGCTATTAGTGAGTGAAGTCGTTCAATTTTCTTCTCTTCACGTATTTAGGGTTCAATTTTAGTGAATTCCATTTCTAATTTAGGTTTCTTTTTCCCGGCCGGGTTATCCGACCCGTTATTAAAAAAAAAAAAAAAACGGAAACGGAAACGTCCCCATTACGTATCTGCGTTCCCACCGTCCCCGGAAACGTATTCCGGCAAGGACTGAGGGGTAATGCAAGTCCCCATGACCCCATGCTTCATAGTGCATATCAAATCAAACTGATCTTGAATGATCGGTCAAGACTCGATGATAGGGGTTGGATTTTAGTAACACAAAACCTAACATATCCGGACATATTGATCTTTGACGTAACCAAAAAAAAAAAAAAAAAAAGAAGCAATACGCTTTTGAATTTGAACAATGGACAGTACCTACTTTTAATAAGCCATTCCACACAAAAATATTTAAAACCTAACAATAACATACAACAGTTCAAACATGCTTAATACAAATAAAGAAAATAGCATTTTAAACATCAAATTACAAGTCCACATATCCTACACAATGACACATTAACATCATCCGAAAATTTAAACTTTATATGTAAGTGAGAAATCTTAAATGGAACCAAAACATGAAGAATGAAAGATCAATCACCATCAAGTATATATACACTATCAATCCTTCATTTTTTTTTCCCTATTCCTTTAAAATTGGGCGTCCCACAGTTCTATCGAAGATTTTAGAAGGTACTCATAGGAGTAAATGCACATCCTTGTGTATATAGCTTATGGCATAGCTCGTTAGTATTGTTAATTTTAGTCCCTATCTAGTTCGTGAAATAACAATGCTCTAAGTCTCCTTTGAGTGTGAATTGCGTCATGTGATCACGGGACGACGAGTGCTGCCAATTCTACACGAATTATGTGATCTAGCTCTGGGCCCCGCTTTGTCTGAGAATAGTTGCATTGACAGGTCGCAGGTGATTGAGCTAAAGTAAAAATACCAATTGAACGTTAATTTTCAGAGGTTTTATTCATTTGGCTGAGCATATTTTATATATGGAGTTTCGAACTTGGATCAAATAAGAAGTATGTAAGCCTAATAATTCAAACATAAGAAATAAGTGTTCATATAGCTAGAGCTGGGGCGGGCGAGATATTTCGAATTATGGAATTTCGGGATTGGGATAATTTTTCATATCCAATCCATCCAAATAAAGTCCGGATAATTCGGGATTAGAACTTTTGATTGCTTTCAATTATGGTAAACTTCGTAGTAGTCTTTTGATTTGAGATATTTGCCCCGGATTGCTTGGTATGTACATGAATTCAGACATGAACAAAGTGTCTCTTCGTATGGTGTCGTCGCGAGGAGACAAACATGATGTTCCTTTTGTCGAGTAAATTAATATAACTTAGATTTCTACTTAAAAAATAAAAATAAATCATGAACATTAGAATTATTAAGAACCTTCTGTAGAACTAGACTATTGATGCATGAATGAATTTTGTATATTGAAACTGTAACGTGGTTGCTTGCTTCAATATGTGAAGTGTGAGCTTGAGGGAACTACTTAGGGAGCAACAGTAATAATGATGATGAGTTTTATACTTTTATTAATGGTCAAGGCTGCAAAGAATGCAAGTCTCAGGAAAAAAGGTCAAGGTTTTGCTAGGTTTTAGGAGAAATGATTAATCTTTTTTAAATCGTCGATTGATGCCATTAAAGAAATTCTAACCAAATCTCTCAAGTCTCAAACATATCAGATTCACCAAAATTTGTTCAATTTCAGACCAACCAACATTGGTTTTCTATTACTCAAAATGACACCAAATCCTCCTTAAAAGCATCTAAAATTATTATAACAACTTAAATAGCAACAAAAACTATACTACATTAGAAATAAAAATTGCATGACCTAATTTCAACCTAAAATAAATTATATATGAGGTTTTAGGGGTTAGGAAGAATCCAAAATTTTCGAAAATATTACCTATAAAAAAAAATTCCAAATTTTAGGGGGCCCCGCCCCCACCCTAGGTCTACCCCTGTAAAAATTAGTTCATTTTAATATTTGGGAGTAGAGCTCAAGATTATCAAACCAGCCTTTATAGAAACTTGGAGCAAGGTAGCCACAGGAAAAATCATAGTACAATAATAACACAAGATCACTGATGATTAGAAGCAGTCATGCACTTTCTATGCCAATGACTTGAAAAGAAAGGTCTTGCTTCTACTTATTCATAATCTTATTCCAAACAAAGTAGTAGCTAGCTAGCTATAGATAGATCATAGATATATTCACGCTCAAACTCTCCCCTCATCATCCTCATTTTCATCCTCACCGTCTTGGTTCACCCTGTAATTTTTATAGCCCTTGGCAAACACCAGGTAGATTAAGAAATCGATGGCGGTTAGAATCGCGATCAGGAAATAGAACCTGTCCATATGACCTTCATTCAAGTTCTCCGGAATCCACCCTGGGTTGTTTTTCTTCGTCGTAATTCCCATCACCATGTTCACTAGCAAACTACTTACAAAGTTCCCGAGCGAAATAGACGCCATACACAGTGAACTCCCAAAGCTCTTTATCCCGTCTGGGGCCTGCCCATTGAAGAACTCCAGCTGTCCCACATACATGAAAACTTCGGAAGCTCCAACCAGCACGTATTGCGGAACCTGCCAGAATATGCTAAGGGTGCTCCTTTTCTGACCTGGGATCACTTGTCTCAGTCTAAAGAGTTCTGTAACTCCTGCTGTGACCATTGCCATCATTCCGATGATTAGTCCAATTCCCATGCGTTGGAGCTCAGTTAAGCCCTTACGGTTGCCGCTAATCTTAGTGGCCAACGGGATGAGGACATGCCGGTATAGGCCTGTGCAGAGGAGGACACTGCAGATGTCGAATGCAGACATACTTGCTGCTGGAAGATGGAAATTTCCGACTGTTGCGTTCATGATATCACCTTGCTCGACAAAGAGTGAAGCCATTTGGGTGAAGATCACTGAGTATATAATCGTACAAAACCAGATTGGAAGCATCCGGATGATGCATTTTGCTTCCTCCACTTGCGTCACTGTACATAGGCGCCACCGATTTATAGGGCCCTTTCGGTCCTCTTCCGTTATTGTTGCCGCCTTGTCAAAAATCCTGATTGATATATTAGACAAATTAAAGTTCAATCATACATTTATCAACCAAATCTGAAAAATCTGCTTTTGAGAAGCACTTTTAAAATAATCAGAAGCATACATAAACAGGCACTTACATATATTCTTGGGTATGAAGAATTTTCCGGCTTCCTTTTATCGCAGATTCTGATCCTTCAACCTCATATAGTGCATCCTCATCTACGGCTTTAACCTTCAATTTCTTAATAGTAGCAACAAACACCTGCGTGACACGAGGGATCGGATTCCCACATGGCTTAACATATATGTATCCAGGTGAACCAAGAAGATATCCCACGAAAGCCAACACAGCCGAGCCAGTTGACAACCAGAATCCGAGTGTCCATTTTCCGTTGTCTTCAAAGTACACCAATACAGTGTTCGAAAACAAGGAGCCCACATTGAGTGCAAAATAGAAATAACAAAAGAAAGCACCTCTGGCATTTTTCGATTTGCGGTCGTTTGATTGGCCGAACTGATCGGCTCCAAAGGTAGCTATGGTAGGTTGATGGCCACCATAGCCAAAAGCAACCAAGTATATAGCCAAGTAGAACATGGCAGTGCCTACAGTCCTGGGCGGTCGACAGATTTTCTTGCCATTACCACAACCTTCGGGCATGATCAAGAAAAGATACGACGACAAGGATAAAAGTACCAGTCCCTGCAAATTGCAAGGAATATTTTTGACATGAGTTACTCATAAAGAAATTGTTGCAAATAGAAGTTTTATATTAAGTTGCAAAGCAGCCTATTTGATACTTGGCCAATAAATGTAATTGTTGGTACATTACCACAAGAAATATGACTTGGAAGACAGCACAGGTCAAGTATCGACCCCAGTATGAATCGCTAAGGAATGCTGCGATGAGTGAGCACAAGTAAACAGTTCCCGTCCATTTGCTAACATTATTAGCTGCATCAGCATTGCTCTGTCCCAAAACTCGAGTTAAGAACAAAACCAAGTTCACCCCAACACCAAAGAAAGCTAGAGTGGCGAGCCCTTGATTTGCTGCACAAAATTAGACCAAACGAAGGAAGTCAGAAAAAAAAGTTTGAAACACCTTAAACGAACTCTTAGCCTGGTAAGAAAATATGAGTACCTAACAGCAGAAAAGCATAGCCCCAGCCTCCTCGAGATTTCTTTTTCACGAGACCTTTTGCGTTTGTGTTTGTATCTTCAATGTTCGTCGGGGTAGTTTCTTGGATATTCTGTGCAGGAGTTTCCTGAAAGATCAGATTAAAGCATACTAAGTAACAAAACTTTAATATCAAGCGAACAATACACTAGGAGGCTGAGGAAGAAGTTTTCCAACTCCAGGACATAAACTTGTTGCCTATCACATACGTTAAGCTAGGAAAAATACAGGTTGTATGACTTATCATTCAAGATATAGTACATGTTGTTCCCTACTCAATCATTGGTGCCAGTAAATCTAACAAGCAGATATGCGCATACTAACCGTTGGAGCAGAAGTTGATGCAGCAGTAATCGACATGACTATATTAAAGTGATCAATTGAAGTGAGTCAAAGCTCTGTTCTCTGCAAAATTTGGAAGAATAACACCAGTTAATAATCTATTTGATCTACTTTAGTCAGCATTACTCTTTCAATGCTGCAGAAACAAGATGCAATACTTATCGACTTAAATTAATAAATCAATGTTTATTTAGTACTACTTGAGAGCTCACATAGATGATTACCAGAAGACTAATTTATACAAATCAATGTATCAAGAAGCTTAACAAATGCTGCATTTATACACAAATTAAACATACTCCATAGGAAATAAGCACACAATCAGTGTGAAGTCATGGTACAATACTAAAGTCACTTTCGTCAACTATCCGGGATGTCTCTATGACTGTGATGAACACCTCTCAGAAACCTAAATGGATCAATATAATCCACTGAAAATTATATCTACTCATCATCTATCTGGATTTGCTGTGGCATTTCCTTCTTGCTTCCCAATAATTTACTATTAGCCGTACTTGAGTCGATTTTGTGCCTTACATTATTGAAATGGTTACTTATGTTCTTCATTATCTTTTTCCAGTGCAGGAATAGTGTCCTATGTTCCATCTTTTCAATCACATCACTGATCTATGACTACGGATAACACACCAAACAAAAAATGTTACGTTTGGCAAAACTAGCGCGCGTCTGTTTCGTGAATGAGTCTGATTTGAAAATCTACTCTATGCAAATTTTAGAAAATAAGGTATCTAAGCATTTTGCCCAACATAAACCCGATTAATTACATAAAGAAAGTGACTGATCCGTACTCCTCCAAATCCAATAAGTACATTTTAGTCTGATTTGCACCTCGTTTTTTCCATTAACACACAAAAATGCAAAATGTCGGCACACATGACATATTAACTTGGTTAATTTGTGCATTAAAATGGACAAGATTTAACATCAATTACGACATTTTAACATACTCCGCTAGCTAGATTCCACATCTTAATTAGCATCTTCATCACTTTAACTAACATTTTAAATAATTCTAAACATCCGCAAAAAAAAAGAATTGAAACAACATGATCATACCTTTTGCGGAACTTGAACAAGAGGGAAAGCCGAAGAGGCTTCGTGGAGGTTTCCGGTGACGGAGAAGAGAGAAATGCGACGAGAGAAGTGGCCTTGGAGTATTCAGGACCGGTGAAACCTGTTGTCATTTATGGTACCAACACTCTCTAAATGTTGAAATCTTGTTCACTTCTGAACTCAATTTCTCTGGCCTATTCAAAACAGTGTCTGTGAACTGTGATGATCAAATTCAGGACCCTTTTGCTAGACTAATTTGCTGGAACTTGATTAATTGTAGTGTGAGAGGAAGAAGCGGTGTATCCTGGGTTATTTAAACAAATCGATCACGTAAGATAAGACCGAGCTCACGTAACAAACTTCCAATTTTTACTCTTTTTTTTCTTCTTCTTCTTCTTTTTTTTTTTTTTTTTAAACTTCTAATTAACTCCTCGGGAAAAGATTCTTTTTTTTTTTTTTTTCTTTCTATTCTTTTTTGTTTTTTTTTTTGTTTTTTTGTTTAATTTACTATAAAAAGGATCATTTTAAGTCATATCAACAACGTAAGTCCTTGTTAGAACACTCTTTATATACTTGTTAGAATACTCTGCAGGAAACTAAACCTATTTTTTCTCTCTACATTATATGCTAAAACATCTCCCGTACTGCAAGATTAGCTACTTTGGTGGCTTATATGTAGAACAGCTATTGTCCATTCATCTAGATCTCAGTTTGTTGCCTTTTTGTTATGGTTTTAATCCAAATATAGCATATTTTACTTAATTTTTGTAAACAATATTACTACAATTCAAGACAAGAACTGGACAAATTCAAGGGCTGTTACTCAATTTGTTATATTTTTAAAGCAAATTGTACATTTATTTTACAAATCAATCCATACGTTCAAAATAAAAGGTGACATTAACTAATGGTGTAGGATGAGGGGTTAATTAAAAAGACAAGTATGGATTGTGATAATATGCTTTAATGGTTATTTTTGAATATTACAGAAACATGCATTTTAGTTTTCTACTAGTATTAAAAGGAAGAAATTATAATATTATTGCACGTGGACAATGACTTTAAATGTATATATGCGTGATCACGTGAAGCCTGATAAGACTGTTTCCTTATTTCCCTATATATCTGATAAGTCAAATAGGAAACGAAACCTCGGAATCATAGAAACAGTAGTAATCACTTTGCAGTGGAGATAAAGTTGTATTCCACGAACCATTACTCCAATAAGAGTACGATATCTAACTTAGTACGAAAGTGAAAAAGAATTATCGATATTATTAATTAAACGTTTATATTAAAGTTTTATTTTGTTAAGGTTAAAAGACATACCCCTTAAGTCCTGTAGTAGCTGTTCAATTTTGTCATTTTGAGTATTCCGTTAGAGTTTGTTCACTTTCATTTTTTTACCATTCAAGAACAATTATATAATTTTATATCTCACATTACTCCTAAAAAAGTCAAAAATAATTTAAACAATCAATTCAACTACTAATAAAGTTATATATAAAGTAAACCACACATGCAGTATATAATATTATAATATTACTCTCCTTGATTTCTATGCTTGAACAATAGTTGAACAGCTTCTAAATGAGGGAGTAAATATTTTGATTGATACCATCAATAATTTTATTGGCAATATAGTTCGGTCTCTGAAATAGATTATTAATAGACCGTATCTTTACATACTTTATGCAATATTCATCAAATATCCTTCATATGTGTCCCGTGATTAAATAAGGTTCGAAAAAAGCATCATGGCTAGGTTTAGCACCGCTCATTTGGAGGATGCTAACGAAACTCTAAGCATGTTACGTGCGCCAAATAGGAAACTTACAAGAATACATGTG
The DNA here is from genome assembly GCA_026545765.1 of Plantago major. Lineage (NCBI taxonomy): Eukaryota > Viridiplantae > Streptophyta > Magnoliopsida > Lamiales > Plantaginaceae > Plantago > Plantago major. Next base: position 33,464,765 of record CM048840.1, on the reverse strand, counting down.
CCACTTTGAGAAGGCTGCTAGTCGTGTACAAAGTTCTCATGGGAGTTTTTCATGGAAGGATTGAAACCAGATCTTATGTAGAGATCCGAATGTTCGAGCTGCAAACTTTGAATGAGGTGGTCAGCTTAGCAAGCAAGAAGTACGAGCGACTTCTGAATCTGAAGAGGAACTCTAGCACCACGACACAAATAGTGCAAGTTCCCCCAACTCATCTGCAATTGTGACTTCGTCACCGACATAAAATCCAAAGAACGAATACGGAAATCATGAGAGACAATATGATGAAGAGGTTCGTAAAAGAAGAGCACATGGGCTTTGCTTTACGTGATAATTCATGTGTGTGCTAGCGCAAAGATAATGATTGTGGTGTTATATGACTCGGAAGCAGTCAGTACTGATGAAGGGGAATACTATCTAAGTTTGTTGTTGCGAAGAAGACGGACTGAAGGAACTTAGGAAGCCATTATCAACACGCCAAGCAAGGAAGAAGGAAATTGGGCTATCCGTTTCCATGGTACCATCGAAAGTTAAGTGGTACATATATTGGTTGATAGTGCGGCATCTCTCAACATCATTTCCATCTCTAAGGTCGAGGAGCTCAAGCGAGAGCCTAAAGAAACTAACACAAGTTGGCACAACATATACCCAGATCCAACCGATAGAGGGATAACTATTATGGTGCTGAAACGGTGAAGAGCTCTGTTTTTTTCAAAACATAGCGGTAGTTTCTCTTATAATACTTTAATAATTATACATCACTTATACTATATTTTATTTTTGTTCCTCTTTGAGTATCGACGACCCATTGACTAGTTGTTTACTTTATTCAGGACCAAAATTTGCATGCACATAGCTACAGACTCCTCAGATCCATATATAATTGGTTGATTCTTTAGATTGGAAGAATTGTTACTCAACAACAATTCCAAACAACAAACAAAAAGAAAATGGTGGGCTCTATATATTCGATCTATGTTCTCCACGAGATCAGTTGTTGCTGAAGCACTGTCGCTCAACCAATGGATTGTGATGTCTGACGGAACAAGAAGAGATAATTTATGAATGAGAATAGGGATTATAGGAAAATTAGAGATGGTTTTTCAACAAGAGTGTATCACAAATTCACAAGCCTCTGGTTGTGCACGCTAGCAGTATGTTTATGGAGTATTTAACTGTCAAATTTCTTAACCGCAGGTCCGAAATATGAAAAAATGATTACTATAATCCACACCTACACCCGAAATTCTCGGGTATATATAATTACTTGAAACCGGAACTCAATGTAAAAAGGGTACCTGAATTACCCAAATGAAATCGGTACAAAACAGGTCGGGTGCCCGATTACCAAACCTGAACGATTAACCATCAGGAGTTGCCCAAAGTTGGTTAGAAAGCAGGTTCAGGAGCCATTGGCACCAACCGAGAACGTTATCATACGATTCTTCATGCTTTTTGGTAAGATTATACTGTTTATTTGACATTCAATGTTGGCCAGTATAGTTGATAAATACCTTACCCAGTTAAAATTTAACATAACAAAATAGCCAAATCTTGATCGATAGAAAAGATTAACACTTACAGTGGCTTATAACAAAAGATTCATTCATTCCTGTTAACTTCAAAAAAAACTCTCACAATTCCAATACACCATAATTGTTTTAAGTGCACATAGCAGAAGCAACGATGACTATCCGCTTGTTTGGCTCTCTACTTGAGTTGAATTTTCTCAACTCGAGTTGAGTTTTTCCAATTTTTTGTGTCTGTTTATCCACTCTACACTATGCTACTCGAGTTGGGTTACTATTTATTTCCTAAAAAAAAAAGTTGAGTTACTATTTATTAACTCTAAAGTTCAAAATTTCAAACCCCTGATATACTATTAAACCCTTTAAATGCAAAATTTAATAATACCAAAAATAAAACTTCAAACTCAACTCCGCATTAGTCACTATTCATTAACTCCAAAACTCAGTTGAATGCCAAACACAATGTATATATCTACATATAATCTACTAAACCATCAAGATATTACTATTATTATCATCAGTGACTATAATAATATGATAAATCTTATGAGCCACAAATTGTCGACATTATTCAAGTTCAAAATTGGATGCACATAACCTATTAATTGGTTGGTTCTTTAGAAGAACTGCTATTCAACAACAATTCCAAACCGAAACAAATATGCGTATTCAAAACTCTGCGTATTCGATCTCTTTTCTCCAAGAAATCAGTGAATGCTAAAGCACTGCCGGTCATCCATGAGTTTCGATGTCTGACGGGATCAGACATGAAAGAAACTTATGAATGAGAGGAGGAATTATAACAAAACTCGAGTTGGTTTTTCAACATGTATCACAAATTCACAAGACTTTGGTCTGTGGCTTTACAACAAACTTATGCACAGACTCGCCAGATCCATATGTAATCAATGATACATAATTCAAAGTGTCTAATTTCTTAACTGAGTACCCGAAAATCCAGAAAACCCCATTACTATAACCACACCCGGAATTCTCGGGTATATACACAATTTCCCTGATACACAAAGTTACTATATAAAATTATACCCGAGTTACTCAATACACAAAGTTGCCAACTTTGTGCAATTCCTGATTGTCGGGTGCCCAATTAAATCTGGAAAATCCGATTGCTATAACCCACACCCATAATTCTCGGGTATATGCACAATTACCCCGATACCCGAAGTTAATGTAAAAACATGTACCCGAGTTAACCAATACACAACTTTGTGTAACTCCTGATTGTCGAGTGCCTGCTTACCTAACCCGAACGTCCAACCATCAGAAGTTGCACAAAGTTGCGTAGAAATCAGGTTCGTGTATAGAAACAAATAGTAATTTCAAAGCATCAAGAGTCATTGGCCAACAGTATGGTTGTTCATGCTTTTTGGTAGGATAAGACTGCTTATTTGACATACTATATATGTTGGCTAGTATAATCAATCAAAAGCTTACAGAGTTAAAATATAATAGAAATATTAAGAGCATGTTAGGAATATCTGTTAGTATTTTGATCATTCATCACATGTTCTTATCTTAGCCAGAAAGGTGATTAAAGTACTCTTGGTTCACTTGAACATTGTAAAAGAGAAAATCACTGAGTATGATTAGTCTAGTAAATCTTGTATTAGGATTATAGGTCTCTGAGTGTAATTTTTATTTCCAAGAAGACCATGAAGATCAATCCTAGCAATGGAGCTTTTCTGAAGATTACAAGACCGGAGATTGCACAAGATTTATGAAGACACCAAGGTTTAGTCTCACTCGGAAAGACTATGTCCTTAATCCTTTCTTAAGTGCATTTAGTTACTTTTGAAACATGATTCTGGAACATATGGCATCATGAGTATGGAGCATGCAAGCCATCAGAAAGGCTAATGTATCCGTTGAAGACTACAGGACAAGAAATAGTACATGTGCATTAATTGCATCGGCAGAAAAGCCGCTAAAGCACAGTCCTCTCTGAGATATGAGACAAGGACTTCTGAGTACTCATTTCAAGATAAGTATAGACTGAATTTGAATTGTGTCTAACGGATAAAATCTCAACGACTCTCTAATTCATCTATAAATATCACACACTTAGATGCTGAGAAATACGACCGAAGTGGATTAGTTGGAGGATTACGCCACCTCCAGATACCACTATACTTGCTGTGTTATTTACCTTTCTGTATTTATCTTTCAGCAAAGCACACACACATACTTATTGTTTCTGCACTTACCTATCTTAAAGTCTTCCGCGCTCTGAATCTAAGTATCAAAAACCCCGCAGGTTTCTGAGAAACTGTGTTTATCGACAAAAGTTTTAAAAGACTATTCACCCCCCTCTAATCTTTTACTTTGCCGTTATCTGGACCAACAAGTGGTATCAGAGCAGGAGGTTCACAAGCCTTCTGCATTGAACCTAGATCCCCTGATAGGTGAAGGAACTTTGTCCCTTTCTGAGGACTATATAATTTGTGTGTTAAGCGTGCAGGTATGTCTCGAGTGATGCTCCCGTTCTAAAGCCGTAAAACTACGAAATGGAAGAACAACATGATGCTCCATCCGAGGCCATTAGTGATGAGATGATCTATGTCATCAATGAAGGGCCTATCAAAATCGCATAACTCAAACAGCATCTTGAGGTGTCCGATGGAAGAAAAGCCTCGCATAAGGAAGATGGAAGCGAGGACATGGGCGCTAGTGATAGTGGTCATGTTGCTCGTGGAAGCATTATATATGAAGACAAGCTAAGAGAGCTCGACATCAAGATGCCAAGAGACATGATTGGATGGTCAAGCTCGTAATATAATCATCGATCGACACTGAGCACATACAAGGTAAATCGGGTGCTAAACGGCAAAAGTTGCTTGGCAATTGATTGAAGAAATGCGTTGAATCGAGAAAACCAAAGAAAACAAGTTCAAGTTCTTAAATTGAAGTTCTAAAACTTCAAACAAGGTCCCATCAAACTCTGGAAGAACTTGATTTCAGATTTACTACTCTTATGAGTGATATGGCGCACTTGGTGAAAGCAATAGATACTCCTAGTCGAAAAAGATTAAGACTATTGTCAAGTCTCAATCACAACCTGGAACACACTAAGTTCTTTTATTTCAATCAAGGGATGCCAAATATTACCCCAGAGAGCTCTTCTCTCATCTTGCCATCAGAGACTATGAGACAACTCAGAGAGAATAAACAGCTGAAAAGTTGCAAAGTGTTGCTCTAGTTTCTCAAGGTTCTTCTGAAAAGAAGGATACCAAAGATGCATCAGAAGAAAATGCTCTTGCAGTAAGACACATGAAGAAATTTGTGAGTCAAGAGATTGGGAGAAGAAAAGCTAAAGAAAAGCTGAAAAAGCATCTTGGCCCAAACTATCATCAGTACAAGAACTTACAAATGAACAACTCTCTGAACACCCCCATTCAGAAAGGTGTTAGTACTGAAGCTGCAGAAATAGGAAATGATATCTGCTTCTATTGTCAAAAGCCTGGTCACTTCAAGAGAGATTGTCCTGCTTTAAACAAGCTTAAGACAGGTGACAAGAAGGACATAAGAAATTTCAAGAGAAATCAAAGAGCCTTACTGACTGAAGAAAGGAAGAAGATTCAAATTCAACTTGATGCTCTAGACATTGAGACAGATTTTGAAGATGGAGATTCAGATGACTCAAACCTACCATCACCAGAATTGTGTGGAATCACCCACGATGTAATCGACTTCGGTCTTAAGAAGAATGAAATGTGTGGAGTTCTTTGAGATTCTTTGGTCCAGACATCTCCAACATTGAAATGTGTCTTATGGCTGATGAGGTAACTAACAATTCACAATTTCTGTACTATGAGAGTGATGATGAAATTGAGGATCTGGAATTGGTCAAGAGTGAATTGGATCGTTATGAGAAAGAATTTCTGGAAGCACAATCCAAAACCAGAATTCTAGAGGAAAGCAAAGAAACTCTTGAAAAAGAGGTTTCTAAGCTAACCAAAGTATCTGAGAACAAGAACGCTGAAATAGCCTTTCTGAAAGCTCAGATATCTGAGAATGAAAATTCTCACAAACTAGCCTTGGATGAACTTAATAAGAAAATGATGAAGCTGCTTTTTGAGAATGAGGAACTTCGAAAGAAAGAGCTATCCTTCCAATCTTATGCAAAGGCTAGTGACACTCTCACTGAGGTTCAATCCTATCTAAGAGATCCCTCTGAGAAAGGTGGACTTGGACTCGATGAACAATCGAGTAATTCATCTCCTCTGAAGAAGAGTGATGAAAGGTTGACCTTTGTAAAAGTCAATGTAATGGTTCTTCAACCACCTATAGCATTGGTCAGAAAGCTAGGGTAGCTGACAAAGGAAAAGGAGTAGCAACCCAACCTTTGAAAGAACAACAAGTTCACAAGAAACTTGTGGATGAGGTTTCTGAAAAGAAATACAACCCTCAGACATGTAACCATCCACATTGCTATATTACTAGGAAAGGAAGAATTGCTGGAATAGGCAAATTCTCTACTGTACCATTTTATGAAAATAAAGACAGCAGAAACTAGTAAGGCTTCAAGAACGATTCGTAAAGCCAAAGGTGTTCGAAATGGCATTGCTATCGTACTATTGGAAAAGTTCTTCCGCAACAATATAAGGAAGGACAAGAACAATGGCAAAAGGCGATATTGCACGTAACAGATGTAAGTGGAAGAAATCTCAAGCCACTGAAAAACTGAATGCCAGAGCTAGAAGGAACCTGGCCAGAAAGGCTAAGTTTGCTGAAAAGCAATCCCAGAAACCCAGGGTCCAGAAAGCATAAATCTTTTTGAACCTAACTAATTTCTGGACCCTGGGAACATCTAGAAACACCACAAGAAGGAAAATTGAGATCAAAATTAATAATTTTATTGCATCTCCTTCTGATCAAGTTAGACAAAAATAAACTCCCAAGAAATTCACTAAAATGTGGATTCCTACTGGAAGAATGTTTAGTCTAAGTGGTTCTATCTCTGAGGCAAGAACCTAACTCCTGCTTCTGTTTGTGCGTAACGCCTCTTGGACTAAGGCTCAATGGCTATTTGATAGTGGATGCGAAAGCACATGACAGAGACAAAGCAAATCCGTCAACTACAAAGCTTGCAACACCGGACCGTACATCGATTTGCTGGAGGAGAATTAAATCCCTCTCTGGGATTTGGCAACGTCAAATTGGGATCTTTAACAATTACTGACGTATTACATGTTAAGGGTTTGAAATACAATCTATTTAGCATGAGCCAGTTTGCGGACAAGGGATTTACTGTGAAATTCAAAGCAAAGTTTTGCAAACTTATTGACAATGAGTCAAAGGCATACCTTGGTTGCTTTCGCGGAAAGGTAGTCTTTATGTTGCCAATTGGGCATCTGCCACATCTGAAGAATGTCTCATGGTGAGTCAATCTGGTCACACAGAAGAGCACTGGTTATGGCACAAAAGAATGAGTCACTTGAACTTCAAAACTCTGAACAAACTTGTCAAGAAAGAGTTAGTGGTTGGCCTTCCCAAAACATCTTTCAGAAAGGATGATATCTGTTCTGCCTGTCAGATGGGGAAACAATCCAAAATCTCTTTCAAGTCCAAAACCGACACTCTAAGTTAGACCAACGCAACTATTACACATGGATCTTTTTGAATCATCTGTAACTAGTTATGCAGGAAAGAAGTATGGTCTGGTTGTTATAGATGACTTCTCAAGATTCACTTGGGTTGTCTTTCTGAAGCATAAATCTGATGCTAGGGTGGAGATACCAAACTTGCTAAATAAGCTTGAAGTCATGAAAAATGACAAGGTATCTGCAATCGTAATGCACCATGGTAATCAATTTGTCAACCAAGACATAAAGGAGTTTTGTACCAAAGAAAGGTATACAACATCAACTTTCCTCTGTAAGAACACCACAACAAAATGGTGTTGCGTAAAGGAAAAATAGAACTTAAAGAAGCAAAGAAGGACAATGTTTGGTGACATCGAAATAAGTGAAGTTTATTGGGTTGAAGTCAGAAACACAACATGCTACACTCGTAATGTATGTTTGATAAACAAACACCATGACAAGACCCCTTATGAGCTCTTGGTTGGTAGACCCCCTAATATTAAACATCTGAAAGTGTTTGGTTGTAGATGTTTTGTTCTTAACAATGGAAAAGAGTATCTAAGAACATTTCAACCAAAGGCAGATGAAGGAGTGTTTCTTGGTTATTCTATGAATAGCAAAGCTTACAGAGTTTACAACAAAAGAACAAAGAAGATTGAAGAATCAGTTCATGTTGTATTATATGAAGAAAACAAGAAATCACCCCTTGCTGACTGGAATCCAAGTCACAAGATGAACTGGGGAGCTTTTCTTGTGAATAAATATGTTTCTGCAGCCATTTCTTCAAAAGCAGATAGAAAACTGATATTGGGAATGTTGAAAAGTTCCCATATCTACAAGTTTCTGTGTGCTGCACCCAGTGGACTATCCACACTGGATGTGTTGGAGTTCTACAACAACTCCAAAATCTTCACAAAAGTTGTGAATGATGTAGAAGAGAAATACATGCAGACTGAAGTTCAAGGACAAGAAATTGTCCTAGACTGCAAGACTTTCTGCAACTTATTCCGATTGAAAAATCAAGGAACAATCGACGACATCAACATCAGGGATGCCTCCATGATTCAAAGTGTTAAGGAGCTATTTGAGGCAATCCAGATTGAAAATGCAAAGGGTTGCCAAAGAAACTTTGTTCAAAGCCATCGAACCGGTCATCTCCGTAAACACTGGAGTACTTTGCTCTCATTCGTCCGTTGCTTTGATGGCAACAAAGGTGGAGTAGACCAGATAAGCATGGAGAGATGGATGATGATGCATCTTCTGAATAAGAAGCATGAAGGGCAGGAAACCCACTTTAATTGGGGGAAGTACGCCTTCAACAAATTTCTTGGGCACATTGAGGAATTTGAGCCTAAAATCATCAATGGCCTTGCTGAGACAAAGGGCAATATGCATTTTGGTCTCAGAATTTGCTACATTCTGGAAACAATGGGAATAACTCTCAGAAAGAGACAAGAAATCCCAGTCACCAACTCTCTTTTCAGACATGCCTTTGAAGAAAAGGAGAGAATTATTGCTGAGAAAGCTCAGAAAGAGGCAGAAGAGCTTGAAGCTGCCCAGCAAGGTGAAGAGGTCTCTGAGCAAGCTCCTGCTCAACCTCCAGTTGCCAAGAGAAAGAGGACTCAAAGCAAGAGAGCCTCTAAGTCCCAAAGTGTACAAAAAGCACAACCTTCTGGAGACAAGATCTCAGAAGATGTTGTTCGGCCAGAAAGGCAACACCAGAAAGCCCCAAGAATTCTGAGACATGCTGCTCCAGATATCTCTAGAGATGATAGAAATATCATAGATGGGTCAGCTCCCAATCTGGACAGTGACTCTAATGATGATGTAGTACTTACACAAGTATTCAAAAAGTCCAGGATTGAGACCCATGGAGGAGCATCAAGCTCAGCCCCTCAGAAAGAAAGGAGCCCCTCTGTCCAACAGGAAGAAGAAGGCCTGGATGAGGAAGATAGAGTGATGGAAGATGTTGACATTGCTTCCACATTCACAATGCCAGCACTTAATGTGGCTGAAGAAAACCCTGTTCTTGAACAGGTTCCTCAACCTTCTGAGAGAGCTCAACTCTCAGAAAAGGATCAAACTGAGATGGAGACTCAGAAAGATATTGTAGAGGAGACCAACAATGAGCAAAGAGAGGCTGTGGAAACTCCACTAGTCCAAGAGACCCAAAGTCAGCCTGACTCTATTCAGGTAACAAAAGTAGTTTGTATCTAACTTGTCAACATTAAAATATTAACTTGTTACTCATAAGCTTCATTTGTTACAGGCCAACTTGGAGACACAATTTCAGGGGGAAGAAAACTTGTCCACTCCCTTGAATCAAGAAGAGGTTACTCCAACCTCAGAACATCAAGAAGAGCCTGTTCCACAGGTAGTAAAGTTATCTCTGAACAAGAAATAACTAACTTAAAATTGCTCTAATCTTATGTTCTGATATTCTTAAATGTCTCTCATTAGGCTACAACTGAGAAAGTAGTGGAGGTGGAACCAACACCCCAACACCAAGAGTTTCCAGAGGCTGAAAAGCACACTGAGGAAGTAGTTACTGAGCCTTCTGTTGAGAAGGTAAGTATCAGTAAACTTTCCTTAAGAAAATTTTGGTAAAATTCACTACTTAATCAATATGTTTGTTCTATCACTTGGACGGAGAGAATGTGATCTTATCTCCTCCAAGAGAAACTAAAACTGCTGAACAAGCAGTATCTGAAGAAAAGGTTCCAGAAAGCCCCAAGGTTTCTGAGAAAGATGCCACTGAGCTTCCTCACTTGGAAGTAAGTGAAGTCTCAGAAAACATTTTTCCACTTATCTTTTCTGATAACAAGTTTCTAAACATATTTGATTCTATTTCTCAGGTTCAATCAGAAAGAAAGGATGTTGAGGATCAGACTTCTCCTCACATCAAGGTATCTGAGGCCTCTGTGCCCAAACAAGCAGAAGTCCAAGCAAATGAGCCTAGTGTTTCTACACAGGTATGCTCAGAAAGCTTACTTTTGCACACAGATACTAACACAAGTAGTTTGAACAAAACTAACTTGATCCCTTTCTTTCAGGCTCAAAGTCTAGTGCCACTCAACTTACTCCAAGCCTTTAAGAAGCACACTCTCAAGAAACATCTAAAGTGCTTCAGACAATGGCAGAAGCTCAGAAAGGCCGATCTTTCTGAAATTGCAAGAGTAATTGACATCCCAGAGAAAAGGGCTATAGCAATCAATCTGGAAGACCATATCCATGCTATGTTTCCCACAGAATCATACTCTTTTGCCATTCTGATGGATGATAACTTCTTAAGTGAAGTAGCACAAAGACTCCTAGCAGACTTTCAAGCTGCTGATGCTCAAACCCAAGAGCAGATGGTGACCCATCCCGCCTTGTCCAGCAAGCTCACAACCTACCCTTCTGAGCAAGAAGAAGTAAATGGGAGGATGATCACACTTCCTAATGTGATCAACCTGGTTTCTGAAGATGAGGAGGAAACTGATGAGAATGACTACCAAGAACCTCCTTCTGAGCATCCAAGTCAAGAAGACAAGAAAAAGGATGATGATGATGATCCCCAACCTGGAAACGGCGGGATTCAGAAAGTTAGCAAAGGAAGTGCAGAAAAGGCTACTCCTTCCAATGCTCATAAAGCCCCATCATCATCACCACCAAAGTCTCATCAAAATACCCAACAGGCTGAACAAGACACAATTGAAGAAATCACAGCCACTGAGTTCAGGATTGAACAACTCGGATTTAAGTTGGAAGAGGAGAAGAGAATCAACTTAGAGTGTCAAGCTCTTATTGAAGAAAAGGAAGCCAAACTTAAAAAGCTCAGAGAAGCTAATGCTAAGGAATTGGCACTCCTAGATGAGAAAAGGTTGTTGAAAAATGCCATCGTTGTCACTGCTGCTGAGATAGATGCCATGGATGACAATGATGATGAAGAGCATTATGCTAAGGCTGCATCAGAAAGACCTTCTACTTCTCAGAAGGCCAACATACTCAAAGGCAAACAAAAGATTGCCACTCTGCAAACAATCCAAGAAAAGGATTATGAGCGTGATGCTGAAATAAACCCAAACTTGATCTCCCAAGCAGAAGATGAGAGGTTAATCACTAAGGAAAAGCTAGCCCTTCTGGCTCCTCAAATTTTCTCTGCTCCAGGTGCATCAAGAAGTGATGAGCACAGTCCGTAATACTGTTTTCTTGAACTAAGAGATGACTTGTTGCTCAAGACAACCAAGTCCTACTGATCATCCAGAAGAGATGAAAGATTTGGTCACGCATTGCTAAATAGAGCAACCAGCATAGCTCTCTCTAAAAAAGACTTAGCTCTGATCAGGGAAGAAGACTGCAACAATGCCAACCAAGCACTAGCAGATGCTACTTATGCTACTCAACAAGCTGAGGCTATTCTAAGGCCTATTGAAGAGCTCAACAGAAAAGAGCAAGTGTTGGTTAGGCAAAACAAGGACATGAAAGAAGAAATCCAAGAATTGGTCAGGGTGCATAACAACCTCCAGAAGAACTTTGAATCACTCTCTGAAGCTTATGCTATCATGAGTCAGTCATTCATGACTAAGGGGGAAGGAGAGATGCCTCAGAAAGGCAGAGGAAGAAAAAGAAAACAATCAAATCTCCCCTCCTCAAGTCAACTAGTCATTAAGGACACCACTGGAGACACCCCTGCTGAAGAAGTTGTTCCAGATCAACCAGCCAGAAAGCTGAGAAGTATGATCACTAGGGGTACCAAGTCCCTTAGGATCTCAGATGGGAACAACCAGAAAGCTTCTGAAGAAGAAAATCAAGAAGAACGTGAGGTAAGAGGTCAAGAGAGCTGCAAGCCTCACAACTGGAACATCAATGATGATGATGAGGATGAATCTGATACAGATGAGCATCCAATTCACAAAAGAAGAAGGCAAGCAAGCCCCTTACAACCTCCTCTGGCAGCAAGGCCATTAGCAGCCAGAACCCCTTCTAGAAATACCAAGTCAATTCAAGGGACTTCCACCAGCACAGCCCCAAGGCAGGAAGAAAGAGTCACAGGATCTCTTGACAGAAGGCCACCTAACAGAAAGGCTAGAAGGGATATTCAGTAAGCGAGCAAACAAAGAAACTCATCAAGAAAAGCCAACTGATGCCCACATTGAGTATGTGAAGACCAGTAATGGAGAGTCTTCATATAGGTGCATTCTGAACAAGAAAGGGTATTGGATTCTGGAATTGCAACATCTACTTGTCAATGATAAGTTTCCAACTCCCATCTTCAACCAGATCCTAAAATGGAGTGAAGGCAAGCCAAATTTGCTAAAACATGAACACCTTCATGCCTGACTAAACTTTGAGGTTGAAAAGAGAAATGATGCCAGAAAGATGGACCTTTCTTTTCCTTGTCCTTACCCCAAGCCAGAAGATGTGCACAAGACAAGAAAACTGGATGGTAGCTACAGCAAGCAGAACAAGCTAGGTGTTCATCCCTATGAGTCATTCTACATGACAAAGGATGAATATCTGGATGATATTCACTATCTGGAAGAAATATACAAGTATTTCAACCTATCTGAGCTGCAAGTAGACCATGCCTGGGTCTGGGGAAAATACTACTGGGTCAAACACTTTCTGAAGAAAAACTACAATCTTGGCAAGAGTTACCATGGAATTTGTATCTTATCCAGAAAGACAAAACTTTCTGTCAGAAGGATACTTTATGACTATATCCAAGAATGCAGAAAAGTGGATGATTATGTCAACTGATCCAGAAAGGGTGCTGAAGAACTTGAGGTTTCTGAACCTAAGTTATTTTTGAAGACTTGAAGACTAGTATCTTAGAATGTTTACTTGGAGCTTGGACTCTCCTGTTGTTCTAATTTACTTAGTATGTTTTGTTACTTTTGTAATCTTGTTGTTTGTTTCTAAACTTTATCTATTTGTAAAAGTTGCATCTCATTCTGTAATCTGTACCTATCTGAAGATCATACTCTCAGATACACTCTAATAGATGACAACTTATCAGCAAAGGTCACTTCTTGTGATTTGGTTGATGTTTACTTTCTGCACTTAATTCAACTAAAATTGAATATCATTTGAAATGATTAAGTGGTGGATTGTTTTCTCTTCCAGGATTACAAATTTGTAAAAGGACTTTAAAAGATAGTCATGGATGACTGATCAAAAAGGGGAAAATTTGTTAGGAATATCTGTTAGTATTTTGATCATTCATCACATGTTCTTATCTTAGCCAGAAAGGTGATTAAAGTACTCTTGGTTCACTTGAACATTGTAAAAGAGGAAATCACTGAGTATGATTAGTCTAGTAAATCTTGTATTAGGATTATAGGTCTCTGAGTGTAATTTTTATTTCCAAGAAGACCATGAAGATCAATCCTAGCAATGGAGTTTTTCTGAAGATTATAAGACCGGAGATTGCACAAGATTTATGAAGACACCAAGGTTTAGTCTCACTCGGAAAGACTATGTCCTTAATCCTTTCTTAAGTGCATTTAGTTACTTTTGAAACATGATTCTGGAACATATGACATCATGAGTATGGAGCATGCAAGCCATCAGAAAGGCTAATGTATCCGTTGAAGACTACAGGACAAGAAATAGTACATGTGCATTAATTGCATCGGCAGAAAAGCCGCTAAAGCACAGTCCTCTCTGAGATATGAGACAAGGACTTCTGAGTACTCATTTCAAGATATGTATAGACTGAATTTGAATTGTGTCTAACGGATAACATCCCAACGACTCTCTAATTCATCTATAAATATCACACACTTAGATGCTGAGAAATACGACCGAAGTGGATTAGTTGGAGGATTACGCCACCTCCAGATACCACTATACTTGCTGTGTTATTTACCTTTCTGTATTTATCTTTCAGCAAAGCACACACACATACTTATTGTTTCTGCACTTACCTATCTTAAAGTCTTCCGCGCTCTGAATCTAAGTATCAGAAACCCCGCAGGTTTCTGAGAAATTGTGTTTATCGACAAAAGTTTTAAAAGACTATTCACCCCCCCCCCCTCTAGTCTTTTACTTTGCCGTTATCTGGACCAACAGAGCACATAGCAAAGATTAACAATAGTGAACAACAAAAGATTCATTCATTCCAATAAGCCATAAATGTTAAGAGCACATAGCACAATGAAGGGCTAACTAAACCATCCATTTCATCTTCTTACCTGCTCCACCAAAACAAAATCCAACTGGTCATAATTTTCCTGAATCCATTCATCATCACCCTACTAAGAAACTACTCAAAAGCCCATTGATTCTCCCGATGAACCTCAGCCTCTTCCTCAGGCGTGTAGTCATTGACAATCTGAAAAAGGGAGCGAATTTCCTCAGGTAACTTACCCTTCATCATATCAGCAACAACCTGCAACTCATATGAAGTAATTCTTTGTGATCCAGATAATTCGCAGCAAGAATCATATCAAACAAAACGTCGAGATCTACCTTTAATTCCTTGACAAACTCCTCATCAAACATCTTCAATTCATCGTCCTTCTCATCAGGGTTGGCCCTTTTTTTCTCCTCAAATTCAACGTGGCGCTTGGAGAACTCAACCACCTTTGTCAGAATTGGGCCTTTGACACTAAGCAACGGGAAGACAGTGTCCGTGCAATCCTCAAGCATGTTCTTGATAGTCTGCGATTGATTGGCGACCTTCTCATCCACTTCGAACAATGCATTATCACTGCTCTTGAGAGTAACCTTCCTCGTCTCAGTAGTTGCAGGATTGTCGATCGGCTTCTCGGCGGGGGAAGAAGCAACAACATTGAAAGATGCCATTGATTTTTGGATTTTCGTTGGATTGGAGTTGTATTTTGCGAGAATTCAAAGAGGCGGCCAGGTGAAATAGGGTTTGTGTGAATGGATTTTATAGAGGTTTGTGGAAATGCGTATTGGGGATTGGGGAGGCATTTCTGGAAACTTCCATTAAGTGATTTTTCAGGTTTTCACTTTTTGATTTGCTTTGATGCAATTTCGGAAACATAATTATCACTAGCATGCGCGAGTCACGCTACGCGTGACAATCAATTTATGTTATAATACTATGACACATAATTTTATATGTATGCGTTCTTAATGTAAATTGGTGACATGATTACAACTTATAACTTTAATGAATATTAAATTTGTATATGTTGTAACGACTATGATTGATTGTTTCTAATTATTATTGTTTTCCGAGTTAAGCCAAGTTTAGCCAATTTTATATGTATGTGTTCTAAATGTAAATTGGTGACATGATTACAGCTTGTAACTTTTACAAATATTAATGTTGTATATGTTGTAACGACTATGATTGACAGTTTCTAATTATTATTGTTATCCGAGTTAAGCCAAGTTGAGTATATGGTAAGGCTCATGCTCGGTTCGCTTAATAAGGTTATCGAGCCAAATCTCAATAATGCTTGACTCAATAATGATTATAAAATCTTGTTATATTAGTAAACGTATATTTAATATAGTGATATTTTTGTATATTCATTAATATTTTGTAGATACATTTTATATTTCATGCCAAGCTCGATCTCGTTACAATTTATTTGTTTGAGCTAGAATTGGCGTCCTGAACATTTGTCATTGTATATGCTTTCCTTTTCATTGAAGCATTGCATCACACAGCAGAACATCGTCCCAACTCCCAACTGTTTTTTACATTGTGCACTGTCCGAAACCCCAGTTGTTACACAGACAACAATAGCTGCATCTCTTAGCCCATCGGAAGGCTGATTGCA
The DNA here is from genome assembly GCA_026545765.1 of Plantago major. Lineage (NCBI taxonomy): Eukaryota > Viridiplantae > Streptophyta > Magnoliopsida > Lamiales > Plantaginaceae > Plantago > Plantago major. The sequence goes on along the minus strand of CM048840.1, from coordinate 33,448,892 downwards.
AATTTCAACAAAAAATCTGTTACGGGAAGGTTCTATTAACATAGGAGCATGAGACACTGCCAAACTCTCTCTTGCAATCTCAGACCGAATAGATGGCAATCCAACTAAAATATCCAAATTTTGTTCCGTGTTTGTAGAGACCAAAATTCCCAGATCTAACTCATTATCCTCCTGTGACAACCAAGATGGCATTGTAAGGGTTTATCAAGAGAGCCCCAAAATCCTTTTTTCTTTAGGAACTCGGAGAGGGGGCTTGGAGACACGTGTTGATATAGATACGAAACTCTTGGTCTCCTTCATTTACAAATTTTGCTTCTCTTCTCTCTAACCTAAAGCCAAAATCAATCCCTTCTCCTCCATCCATTGGCGGCATAAGCTTTCAGAGACGCCAAGAAACCTGCAAATATATTAATCGTCACCAAGAAAGCGCCTCAAGGATGCTTCCACTTGGGATTCCTAGGTTGAAAGTAGGGCTGTGCAAACAAACCGCCCGAACACAAACCGCCCGCATCTCACTTGCACTCGCCGATTATTTTTTTTTAAAAAAAATTACGTGCTTTAAATTTTTTATAACCCGTCAATTGGTGGGTGGGTGGGTGGTGAGTTGGTTGGGTGCAACCCGCCCGCCCCGCCCGCCATATTGTTCACATAACAAAAAATGTATATATGTAAAATAAATTAATTGTCACTTAAATAAATAGATATAAATATAGGATAGATTAATAGTAGTAAAAATAGGGTTATTTTCATATATAAACTAAGAAACTACATATGTAAAAATAGTACTTCATCATTTTATTTGCTTTCAAAATATTTTGTTAGTTTGATGGATTATAATATATCATAATTCATGTAGTAATTCACCCGTCAATCTGCCATTCTTCTCACCCGAACCGCCGCGGGTTAGAAAATTATTCTACCCGCTGTGGGTCGGACAAATAATCACCCGCCATAGGCGGGTTGGTTTACTTTTTTGTAAATACCCGCCAATACCCGCACGCGCTCACTTCTAGTTGAAAGAACAATGCTCGAATCTAAAATCCCTAACCTTATACGGTTGTAAAAAAAAACATAAATACCATGTTATCATAGCACCCAAAGAGTAGGGCGTCGTCGTTGGAGCCGGTAGATGATAAAGTTGAGGGAAGCGATGTGGCTTACGGGGAAATCAAGGAATTGATAATTGACCGAGTACACTTCAAATTTTCCAGATCTGGATAGACAGGAAGAGCTTGATGGCAATAATTGATGTTGTTGTTGATGGGAATGAAAGAGGAAGGTAAAAGTGTGTTAGAGAGTATGCATTGATGAGTAACTATGTTTTAAAAGTCGCACCGGAAAGTTAAGCCGGCCACCCCTTAAAAAAGATTAGGTTAGGCCAGGGTCAGATCGGTTCGCTCGGGTTGAGCCGGATCAAGGCGATATGGCATGATGTATGTATGTATGTATGCAATGGAACACACTAGGAGTGTTAAGTAAACATGAGATTTAGTACGGGACGAATAGAGTATTAATTAACTGAATAAACTATAATTTAAAATAAGTATGGTTATACAAGAGTAGTCTCTCAGTTTTGCATAACTTTATACATTTCCAATTTTTAGCCATCCCATATAACTTCATACATTACTAAGAAATGAAGGAGGAGGTGAGAGATTAATATTGAGATGTCCACTGTGGTTTTTAGTCGTAATGTGGGGCGTGAGAGAGTGGAGGAGGTGTCTTCCTGTGAGGGTGGTGGAGAAGCATGAGAAGTATTTAGGGCTACCAACTGAGATGGGTAGGTCTAAGCGAGAGGTTTTTGGGTGGTTAAGGGAAAGAGTTTGGAACAAACTTCAAAGTTTTGGTAACCGTTTTCTCTCTAAGGCCGGGAAAGAAGTACTTATTAAAGCTGTGATACAATCAATCCCTACTTACGTTATGAGTTGCTTTAAACTTCCTGATTATCTTTTGCAAGAAATCCAGTCTCTTATTTCTCGATTTTGGTGGGGAAATGGGAAGGATAGAAAAATTCATTGGGTCAAGTGGGATGCTTTGTGTGATTCTAAGAGAGATGGGGGTATGGGTTTCCGTGATTTGCGTTCATTCAACAAAGCTATGCTCGGGAAAAAAAATTGGAGGATCATTTCTAATCCTAATTCTCTTCTTTGTTGAGTTTATAAAGCTAAGTATTTTCCAACTTGCGACATTTTTTATGCTATTTTAAAGAGTACCTCTTCTTTTACTTGGTAGAGTATTTTTGGGGCTATGGAACTGGTTAAGCAGGTGTGCGTTGGCGAATAGGAGATGGGAGGCAGGTACGGGTGTGGAAAGACAATTGACTACCTAGAAATCATAAGTTCCGTCCTTTTACTCCTGATCTGATGCTTTTGAGTGATGTGCATGTTAATGATCTTATTAATTCAGCCACTGGAGATTGGAATTCTGATCTAGTGAAGAATATTTTTTGGGAAGAGGATGCAGCTGCTATTCTTAGTATTCCATTGACTAATACACCGTCGTTGGATACAAGGATTTGTCACTTCACTAGAAATGGTTATTATTCAGTACGTTCAGCGTACTATCTTGCACGGGATATGAAGGTTTTAGAATCCAGTGATAGGAGGGGTCAAAGTAGTAGTCCAGAAACCTTTAATTGGGAATGGTTGTGGAATTTGAAACTTCCTAATAAGGTGAAGATTTTTTTCTGGAGAGCTGCGGAATTCCTTGCCTGTCCGTAAGAATCTGCAAAAACGGGGATTGGATGTTGAGATTTTGTGTCCTATGTGTGCTAATGATCACGAGACTATTTTCACATTTTCAAGAATTGCTCGTATACTAGACTATATTGGGCTATTTCTAATTGTCCTTCTAATCTTACCATGTTTCATACAGATTCCTTTTGGAGTTGGGTACACGAGTTTCGAAAGCCACACAATGTTGTTCATTTGGAGAGTTTCATTTGTGCTTGCTGGAATATTTGGTCAAACAGAAATCATAAAGTGTATGGAGGATGTGTGTTTGATGTTCAAGAGTCTCATTAGTATGTTCGACGATATATTGTGGCTTTTAAAGAGGCACAATCAGTTTTTCATAGTCCACGTCCACCTGATCCATCAGTCCGTTGGATTCCACCACCAGTTGGAACAATGAAAATCAACTATGATGCTTCTGTGTGAATTTCAAAACAGGTAGCTAGTGCGGGAATCGTTGCGCGTGATTGTGACGGGAAGGTCTTGGCTTGGAGGCGACTTCGACTGCCATTTGCTGGATGTTCCAAACAGGTAGAGTCATGGGCTGCCTGTGCCGCTGTTCAGTTCGCAATAGCAACAATTTCCAGCAGTGTATTGTTGAAGGTGATAATTTAAATGTGGTGAATCAACTATTAGCTAGGACTCATTCCTTTTCTTCATCAGGGGCAATTCTGGAGGAAACAAAGGTTTTTGCTTCTTGTTTATCTTTTTGTTCTTTTAGCTTTACTAAGCGAGATGGTAATAAGTTGGCGCATTTGTTAAGCCAAAACGTTTTGGTAGATTGTGATGATTCCTCTGTTTTGTCTTGTTTTTCACTTGATGGCTGTTCTTTTTCTAGCCATGATACACACACACACACACACACCATTTTTCTCAAAAAAAAAAAAAAAAAAAAAAAGAAGTGAAGGCATTCCACACTCAATAAATAATAAGAAAAACTTACACTCACACATAAATTTTTACACATTTGCCAATAAAAATGCATATTTTTACTGTATTTTTATATTTTATCATTTAATATTACGCATCAACCGTATATACCAAGGAAGATCATTTTGTACTATTGAATTGGTATTGTTCATGGATCAATTAACTAAGAGAAAGGGTCAATGGGAGACAAAGTTTAAAAAAACCACTTTAAAGTTATATATTAAATATTAATAAAAAACTTATTTACAAAAAGAAAAGTGTTAGAGATAAATGTACAAGAGTTTTTATTTAGTTAGACTTGTAACTAAAATGAGTTATTATCTATTCATGATACTTTTCTAAATTCTAGATATGCTCTAGAATACTCGCATGTACTATCAGTTGAATATACAGAATAACATTACAATTATTTCTCAACACGTTATCAGCACGATAGTGTTCCACGAATGATCAATTCTTATTTTTCCGTACACAACCAAAACTTGTACCGTTAAGCCGAAGCAAATTCCATCCATTCCTGTTTCAGTTCCCATATTAGTTCATCAACTAATCGAATCCCTATAGATAGCCAGATTCAGAAGAAAGAAAGGAAGCTAGAGAGGAGTAGATAGACCGACAAATTAAAATATTGCAATCGGCGGATGCTAATGAATCATGAATTCAGGGATCACTAATCCAATCAACATGAAGGCTGAAGCGAAAGAAGAAAAACTGAATAGCCAACTTTTCTCTCATAGATTCTTCTATCAATATGGTTGATCGAATTTTGCTAGATTATGAGATTTATATGAGAACATGAATATCATTTTCAGAAGTGAGTCCCAAAAGAAAATTAAGAGTATCATGTTAGCGAACATGGATTTAGTGAAGAAAGTTCTTGAGTAGCTAAGGTTTTGCATATGCAGAGTTCTATGAACAAGTGAAGTATGAGATATCATTCTCATAACTCGTGAAGAGTAATATTGATTACACCAATGTTAGCTCAACTTGAAGTTTGAGCATGTAAGAGATTAATGCAAGGAGTGTTCTTACTATACTTGAGATTCGCAAGGTCCGGAAGTATCACGAACAATTGAGCTATCAAGAGCTGCAATGATCCTTACTATACCTCCGGGAGAAGGTACATTTATCTTGTCAAGTAAGGGAGATAACAATTGAAGAGCAATAAGTACGTTTGCGCATTCCATGAGAAATGGTTGCACTCCTTTTCTTTTTCTAGGTTTTTATCTTATTGAATTTTTTTTAGTGAGGTTTTTAACGTGGCAACATTAGAAGCGCATATATATCTCCATGATTGTGAAATTGTTTGGTAAAGATAAGAGTTATGGGCTTGTTGGATGTTTTTACAGTATTATGGAGTGATGTTATGGAACATTGAAACTATATGATGTTCAAGTGTTTGGAATAGTTCTTCCTGAAGAAGACAAACTCGTATATTACAGAAGTTCTTTTATGTCATTATCTATGTGAAGAAGATTCCATAAAGTACAACATATTTGAAGATTTGCTGAACCACATCACATTCGACATCTTAGTTTGGAAGGTTGAAATTTGCAGTAGTTCGAAGAAGTACAGTGATGCATCAATCAGGGGAGATGGATTTTCCACTTGTCTGGGTTTTTATCCTACTGGATTTTTCTTAGGAAATTTTTTAATAAGGCAGTATTCCCACATCATATAAGGGGAGTATTAGAGATAAATATACAAGAGTTTGTATTTAGTTAGATTTGTAACTAAAATGAGTTATTATTTATTCATGATACTTTTCTACATTCTAGATAAGCTCTACAAGCTTCTCATATTTGTATATATACTCGCATGTACTATCAGTTCAATATACAGAATAATAGTACATATATTTCTCAACAAAAAGGAAAAATGTTAACCTAGAAGGAATAGAAGTAGGCAGTATTTTAACATTCACAATTTCACACATGACACAACTGCCTGCTTTCTTTACTAAATCTCTAGCTCGTCTACCTCACCACACCAACTTCCTCAATTAATCCTTCTGATATTCATCATCAGTAATCCTCATTAACTATCTTACATATTATAAATCCCAAAAAAGGCAACAATTTTAAAGCTTCTGAAACGATATCTAGTGAATCGAACTTGTTATGGTGAAAATAAGGTGATCTAGGCATGGAGTTCATATCGATTAGAAGAGAAGAAGAATGCAATGCCTATGGTCGAAGGAAAACAAGCAAGAGAAGAAGAAGATGAATAGGCTGTGTTTTTCTTTTTCTTTTGCCAAAAAATCGGTGGAAACCGGCTGTTTGCCGGTTTTTACACGGCTTGAATGGTTTCAGGAGGTACGGTTTAATGACGTTGTTTTTGTGCCTATCTGGCCGCCCAACACCGGTTTCACGGTCTGACTGGTTCGGCATGATCCCAAATTTTAAAACATGGATGAGTAGAAATGTGGGTAAAATCCATTTTTGGTACTTCAGTGTTAGGCATTTCCAATTTGGTACGCTAGAGTGGTCGTATCCAATTGAGGTACTAAATATCAATGACTATTTACAATTAAGGTACTAATTGCATTTAGAAGGTGGGATGTGTCATTCACGCATGAGTTAATGTCAAATGTTGGGAGATAAACATGGAAAATCGATCGTTCGCAAGACATCGTGGACTTCGTCCCACTCACACTCGTCAAATTCTTCCTTGTCATATTCTTTTTCGTACGTTTTTTCATCATTTTTGTCTCGATTGACCTTCAACTGAACAAATTCACGTAAAATTGGGGTTATAATAATTGTAATTTGGGACCGATTGACATGTCCGCCTTCTAATTTACAATTAAGACTTTAATCAGTCGCTGATATCTAAGACTCAATTGAATACGACCACTCTGAAGCATTAATATCAAAACGCTCACAATCTTAAAATGAATTTTGCCGTTCTATGTAGAATGGAACGAGACACAGTCATTGAGCAAGCGGGACTTTCTATATCAAACCCTGTGCCACTTCCTGTCCCACCATTGATGATACGCCATGTGGCATTTTAAGCAACTAATTAGTTCACACCGGATCATTACTTCCAGATTGATATCTCTCAAGTCTCAAATACATAATTAATTAAACTGATCTTTGTTTTATAATAAACTCAATAATTATGTCTATAATAAAAAAAAGTTATGTTATGTTAAAAAAACATTCTTATATAGAAGGAAAAAAACTAACATTATAATTATTACAAAATCTTTTGAAAGACGGTCTATTAATTTAAATATAGACGTAAATATTAATTCAAACAAATTGTATTTTTATTTAAGAAAAACACCGACGTTCTTAACTAAATATTCAAGTTCTTCGCAGTCACTTTAATGTTTGTCTTTTTTTCATATATATATATACTTTAGATGGTCTCTTAGAAGAATTACTAAATAAATTATCATTGAATTTATTTCAAATATTATATTTTTATTAAAAATATATGTCCACCCTTTTAAAGTTTAAAATAGAGACGTAGGCTATAAGTTTTTTATATACGCTTGTCAATATCGACGTAGAAAATGAATAGAAAAGTAAATAAAATTTATTAACTTTAAAATTTAAAATAGTACATATTTTGGAACATTAAAATTCAAATTTATCATTAGAATATTAGGAAAAAAACAGACGAAAAATTTAATGTAAAGAGTACACATGTGCTAGACAATGGCTTGGCATCATATTAATGGTGGGACAGGGGCAGGTACAAGATGAGATATAGAAAATGTTGACCGATGATTCTTTGAGGAGAAAAAGGCGGAAGAGAATTGGCAACTGAGCATGCACAATACGTTATTTTCTCCACGTGGCTCTCCACACGCGAGGTTCTCTTATTATTATACTTTAATAAAGTTGGATAAGTTATAATGTCTCCGAGTTTAATAGAGTTTAAATGAATAGAAAACGATAATCATATCAAATGAGTATTATTTCGTTCATAACGACTTTCAAATTAAACGTTTTTGCTCCATGCACCCCAATTCTAGGATGGTGATCAATTGGAAAGTTTTCTGGTGTGCAAACAAGTGAGAACAAAATGCGCGGGAAAAGACTTATATTGATACACTAGGGACTACACATCGCTTGAAGAGCAGTTAACCACGTCGGTCCATAAGGGGATGTGGCATTACAAATGGTATATGTGCCGAACTAATCCAAAACGCACAAGTGGTGGACCATTGGTCTAGGACCCTAGGTAAATGCAAAGATGACGTCGTAAATTTTTAGAGGGGTGAATGTAACATCCCAAAGTTTCAAAGATCTGAACAATATTCATATCCACAAAGTGTAGAAATCTTAGGACGAATGACTAACTAGAAAGTTTTTCAATGCGCGCACGAGTGAAGACAAAGTGCATGGGAAATGATTTATGTTGGTATAATGGGCCAAGTTATTATCCGGAGAGCAGTCCATGAATAACCGGGACGAGGCCTATAATAAGTATCTGAATTGTTACGTAAAATAGTTGATATCGGTTTACACAAACTACATTCAATATGTATGAGTATGACTATTTACTTACTAGAATCCTAAGGGATATACATACGTGTGTCATTTTGAAACATAATAATGAGATTTTCCCACTCATTATAAAAAAATCAATTTAATTTATTAATTTTACGGAAAAGTATAATTATTTGTGTAAGTTTTTTTTTAGATACAGTATATTATAACTATTACAATTACAATATTTAGCTTGTACAAATTTATTCGGAGAGCAGTCCATGAATAACCGGGACTAGGCGTACAATAAGTATCTAAATTGTTACGTAAAATAGTAGTTGATATCGGTTTACACAAACTACATTCAATATGTATGAGTATGACTATTTACTTACTAGAATCCTAACGGATATACATACGTGTGTCATTTTGAAACATAATAATGAGATTTTCCCACTCATTATAAAAAAAATCAATTTAATTTATGAGTTAATTGATTAATTTTACGGAAAGTATAATTATGTGTGTAAGTTTTTTTTTTATATAATATAACAATTACAATTACAATATTTACCAATTTCGAGGATCGAACCCGTGACCTCTTAGGTACGGCGTGTCTCAGCTTGTCACTCGGCTACAAACGCTTTGACATTATGTGTGTAAGTTACGTAGAACATTATATTTTTTTCTTCATGTTTTCTCTTTTTTCAATAACAAATTCATCTTTTTATATAAAAATCCTTAACACAAGTAGTGTGTTACGTAAATACTAGTATTTTATACTCTATATGTTCCACCTCAGTTTTCCAATTTACTAATCCACATGCAAAATAAGGAGATTAATATTATTACATCATATAGTACAATGTGGGGTCACTTTATGACTTTATTGATGGTTGATTTGATTGTTTAGTTTACTTTTTAAGTTTATTGTAAGTAGTGTAGAATATAAAAATATGTTATCTTTACTATAATCCACACATGCAGCCGAAATTCTCGGGTATATACACAATTACCGAAACCGGATCTCACAGTAAAAAAGGGTACCTGAATTACCCAAATGAAGTCGGTACAGGACAGGTCGGGTGACCGATTACCAAACCTGAACGACTAACCATCAGGAGTGCACAAAGTTGGTTAGAAAGCAGGTCCACAAGCCATTAGCATCAACAGAGCACATTATCATACAATTCTTCATGCTTTTTTGGAAGATGAGGCTGTTTATTTGACATTCTATGTTGGCCAGTATGGTTAATGAATAACTTACCCAATTTAAATGTAACATAATAAAATATTCAAGTTTTGATCGATAGAAAAGATTAACACTTACAGTAGCTTATAACAAAAGATTCATTCATTCCAAGACACCATAATTGTTTTAAGTGCACATAGCAGAAGCAATAGTGACTATCCGCTTGTTTGGCTCTCAACTTGAGTTGAATTTTCTCAACTCGAGTTGATTTTTTCCAATTTTTTGTGTCTGTTTATCTACTCTACACTATGCTGCTCGAGTTGAGTTACTATTTATCAACTCTGAAATTCAATTTTTTTTCAAACCCCAGATATATTATTAAACCCTTTAAATGCACAATATAATACTAACAGAAACAAAACTTCAAACTCAACTCCGGGTTAGTCACTATTCATTAACTCCAAAATTCAATTGAATACCAAACACAATGTATATATCTACATATAATCTACTAAACCATCAAGATATTACTATTACTATCATCATCATCATCAGTGATTATAATCATATGGTAATTCTTATGAGCCACAAATTGTTGACTTTATTCAAGTTCAAATTGGATACAACGACTCTTAATTGGTTGGTTCTTAAGAATAATTGCTATTCAACAACAATTTTAAACAGAAAAAAACTCTGCGTATTCGATCTATGATCTCCAAGAAATCAGTTATTGCTGAAGCACTGTTGGCCAGCCATGAGTTTCGATGTCTGACGGAATCAAACATAAAGAAGAAACTTATGAATGAGCGGAGGGATTATAAGAAAAATGGAGTTGGTTTTTCTACATGTATCACAGATTCACAAGCTAAGACTCTGGTTTGTGGCTTTACAACAAACTTATGCACATACTCTCCAGATCTATATGTAATCAGTGATACATAATTCAGGGTGTCTAATTTCTTCACTGGGTACCCGGAAATCCAGAAAACCCTAGTACTATAACCACACCCGAAATTCTCGGGTATATACACAATTACCCTGATACCCAAAGTTACTTGTATATAAAAATGTACCCGAGTTACCCAATACACAACGTTGCCAACTTTGTGCAACTCCTGATTGTCGGGTGCCCAATTAAATCTGGAAAACCGGATTGCTATAACCCACAACAAGAATTTCTCGGCTATACACACAATTGCCCCGATACCCGAAGTTAATGTTACTACATGCACCCTAGTTACCCAATAAACAACTTTATGCAACTCCTGATTGTCGAGTGCCTGATTAATCAACCCAAACGTCCAACCATGAAGAGTAACACAAAGTTGCGAAATCAGGTTTGGGTATAGAAATAAATAGGAATTTCAAAGCTTCGAGAGCCATTGGCCCCAACATAGCACATAATACAATTCTTCATGCTTTTTGGGAGGATAAGATTACTTATTTGATATACTATGTTAGCTAGTATAATTAATGAAAAGCTTACAGGTTTAAAATCTAATAGAAATGTTAAGGGCACATAGCAAAGATTATATCTTATCCTCCAAAAAATTAACAATAGCTAACAACAATAGATTAATTCATTCCAATACGCTATAACTGTTAAGAGCACATAGCACAATCACTGACTATATTTACTGAACCATCCATTTCATCTTCTTACCTACTCCACCAAAACAAAATCCAACAAGTCGGAATTTTCTAGAACACATTCATCATCTCCCTACTAAGAAACTACTCAAAAGCCCATTGATTCTTCCTACGAACCTCAGCCTCTTCCTTAGGTGTTTAGTCATTGACAATGTGAAAAAAGGAGCGAATGTCCTCAGGTGACTTACCCTTAATCATATCAGCAATAGCTTGGCAACACAAATGAACCAATTCCTTATGATTCAGATAATTTGCAGCAAGAATCATATCAAATATCACTTTGTGATCCACCTTCAATTCTTTCACAAACTCATTATCAAACTTCTTCAATTCATTGTACTTATGATCATGATTAGCATTTTTCTTCTCCTCAAATTCGAGGTGGTGCTTCGAGAACTCAACCACCTTTGCCAGAATTTGGGCTTTGACATTAATCAAGAGGAACACAGTGTTCGTGCAATCCTCAAGAATGTTCTTGATAGTCTGCGAATTACTGGCGACCTTATCATCTACTTCAAACAGTGTGTTATCACGGGTCTTGAGAGTAACCTTCCTCGTCCCAGCAGTTGTAGGACCCTCGATCGGCTTCTCGGCGGAGGAATAAGCAACATCATTGAACGATGCCATTGATTTGTTTGGATTTTCCTTGGATTGGAGTTGTGTTTCGGGAGAATTCAAAGAGGAGACCAATGAAATAGGGTTTGTATCTGGATTGTGAATGGGTTTATAGAGGTTTGTGGAAATGCATATTGGGGATTGGGGTGGCATTTCTGGAAACTTCCATTAAGTGATTTTTCAGGTTTTCACTTTTCGATTTGCTTTGATGCAATTTCGGAAATATAATTATCACTAGAATGTGCGATTCACGCTACGTGTGACAATCACTTTATGTTAACTAATAATACTATGACACGTACTTTTATTTGGATGTGTTCTTGATGTAAATTGGTGACATGTTTACATCTTGTAACTTCAACAAATATTAAAGTTGTATATGTTATATCGATTATGATTGAGAGTTTAAAATCAGAATTGTTATCCGAGTTGAGCCAAGTTGAGTATATGGTAAGGCTCGAGTTTGGCTCTCTCGATAAAGTTATCGAGTCAAAACTCAATAATGCTGGACTCAGTAATGATTATAAAATCTCGTTATATGATAAACGTATATTTGATATAGTGATATTTTGTGGGTAAAATGCACAAATGGACCCTACGTTCTTCGAAATATGCACGGATGTACCTCATGTTCATGAAATTGTACGGATGTACCTTATATTCTTTAATAGTATGCACAATTACTCTAATATTGATGTGTGTATTACACTATCCTTGTGTGCAAGTGAAGTTATTTTTTTAAGCATGCAAGTGTTAAAAAGTTACAATAATTTTTTTTGGAACCAAGAGCAATAAAATTAATTTTAAATTATTAAAACTAATAAATGTTAAGTGCATATAGCACAGTCAATAACTATATCTACTAAACCATCCATTTCATCTTCTTACCTACTCCACCAAAATAAAATCCAACAAGTCAAAATTTTCCAGAACGCATTCATCATCTCCCTACTAAGAAACTATTCAAAAGCCCATTGATTCTTCCTACGAACCGCAACCTCTTCCTCAGGCGTATAGTCATTGACAATGTGAAAAAGGGAGCGAATGTCATCTGGTGACTTACCTTCATCATATCTGCAATAGCGTAGCAGCACAAATGAATCAATTCCTTGTGATTCAGATAATTCGCAGCAAGAATCATATCAAACAACACTTTGTGATCCACCTTCAATTCCTCACAAACTCCTCATCAAGCTTCTTCGATTCGTTGTACTTCTAATCAGGGTTAGCCTTTTTCTTCTCCTCAAATTCGAGGCGGTGCTTGGAGAACTTAAGGGCCTTTGACAGTAATCAACTGGAATACGGTGTCCGTGCAATCCTCAAGTATGTTCTTGATAGTCTGTGATTAATTGGCGACCTTATCATCCATTTCGAACAGTGCATTATCACGGGTCTTGAGAGTAATCTTCCTCGTCTCAGCAGTTGTAGGATCCTCCTCGATCGGCTTCTCGGCGGAGGAAGAAGCAACATCATTGAAAGATGCCATTGATTTGTTTGGATTTTCCTTGGATTGGAGTTGTGTTTCGGGAGAATTCAAAGAGGTGACAAATGAAATAGGGTTTGTATCTGGATTGTGAATGGGTTTTATAGAGGTTTATGGAAATGCATACTGGGATTGGGGTGGCGTTTCTGGAAACTTCCATTAAGTGATTTTTCAGGTTTTCACTTTTCGATTTGCTTTGATGCAATTTCGGAAATATAATTATCACTAGAATGTGCGAGTCACGCTACACGTGACAATCACTTTATGTTAACTGATAATACTACGTACTTTTATATGGATGTGTTCTTGATGTAAACTAGTGACATGAGTACAGCTTGTAACTTCAACAAATATTAAAGTTGTATACATTGTAACGACTATGATTGACAGTTTAAAATCAGGATTGTTATCCAAGATCAGTATACATTAAGGCTTGAGTTTGGCTCGCTCAATAAGGTTATCTAGTCAAAATCTCAATAATGCTCGACTCAATAATGAATATAAAATCTTGTTATATGGTAAACATATATAGCGTAGCAGCACAAATGAACCAATTCCTTGTGATTCAGATAATTCGCAACAAGAATCATATCAAATAGCACTTTGTGATCCACCTTCCATTTCCTTGACAAACTCCTCATCAAACTTCTTCAATTCGTAGTACTTCTAATCTGGGTTGGCCCTTTTCTTCTCCTCAAATTCGACGTGGCGCTTGGAGAACTCAACCACCTTTGCCAGAATTGGGTCTTTGACATTAATCAACAGAAAGACGGTGTCCGTGCAATCCTCAAGCATGTTCTTGATAGCTTGCGATTGATTGGCGACCTTATCATCTACTTCGAACAGTGTGTTATCACATGTCTTGAGAATAACCTTCCTCGTCTCAGCAGTTGCAGGATCCTCGATCGGCTTCTTGGCGGAGGAAGAAGCAACATCATTGAAGGATGTTATTGATTTGTTTGGATTTTTCTTGGATTGGAGTTGTGTTTCGGAAGAATTCAAAGAGGCGACATGTCAAATAGGGTTTGTATCTGGATTGTGAATGGATTTTATTGAGGTTTGTGGAAATTCGTACTTGGGATTGGGGTGACGTTTCTGGAAACTTCCATTAAGTGATTTTTCAGATTTTCACTTTTCGATTTGGTTTGGTGCAATTTCGAAAATATAGTTATCACTAGAATGTGCGACTCTCCCTACGCGTGACAATCACTTTATGTTAACTGATAATACTATGACACGTACTTTTATAAGGATGTGTTCTTGATGTAAATTGGTGAAATGATTACAGCTTGTAACTTCAACAAATGTTAAAGTTGTATATGTTGTAACGACTATGATTGACAGTTTTAAATCAGGATTTTTATCCGAGTTGAGTATACGGTAATACTCGAGCTTGGCTCGCTCGATAAGGTTATCGAGTCAAAATCTCAATAATGCTCGACTCAATAATGATTATAATAAAATCTCGTTATATAGTAAACATATATTTGATATAGTGATATTTTTTGTGCGTAAAATGCACAAATGTACCATACGTTCTTCGAAATATGCACGGATGTACCTCATGTTCTTGAAATTGCACGGATGTACCTTATGTTCTTTAATAGTATGCATACTTGCTCCAATAATAATGTGTCTGTTACACTCTCTATGTGTGTAAGTGGATTTGCTCTTTTAAGCATGCAAGTGTTATAAGTTCGAAATAATTTTTTTTGGAACCAAGAGAAATAAAATTAATTTTAAATTATCAAAACTAATGAATGTTACGAACACAAAGCACAATCAGTGACTATATCTACAAAACCATCCATTTCATCTCCTTACCTACTCCACTGAAACAAAATCCAACAAGTCGGAATTTTCCAGAACACATACATCATCTCCTTACTAAGAAATGACTCAAAAGCCCATTGGTTGTTCCTACGAACCTCAGCCTGTTCCTCAGGCGTGTAGTCATTAACAATGAGAAAAAGGGAGCGAATGTCCTCAGGTGACTTACCCTTCATCATATTAGTATTAGCCTGGCAACACAAATGAACCAATTCCTTGAGATTCAAATAATTCACTGCAAGAATCATATCAAACAACACTTTGTGATACACCTTAAATTCCTTGACAAACTCCTCATCAAACTTCTTCAATTTGTTGTCCTTCTGATCAGGTTTAACCCTTTTCTTCTCCTCAAATTCGACGTAGCGATTGGGGAACTCAACCACCTTTGCTAGAATTGGGCCTTTGACATTAATCAACAGGAAGACTGTGTCCGTGTAATCCTCAAGCATGTTCTTAATCGTCCGCGATTGATTGGCGACCTTATCATCCACTTCGAACAGTGCGTTATCACATGTCTTGAGAATAACCTTCCTTGTCTCAGTAGTTGCAGGATCCTCGATCGGCTTCTCGGCGGAGGAAGAAGCATCATCATTGAAGGATGCCATTGATTTGTTTGGATTTTACTTGGATTGGAGTTGTATTTTGGGAGAATTCAAAGAGGCGACAAATGAAATAGGATTTGTATTTGGATTGTGAATGAATTTTATAGAGGTTTGTGGAAATGCGTATTAGGGATTGGGGTGGCATTTCTGGAAACTTCCTTTAATTGATTTTTCAGGTTTTCACTTTTCGATTTTCTTTGATGCAATTTCGGAAATATAATTATCACCAGAATGTGCGACTCACGCTAAGCGTGACAATCACTTTATGTTAACATATAATACTATGAGACGTACTTTTATATGGATGTGTTCTTGATGTAAATTGGTGACATGATTTTAACTTGTAACTTCAACAAATACTAAAGTTGTGTATTGTAACAACTATAATTGACAGTTTAAAATCAGTATTGTTATCCAAGTTGAGTATACGGTAAGGCTCGAGTTTGGCTAGCTCGCTCGATAAGTTTATCGAGTCAAAATCTCAATAATTCTCAACTCAATAATGATTATAAAATCTCGTTATATACTAAACGTATATTTGATATAGTGATATTTTTGTGGGTAAAATGCACAAATGTACCCTATGTTCTTCGAAATATGCATGGATATACCTCATGTTCTTGAAATCGCACGGATGTGCCTTATGTTCTTTAATAGTACGCACACTTGCTCCAATAATGATGTGTGTATTACACTTTCCATGTGTGCATGTGAATTTGCTTTTTTAAGCATGCATGTGTTAAAAATTCACAATAATTTTTTTTTTGTAACCAAGAGCAATAAAATTAATTTAAAATTATTAAAACTAATACTCCCTCCGTTCCATAAATCTCTTTCCATTTTTTTTTTTTTTTGCACAACTTTTATGAAGTTTGAGTAAAAATGGGTTTATATAGATAAAGTAAGTGTATGGTAAAAGTAAGAAAGATAATTGATAAAGTATGAAAGAGAGGGATTAAAATATTAATAATGGAGATAGTAGGTTTCCATAAAAGGAAATGGAAAGTTTTTAATGGAAATATTTTAGTGGAATGGAGGGAGTAAATGTTAAGAGCATATAGCACAATCAATGACTATATCTACTAAACCATCCATTTCATCTTCTTAAAGAGATTGAGAACAATATTCATATAAACAAATGCATATTTCTTTTCGGGAACCCATCCATAAGAACTATTAAGTTAAGCATGATTGTTTTATAGAAATCTTAGGATGAATGACTAACTAGAAAGTTTTCGATGCGCGCACGAATGAAGTCAAAGTGCGCGAGAAATGACTTTTGTTGGTACAATGTATCAACTTATCATTCATAAGAGAGCAGTCCATAAATAACTGGGATGCCCTACAATATGCATATGAATTGTTACATAAAATAGTTAATATCGGTTTACACAGACTACATTCAATATGAATGATTGTTTACTTGCTAAAATCCCAAGGAATTTAAATACGTGACACATAATAATGAGATTTTCCAATTCATTATAAATTGATTAATTCTACGGGAGAATACTTATGTGTGTAAGTTATAACATTATATTTTATATTCTCAGTGTTCCACTTTACTATTCCACATGCAAAATATGAGATTAATATTCTAACACTATATAATACAATGTGGGGTCACTTTATGACTTTATTGGTAGTTAGTTTGATTGTTTAGTTTACTTTTTAACTTGTTAAGTAGTGTAGAATATAAAAATATGTAATCTTTATAAAAATGGTAAAGAAATGAAAGTGTACAACTCCAACAAGACAATTAAAACGACAAAATTAGACAACCGGCGTGGGACGGAATCATTATGGTTGTGTATTATGTGTCCCGGGCTTCAAGTTTGTAGATTCTCTACAAATGTCAGAATTGTTGGAGCTTAGATGTTTTTTAATTTGCTCAGCTTCTTCAATGGAATCTGTCTGGGTTTAGATTTCCTAATTGTTCGTTGTAGTTGTTGGATCATTGATCTTTTTTATGTTTACTAGTTTATTAACCCGTCGAAATTCGACAGGTACAATATAACTTTATCAAATCTACTATAAAAATGCTTAAATATAACACACCAAATTGTGATTTCAATAAAAGATAAGATAAATTTACATTTTGTAAGTAGTAACAAATATCCCAAACTCTTACAAAATAAAATAGATGGCGTGGGATCTCCACCGCACCATTAAAAGCAAATACTTTCTTGTTCAGGCCAATTCAATGGCAATCATTTACAAAATGATCCAAGGTAAAATTAGTGAAAAATTGATTGACTTTCTTTAACAATATGAGAAATATCATATACGTCATACCCAATGACAGTCATATCCGAGTGTTTAACAAAGTCGCTTTACTTATACTTATTCGATAAGGATTTTCCCATAAGACTTACTCTTGCTTAAATATTAGGTCTAATGTAAGTAAGATAAAGGGAGAAAGAAAAAAAAAAAGAACAATAGGTATATATTAATAAATGAAAAAAAAATGTGTGACACATTAATTTTTAAATCACAAAGTACTATTGAAAGGGACATGTGCTAATGAAGGCACTCAAGGCACTAACTTATATTTTTAATTATAACTACAATTTCTTAAACAATATGAATAATATTTTATGAGTGGACATATAGAGTCATTGTTTACATGTATGTATAAAATTGAATTTTTTAGTTAAAAACTCCTTCCTTTAAGTCTGTAACCATAATATTTGCGATCCATTTTAGTTCCTCTACTGTTACATTGAAGACTTAATCCTTTCAATCATTTTAAAACATTTTATTTGTACCTTTAATAACAAAATGTGTGTACGTGTTAGATGTTTTAATTATTTGTACCTTCATTGTATTATTTATCCCTAATACTTTTATTCGTCCCACTTTATATTTTTTTGAAATATTCAAATTATTTATATAGTCGACTCTTTACATTCATGTCCAACTCGGTGGGAAGTTAAGCTCGGGGCGGAGGAGTATTGTGAAATCTCGACGAACATGCAAATAATTCTAAAATTGTTCCAATAATATATTCATGATAGATGAATTTTAATTTTAATTTTAATTTATAGAAATTGATGAGGAATAAACCCGTCAAAATCAACTTTTACCCCTTTAATCACGAAGAACATACATTAGGGCTGGCATGTAATTTAGAAGAAAAATGAAATAAATGATAAAATATGAAAATGTGGCAAAAAGTGCACTATTAGATGGAAATTTGCAATTTTCGCGTAAATGTATTGTTTTTATGATTAATTGGACATGTGGTAGTTTACTTTTTTGTGATGTATGAAGTTTTGTAAAAAATGAGGTGGAATTTTTATCACTTGATAACTCCGTGCAACTATTTCAAGTTCATTGTCGTACATGCATGAGGTGGAATACTTATTACTAAATTTGCTTGGAATAACATAATTCATGTTCTAAATCATCGCGGCATATATGTTCTTAATGTTAAAGTTTCACTCTTGCAATTATGGTTTTAAACATATTTACTGAAGTTTCAAAAGTGAACACGGTACTTTCATCCATCTATCAAGTTGCGAAGTTGTGGTTACTGGTTAGTTGCACAAAATAGCTCACTCCCTGAGGCTGTGAGTTTACAATCACATGCTAGACTTTTCTTTTTTTAGCAAAGAACATCGATCATATATCGATAATTATCAAAGTCAAAGTACATCAGGTCTCTAAACCGGCAAACAATAGTGCCAATTGTTCCCAAAGTGTATAATAATCTGAAAATTAATTGAGTTGAAACAATTCAAAAGTGCCTTAGTTTCTTGATTCGAATTGCCAGTGGGAGCCATTGAAAAGGCCAAGTCTTGGGGCTGTTGAACAACACATCAACAATGGCCTTCAAAGATAACTTCTCTGACTTGTAACTCTTGTGCACATTGTAGAGCAAATCAAGCAGCCAATGTGTCTACTATCTCCGGGAATTTTATAAAAGGAATCGTTATCTATCGCCAAGCCACCAAGAAGGCAACAATGTTCCCAATAAATTTAATAAGATACCTGCATCATATGCACTACACCTTGTCGTAAGGAAAAAAAATATTGGAACTTAATTTTTTGAAATTGTCCTCCATAAAAATATTGATAGTTCTAGCTAAGTATGAAGTATGCATGTGTGGTAAGTAAATTAATATATAATATGTGAGAAAGTAGAGAAATTTACTTATATCACACGGCTAGGTTTACTCAAATGAAGTGAGTTTACAATAGTACCTTCATTGTGATATGTCCGCCTATACACAGAGGCATGCATGCTTTCCAAGTCAATGACCTGTTCCTCTTTTTCCTCAACTGAAATTACAATTTTGTTTTGTTTTTGTTTTTTTTTTAAGGAAATTTTCTATGTATTATTGAAGGCGATAAAAAAGGATTCACGGGGGTTTATAACAACCCGTGTACAATTCCGAATCAGTAAAAGACCCAAAGTGAACTAGAACTACTACAAAGTGAATTAGTATCCATAATACATAAACCAAACTAAGAACTCCAGTTTTTCCACAATCCATGAATAGATTCATTTCTGCATCCAAAAATTCATTCTGCTTTCCAAACCAAGCTTGTTGTAAGTCTGTTCTAGTAAGCATATTAACCAATATCATAAACAAAGTCATTGCCTTTTGCCAAATATTTTAATTTCTTTCCTATCAAAGCTTTCAAGTGGAGTCTCTCACGTCTTCTTCCCACAGTCTTCTGACAATTAATGTCTCCATGTATAGCACTAGAAGATTGGGAGACACCACTTGGATCGATTTGATGTCTACGTTTAATGACACTGATTGCCTTAGATAAAGGCTCGTCCGAACTTGAAAGAACTCCTTCACAGTGATCTAAAAAGTTTTACCTTTTTCATTCCTTGAATCATCACTTTCTTTGTCACTTTCACTCAATGAATCATGGAAAATGATACTTTCTTCAGGAATTACAAGGCCCAATGATGAGGATGGAGGAAGCAAAGTGGGAGTCGGAGCCACTTGAGAATCCTCGAAGCCTCCATCACCCCCCCCCCCCTTCAACAAGAGCTAAGAAAGGATTTTTGTCCACAACAATAGGGGAGGGGATGCAGGGACTACTTCGACCTCCTCCTCGATCTAAAGTACCACCTCCACTATTGGATGTGCCAATGGGAAACCATCTCCATCCACAACCTTCTCTTTCCCCAAGTTCTTTCTTTGTTCCCCATTCTTTACACTCCCAACACCATCTCCTTCTCCCAAGATCTGATCATCGGATCTTTTTTTTGCATAACTCAAGTATTTGACCCTACAAATGTCCTCACTATGCCCCAATCTACAACAATTGTTGCAATAATAGTGCTTCTTGTCAAACTCTATTTTCAATTAGAGGTTTCGAGGCATCAATTTCCACACAAACTCCAGCCCTATCAAGACGACTTCTACAAGTCGTAGAAGAATCCACCTTGAGAGGTTTACCAACCATACTAGCAATATCAAACAAAGCTTCAGCATTAAAAAGCATGATAGGTAGATTCTTAATGGTTATCCAAGCCGCCACAAGTGGAGATTCTACTTGCGGTTTAAAAGGAGTCCATTTAAGCAGTCTAATAGTAACACCCCCCCCCCCCCAACGGAAACAAAGCCTTTTGCCCAAAGAGATGCATAATCCTCTTCAACAAATAAACATAGCGCAACATGTTTATTGTTCACAAAACTAACAGTAAAACACCCATTAAAGGCTAACTTTTTAAGAGCATGGAAAAATTCACTAATAAAAACTAACAGTGAAACTACAATTTTATTGGGGGCATTGACAGGTGCAAAAGGACCAAACTCATAACTATGTTTATTCTCTTGCTAAATTAGCAATCCTTTATAGGGGACTTGTGATGCATCTTCCCCCAGCTTGGACTTCTTGGTAGCAGCATTAGTACGTAAGATCAGTTCCAAATGTGCTCTTCTTAGAATCATTAAAGATTACATTAAAGCACACAAACTATATCACACAATTTGTTAAAGAAAAAACGGGTAAAGTTACCTTAAGGGCTTGAATTAAACCAAGAATCCACATTTCCATCTTTCTCCATGCCATTACCTGAAATGCAAGGGAGAACACCTCAATTGATCTAGCTCCTTAAATCTCCTACCCTGTCCCTAAAACACTCTTACTGTTCAGTACTTCTCTCTTGGTTCTCTATTAATATGAATCATCAAAGCACAATGGCACATGAAAATTACCATAAAGAAATTATAAAATTTGGTCTGGCCACTGGCTGCATTATTTAAAATAAATTTTCAAATGGCAGGAATGAGTTCAGAAAGTTTTGATCTTTCATCTTTCGAAAACATAGAAGAGCATTTTCATGTAAATTACTATTTTGTTTGCACCAAAAAGAGGAACTTACTTGAGAAACTTGCAACAATTTACTCCTCTTGGTTTAATGCTACAATTCTTTTTGCTATGCCATGTGCTTCAAGTACCCGAACTATTATAAATTGAGATTAGACTTGCGCATAGCTGATTTCAGAAGAGCAAGCATACAAAATGATTTTACTAACAACTAATTGTGGAAGATAAAATGAAACTGCAAATCAGAATAATCACCTTTGTGTAACGATGGGCCAGGGAATTAACTTAAAGAACCACCTGTACAGTCAATGCATTAGATACTATTTTACCTTATACTACAATAGGCGTTGAAGAATTGATATGTTTTTGGTACAGACGGTTTCCATATGGGTTAGTGGAGGGACGGTTTTTGGAATCAGTGAGTAACCACCTGAGAATTGAGATTAATTAACCGACTAATGACAATGTGTGTCTCTCGTGCATACTTTGAAATCTGAATTGTGTGGAAATAGTTTTTTATCTAAAAAATTGAGAAAATTACACATTGAAATGGTGCCAGGTGTCAGTACATGAATGTGCCATGTCAAACCTAAAACATTCTCTTTTTATATATTGTATGATTTTTCTAAACTTACATTGAGCTTGATCCATTTGCAGGTATAAAGTTAAATGGAATCTCATAATTCAAATTGTATGTGACCTACATATTTCAACTTTGATTAGTATCCTTATGCTATCAAAATATAGCTGATTTTGTGATCCCCTAATTAGGATTTCCATAGCTCTAATCGGACCAGTCAATTATTTTTTCGACACAAAATTGCAATGGTTTTTTTGATTATCTGCCACTAGGAAGGTGTTTGTGGTGGGTGGGCGGGTGTCAATCGACCGACCCGCTCGTATAGTACTATATATATATATATATATATATATATATATATATATATATATATATATATATATATATATTAGGTTTACTTTGTTACTTTTATATTTCTCTTTTATTAATTGTACCAACACGTTTAAAAATATATGAACCTGTAATTGAAATTTATACACCTGGATTTCCGTTATTATGAACTTTAAACTTGTTATTATTTTCAATTTGATTTATTTTAAATTTCACATTTTTCTTGAGTTTTCTCTCATTGAAGGGTTAAAATTGTTTGGACTTGTAAGGGGGTTGGCCCACTAAATGAAATGGGCCCAACTTACACAAATTCACATTTTACTTCCATGCACAAACTTAAGTAAAATTCAATTAGCCCGAGTCAATTTAGCCCGTAAGTCTTAATTCGTTCTAATACTAATTACTACCTACATCTATACTACTCCAAAAAGATATGAGTTTTTGTCTCACAAGTGACAGTGGTAATACCAATTTTTCATTTGACAATTATACCCTTAATAAGCAGTTTACTAAGATGCAGTTTCCATCTCATTCTTTATCCTTTGGCGATAAGAAAAAATAAACCCCCCTTCTCATTTCTCATGGATCATTTTTCTAATTTATCTATTTCCCTGCATCTATGATTTTCCAAATTTACGACATACTAGAACGGCAGATGCATGGAAAAAGAAAAATAATACTTCATGGCTAAAGATAAAATATTGTACGTATATTTTAACAATCAATATGATATACGAAGTAGATTCTTTTAATTTATGTACACATGAGATGCATACGCGGGTACCACGCGTCACATTTACTAGTTTTTTTTTAAAAAGATTCCAATTTACTAATTTTTCACTCAACCATAATCAATTAGTTTGACTCTGAATTACTATTAAAATATACCACCTGTTAATACGAAAATATGTCCAATCCGTCATAGACGCCTTTGGAACGAATCCTAAGGCGTCCCAAGTTGTATGAGGATCCGAGACAGTATAGTCCGACCCTAGGCCCCTCGAGTCCGACCCATCCTGGAAGAGAAGGGCAGAGAGGGCTCGAAGGGTAATAGGTCCGACCTTGCCAATGGTCCGTAACCATAGGGTCCGACCCGGATGACCGTCCGGATCCAACATGACAATCTCACAAGCAACCAAGTAAACTGGCACTAGAGAGTAAGGAGGTCCGAGCCACAAGGTCCGAATAAGAGGAAGCGGACAAACTTATGAGAGTTTCTCATGGGCAACCCAATACGGTCCGGACCAAACGTCCGGACCTACCTCTTCGGACCTTAACCCGCAACAGACTGCATCAAAGCCTCTAAAACTCTCGCGGTAATGACTAAACTACCCCTAAAGCCCAAAGTGGTATGGGGCAAGTGTCATTATTGGGCCATGGGCCTAGTCCAGCCTTGGTGGCTCGATCAAGGCCTTACACTTGGCACGATCCAGCCACTACAAGAATTCTCAACAGAACGGAAAGGCGACGATTTTATCCGTCGCCGTAGCGACCAGATCGCCAAACGGGCGACGGATTCTATCCGTCGCCTGCTTCGATTTGATAAACTTATCTGTCGTTCGTAGCGACGGATAAGTTTATCCGTCGCCTGAGCGTTGACCAAGATTTTAAAAAAAAAAAAATTTAGCGACGGATAGATCTATCCGTCAAGAAAATAGCGACGGATAGATCTATCCGTCGCTATAGCTGACGGATAGATCTATCCGTCGCTATAGCCAAAAAAAAAAAGTTAGCGGATAGATCTAGATCTATCCGTCGCTAAAAGCCTAAAAAAAAAACCATATATCTCCTCCACCACCTCCTTTCCTCCACCACTTCTCCTCCATTTCTCCTCTCCTCCTCCTCCCACCACCACCTTTCTCCTTCCACCACCTTTCTCCTCCACCACCACCATCCACCACCACCTCCTCCACCACCATCCTCCACCACCACCTCCTCCACCACCATCCTCCTCCACCACCATCTCCACCACCACCACCTCTCTCCTCCCACCACCATCTCCACCACCACCACCACCACCACCTCTCTCCTCCCACCACCACCGCACCACCACCATCTCCACCACCGCACCACCACCTCTCTCCTCCCACCACCACCGCACCACCACCATCTCCACCACCTCTCTCCTCCCACCACCACCGCACCACCACCATCTCCACCACCGCACCACCACCACCACCACCTCTCTCCTCCCACCACCACCGCACCACCACCATCTCCACCACCACCACCACCACCTCTCTCCTCCCACCACCACCGCACCACCACCATCTCCACCACCGCACCACCACCTCTCTCCTCCCACCACCACCGCACCACCACCATCTCCACCACCGCACCACCACCTCTCTCCTCCCACCACCACCGCACCACCACCATCTCCACCACCACCCCCACCACCTCTCACCACCCACCACCACCACCACCTTTCCTCCTCCCACCACCACCGCGCCACCACCACCTTGCCACCACCGCACCACCACTGCCACCACCGCACCACCTTTCTCCTCCCACCACCACCGCACCGTACGAATACAAATTGGATACGAATATAAAAATTCGAATACAAATTAATACGATATCTGAATACAAATCAATATCTCGATACGAATACAAATTGATATTTAATTAATCCGTATAATGAATATAAAATTAATACGGATTTTATTTTTTAAAACAAAAATTGAACTGGGGCGACGGATAGATCTCTCCGGCGCCCCGGGGGGCGCCGGATAGACTCTATCCGTCGCCCCATTATCAATTTTAAAAAAAAAAAAAATGGTCAATCCGTCGTCAACTGTCATGAATCGACGACGGATTGTTATCCGTCATTAGCTCAGTGGGCACGATTTTCTATCCGTCGCCCGATCCGTCGCCAGAGCTGGGGCGACGGATAGATGGCCTGTAGCGACGGATCTATCCGTCGCTACAGGCCAGATTTTTTGTAGTGAGCGGAGTCCTTCCTCTTTGAGATATTTCTATATATATGGCACACTTCCCTATGTTAAGCAGGTAAGTCAAGTCGCCCTGATGAACTAATTCCGAACATTATACAGAGTAGATCTTCAGTCTCTCTTGAGTAAAGTCTCAGACCGGTTTGACACTTAGCAAACCGGATCCTAACCCCCCTCCAAGCTACTTGTGCAATTCCTTACGCATCGCCTCTTACCAGTACGACGGTTCTTACGGGCTCTTAATCTTTGGTTCTTACAAGCAAGGTGGTTCTTATTCAAAGGTGGTCTAGGTACTTAGAGTGAAGGAAAGCAAGGGAAATTAATTAAGTGGCTGGGGGACTTTTACCGTTCAAAAAGGTCCGAGCCAGTTGTTCAGCAAATAATTGAGAAACCAATTTCTCGACAAGACTAACTTATACCAGCCAGTTCGGGTGAAGTGATATAACAAGCCAAAGATAGAAGTTGCAAACACTCAAAGA
Organism: Plantago major; assembly: GCA_026545765.1. NCBI lineage: Eukaryota > Viridiplantae > Streptophyta > Magnoliopsida > Lamiales > Plantaginaceae > Plantago > Plantago major. The sequence goes on along the minus strand of CM048840.1, from coordinate 33,422,770 downwards.
CCTTGTATTACTCAAAAAGTACAAATTACAAAGTTACAAACTTCGGGTATACCCGTCCGAGTCACATAAAACAAAGGGAAAATATACATCGTTCTTTACAATACAAATACGCAGTTCTTGGCGGCATATTCAACATTTGGAACATGAAAGCATATCCGTTCCGAAGCCAAGCATCCGAGGCAGGACAGGAACAACACAGATGTCCGAAATGGGAGTCCTTCCTGGATAACGGTCCTATGCGTTCCGAAGCAAAGTAGGCGGCGATCGACTCTCGAACCAAAGCTTAAGGCAAGATAATAAAGATCACCACTTCTTCCTAGTAACTCTAGGAAACCCTCACGGGAACCCCAGTTACTGGAAACAAGTGTCTGATGCGACCGAACCAACTTAAAAACAATCCGGGTGCAGTAGCTATAGGACTCAGATGGTAGGGACTTTCAGAAGCACTTCTGACGTCCGAACCATGAAGCCTCTACAACGGTCTTTGCATTCCGAAGCAAAGTGGCCAGCAAACGGAAGCCCACTTTTCGGACCAACTTAAGATGGTTCGGCCGCAATGGCTGCAGAACTCGTGTAGAGACTTCCGAATCACACAAGCCTGACTTAGGGATAGAGAATCCGAGTGACAATTGATGCCACAAAGACGTAGTCAATGGGCTTTCCGCAGATTCCCCCACAACCACTTTCTCGGGTACAGATACTCAATGCGAGAAAATGGTAAATGGTGGAAGGAGCCGACAGTCCACGGGTTTTATCCTCTGAAACAACAGGTGTAGTAACTCCCGGAACCAGCGAGCTAGCCTGCTTCCCCGGGGCTCAAGTCGTTGATACAAACTATAGCCCCGGTGAAAGAAGGCTAGTACGGCGATACGAGGAGAAGCACTTCCGACAACAACAATCAGTGGAATGGAGTTTTTCCGAATGCACAAATGTTTGGTGATCCCCCGAGCCAGCGAGCTAGTCTGCTTCCCTGGGGCTCAAGCTATTGGTACCAACCACAGCCCCGAAGAAAGAAGACTAGCCCGATGATATGAGGAAGAGTATTTCTGAAGAGGCTGATTGATGGAATGGACTTTTTTTCCAACGTGACAAATATTTGAAGAACCCTGGAACCAGCGAGTTAATCTGCTCCCCCGGGGCTCAAGTTGTTAATACAAACTACAGCCCCGGAGAAAGAAGATTAGCACGACGATTTGAAGGAGAGTGATTTCGAGTGATTTGATTTCATCGTCCCCAACATGGTCCGATCCAAAGGGATTTCCGGACACCCGAAAAACCCTCAGAGGAATCACGCATAGGAACGGCGGGATCAACCTACTCGTCGGACGTCCGGACCCCAGGATCCGGATCACCTATTACTATAAAAGGGATGGAATGATCTGACGAAAAGCCGTACAATCCAGGGGTATATATAGAAGTGGCGAGCCAATCACCACTCAACACGTGGTGTAATAGCGATGGCGATGGTCTCAGATTGGCCCAACAATTGGGCCGCTATTGGGCCAACCCGGAGTCTTTTCACATTTTTCGGCCTTATTGAGATAATTATTTTGAACTGTTACCGGCTCGGATCCCTCAGCCCGAGGCGCCAAACGTGGTCCGTAGCCCCCACTCAACTTTTTTAGTGAGAACGTCTCCTTTTTTACGACCTTTTCACAAGTAAAAAATGACTCGGAATAGTACACCGCGTCGATACAAATCAAGCAAGACTTATGACATCCGAACGATTCCTGCTTGTTACAAATTTGAGTGAACCAATCTTCTTGGGGCGATTAACATTTGGAGCTACGACTCAGACGAACGCCTTGTCCGACCGAGCCATGAGTCGACCAATTGAGAATTATATTATTGTTGGGAAAATTTGGTCTCGAGGACTCGGATCTATCACCCGAAAACCGAACCAACGAAACTTGGGTTACTGATTTATCTTATACATTCAGCGCGCAATGAGAAGCATGCATTTGAAAAGGAAATAACACAAGCAGATGATAAGAGTTGATCCGAGCCATCAACGAACCTGGACCATTGCCATAAATATCGAATCGACTGCGTAAATTGATGTAAATTATACATACGTAATGTTGATAGCAAAGAAACAACATAGTTTTAAGGTCCGAAGACCAGAGTTACAGGCTTCCGGGGCATACCCCGTCTTCATTCTTCCTGCCGCTCGGGCGAACCAGCCTGAGTTCCGGACCAAAGAAAGTTGACCATAAAAAATTCAAGATACGTACCTTCCGGTGAATTGCGGTCAACTCCGCAATTCGGTCCAGCTCCGTAGCAGCAGCCAACCGAGCCACCTCAGCATCCAACTTCTGCTCACTACTCATTTTTCCCTTGCCCTTCTTGGCCGGATGGATCGGACCTTCGGATGAACGCTTTTCTCCGGCCGCAGCACTCGAACCACTAGCAGGAGGGTCCTGAGACACAGACCTTGGAGGTTTCTTGGCCCCCTTTGAGCCCGCCACCTTACCCTTGTCCGGGGTAGGTATCGTCTGGGCCTCCTCACCTGCCGCGGCCCTCCGAGTCTCCTCCACTCGGAAAGTAGCAGCATTCCGAGGCTCCTCCATCGGTAGCACAATGGACGTCTTGATGATTTGGGTTCGGGTACCCTCCTCCATCTCCTTCCGTTGAGTGGCATTTTGTTTCCGCTTCAGCTCCCGCATGGTGGACATGGTGTACTCGAACCAAAAATCTGCACATCCGAAGGATAATAAGTTAAATACGTGATAACAAAAGTTTATCCACAAATACAAACAGAGCAATAAAAGGACCACCGACTCGGATAACCAACCATGTGACCGAATGAGGAAGAACTTACTCGGATCCTTCTTCCCGTCACAAAAACTTGGCTCCGAAAAGCCAGCTAGATAGGGAAGAGGCTGGCAGATCAATCCCCCGAAAAAAATATTTCTCTGGGTCTTGATTCTTGTGGAGAGCTTGCATCCACAAAGGGATGTTCCGAGCCGGAGGTTTCCAGTCCAGTAGCCTGCCACGGGAGAACTTCTTCTCAAACTGCCATTGGGCCCTTTCCGCCTCGGATTGACCTTGTTTCAGAGCAGGCCAGACGAAGATGTATCTCTTCCACCAATTTATTCCAAGGGAGGAGAGCGGATCTACGAAGAAAGTATACGCTTGGCGACACACCAGCGTATAAAATAATGTATTCCTATTACTTACACAAACACTAAACAACTTCCGAAGTTATCAAAAGTAACCGGGTGCCCTTGTATTTACACATCACCCCGAAGCACATCAGATTTCCGAGAGAATTGGGGATGATCTGATGCGAACTCAACCCCATGTCGTTCAAAATGTCCAACAACTCGGACGACACCGGTAAACGCCACCCGCAGTGCAGACTTATCTCATGCACGCACATGTATTCCGGAGGCGGATTGTAAAAAGCGTGCGACTCATCCGGAATGAGGATCTCCACGGACTCTGGAATCTCATACTTTCTCCGAAGCTCCTCCACCTCCTCGGACGTCACAATCGAAGGGCACATGGGCAATGTACATTCCTCATTCAGCTCACCATCCGGATCGGGATGAGTTACATCGTCCCTCGTCCGAGGGAATTTCACCCGGAATACATCTTCACCCTTCTTAAGTCCCTCGGGCAACTCCTCCTCGATCCGTTGACGACTCGTACCCGCTTGCCCAACTGATTCCCTCTGGAAAACATGGGCGGACAGTATATCCTCCTCTTCTTCCTCCTCGGAACCGACATTGTCAGCACGACCCTCCTCCTCAACTTTGTCATCCCCGGACGATGAACTCAGTTCCACTACCGTCCGAAGGGGAGCAGCAACCTGGACCCGATCCTCGACACCTTCTTCGAACATACCCAACTCGGGTGGTGCCTCGGAAGTATCATGCACCTCCTCGATGTTAGGCTCCTGTGGATCCGGAATGAACGACACTTAATTAGGGTTACTCCTAAAATTATAACCTAGGTTGCGTATGAGGGATCGAATCTCTACCGGGAGTTCGGGCTCCTTCCCAGCACGGCGCGGACAGAGAGCCCCTATGGTCCGAGAGCTTGTCTCTTGGACAGCACTAGCACCCTGCACAATAGAGACTTGCGGGTAATCCTGACACTTCGGAGACCCTGAACCCGGAACAACTAACCGAAGTAAAGAGCTTACCTCGGGCTCTTCCCGGCTCGGACGAGGAGAATGCTCTAGCTCTACTGAATCCTCCGCACCAACAATATCAATCTCCTCGGAGCTGTCTGATAGGGACAACGCGTCGGAATCATATCCTTCAGCCTCGGATCGGTTCTGACTATCACTCTCGGACATCCTAGGGAAAGGAAAAGGCAATTTCTTAAGCTTTAATATTGTAGTCCGAGAGGTCGTTTACGTAGATTAAAGAGGAAGAAATTTAAAGATTCGGAGGATAGAAAACGACTCTGCCGAACGAAGTTAGTTCGGAGTTAGTAAGGTGTTAGTCCGGTGTTAGTCTTGACTACTCAACATATCCGAGACACACTACGTTTATTACCAACTATAGAATACGTAACATAAGCATACATCCGAACAGACCATATTTTCAACAGAAACGAAACAACAAACACAAGGAAATTTGACAGCCACGCGGGAAAACAAGCAACTTACTTGTACTCGGATGGTTGGATTGAAGGCACCTGACTTTACACAAAACCACGCACTACGGACTTCTTCTTACTCGCCTCGGATTGTTTGCAGTTGCTTCGGATGTACTGAAAACGCGGAAATTTTCTCTCTAGACGTGTGGAAATGAAAGCAACTATGCCCCTATTTATAGAGGGCTAAATCTGGAAGTCCAACCGTCACGATTTTTCGGGATTAAATCTCAATCGTAGATCAAAATTCATCAAACGATGTAGTACAACAATACCAAGTGAAATGACGGATTGATACAAAAAACATACTCTGCGATGACAAAGACGCATACAACGAACTTCCCCACTCTCGGGAAGAGGACACCACTCAGCCTTCGGGTGGTCAGCCACCCGGTGCCTCGGATCCTTTTTCGACAAAGGTTGATTTCACTCACTAACACGGACCCTCGTCCATTCGGATGTCGTTCTCCGGACCTTCCCCTCACAAAGACTTTTGTCCGGGTAGACATTCATCCGCGGATCATCCCATAACCTACCGAAGGTACAACTTCGACGTTCTCAGTCTACACTTAGTCTCGCTTACAAATACCCTTTTCTTTCTTAACTTTGTTGCACTCCGAGCCTTTTCCCTCGGACATCAACAAAAGAATGAAAGAAAGGGGGGGGGGGGGGGAGATTAAGTTAAAGGACTATACGAAGCACGGATTACACCTTTTTTCTGCTTACGAGAGACGGATTGAACCAAGCAACAAACCTTTCTCTTCACTCTCAACCAATAGTTCCACAACTATCTTCTACCAATATACTTGGGAACTAAGGGGACATATGTTAATACGGAAATATGTTCAATCCGTCATAGACGCCTTTGGAATGAATCCTAAGGCGTCCCAAGTTGTCTGAGGATCCGAGACAGTATAGTCCGACCCGTAGGTCCGACCCTAGGCCCCTCGAGTCCGACCTATCCTGGAAGAGAAGGGCAGAGAGGGCTCGAAGGATAATAGGTCCGACCCTGCCAATGGTCCGTAACCATGGGGTCCGACCCGGACGACCGTCCGGATCCAACATGACAATCTCACAAGCAACCAAGTATACTGGCACTAGAGAGTAAGGTGGTCCGAGCCACAAGGTCCGAATAAGAGGAAGCGGACAAACTTATGAGAGTTTCTCATGGGCAACCCAATACGGTCCGGACCAAACGTCCGGACCTACCTCTTTGGACCTTAACCCGCAGCAGACTGCATCAAAGCTTCTAAAACTCTCGCGGTAATGACTAAACTACCCCTAAAGCCCAAAGTGGTGTGGGGCAAGTGTCATTATTGGGCCATGGGCCTAGTCAAGCCTTGGTGGCTCGATCAAGGCCTTACACTTGGCACGATCCAGCGGAGTCCTTCCTCTTTGAGATATTTCTATATATATGGCACACTTCCCTATGTTAAGCAGGTAAGTCAAGTCGCCCTGAGGAACTAATTCCGAACATTATACAGAGTAGATCTTCAGTCTCTCTTGAGTAAAGTCTCAGACCGGTTTGACACTTAGCAAACCGGATCCTACCCCCCCCCCCTCCAAGCTACTTGTGCAGGTCCTTACGCATCGCCTCTTACCAGTACGACGGTTCTTACGGGCTCTTACTCTTTGGTTCTTACAAGCAAGGTGGTTCTTATTCAAAGGTGGTCTTGGTACTTAGAGTGAAGGAAAGCAAGGGAAATTAATTAAGTGGCTGGGGGACTTTTACCCTCAACACCACCAATTACATATACCCCCTGCTAGAAGCCTCCATTGCATATAAATCCCTGTTAGTTGAACAATTACATCTAGGTCATTTCAGTTGATTTTGAGTTGACCAATTTATTTGCTACAATAATTAATTGTTCAACCAAACAAGGCCTTACCAATTATTTCTTAATACTCCCATTTTAATTTGCTAAATGACTAATATTTAAATGATTAATTATTGGGCGAATTACATATGGTTCCCTTTAAATTTGGCTAAATTATAGATTCGTCCCTAAATTGGCAACAATTACATCCAAGTCCAAATCCCCATTTTTGAGTTGTCCAAACAAAAAATAAAGGTAATTAAAGTAAATGGACTCAGTTGCAATTTACAAGTTTCATTTTATTACATACTTGACTCAAATATTTTATAACTTACAAAAATAACCACCCATCTTCTTCCCCCACCACCACCACCACCCACCACCCACACCACTGTTAGAAAAGAGATCGAAGATCTGTAAAAGAGCTTCCATGGTGGAAGCACAGTGCTTCCGCCATGTAAGCTCTTACAGAGATTCCATGGCAGAAGCTTGCAAATTGTGCTTCCATGGCGGAAGCTGTAAGAGCAGCTTCAGCGAGCTGCAAATTGTTAGATGAGAAAAGGTTGACTTTTGGGGTTGGATGTAATTGTTAGAATTCTCCTTTGTAAAAAATGGGTCTATCTGTAAATTAAGCCAATCTGGAGGGAATCTGAAATGGGGGTCAATTTAAGGGGTAGTATATGTAATTTTCCCTTAATAATTTATTGTATCCAATACTAACATACGCCATACATAATATGTACAGTAATTTTTTTAATTAATTATTAAATGATTAATCGTTATAAAATAATTAATTTTCATAAAAACCATTATTTATTATAAAAATGTTTAATTATTATAAAAATGTTATAAATTGTTAATTGTATGACATATCTTATAATACACATAATTCTACAATTTAAATCTCATATGACACGTGGCGACTTATTTACACGACACGTGTCATTTTGCAAAATACATAAATACGTTGAATTAAAATGTAAATATGGTAGATCTTAGTTAATTTTATATTGATCATATTTTATTGAAAAGATTTTACCCATAAACTTCAAAAATTAAAAAAATAAACATAATAAATAGAAAAGTTCAAAAATCAAAAAAAAAAAAAAAGAAAAATTGCATTTCCACCATTGGAAGCTTGGAAGAAGCTTGGACAGAGCTTCCATGGAGAATTCTGCCATGGAAGCAAGAAAATGCAATTTTTCTTTATTTTTTGAACTTTTTTTTTACGTTTTCATTATATAGTTAAATGGCGGTTTTAGAAATTATATTGTCAAAATGGGGTCCATTCATAACTATTTGAAACAATGTAGTTCAATTGAAATTGACAGAAAAAGAATTATTTAAAAAAAGTAACGGTCAAATTTTAATTATATGTAAACACCTAATAGTTGATCTTCAATTACATCTAAGTCCACACGTGACACCTATAAGTTAAACCTGTTTGGTCACTTATAAAGCTGATAATTTGAGAGGGGCAAAAAAGGCTTTTCCATATTTTAATTCGCCAAAAGTCAAATTCATGGATTTAGATGTAATTAAGTTATATCTAATTGGACTTGTTTGTTATTGTTTATTTAATATGTATCTATTTGTAATAAGAAAATTTAGTGGGGTCCAGATGTAATTCACCCTAAAATATATTTAGGCTAGGATCATTCCATTAACACAAACAACTAGAGGATGTTATAGATTTTGGAATTAGAAGAGGAGAGAAGACGTGGCTTTGACAGGCATGGATGGGGACTTTGGACATGATCTTTTGCATAAAAAAACCTATAGATATGTTATTCATCATGTTTTCGTTATCTTTTACAATCTCTCTATGAATAAAAACGGTCCAAGAGAATTAAATTAGAATTTAATTAGTTTTGTTTATTGAAAAATTAAATAAATTGAGATCTCAGATAAAATAGAACTCTATCGTTGTTGAATGTACAAAATGAAGGCGGGCTACTTGCTAAAAACAAGTAAGAAGAAAGTTTACTTTAACCAAAAACAAGTAAATAAATAAATAAATATAATTTTTATTCATCATCATAAATCAAACTCATACATACATTATAAGTTATAACCGATACACCCTAACCAAAAGTTAGGGCACAAAATCTCAACACACACTGCAAAACTCGCACTCAAAAAATATCATCGATAGCTTTAGGTATATAGTTAAATAGGCATTTATAAAAACTCCTCCACGATTTCATTTTTCAAGTCCTCTAATGACGAAGAATTCCGACGAAAGACAGGATGAGCGAGAAGCAGATGAATGAAATCGAACCACTGGCAGCAAATCCAGCTCCGGCCTCAGGTCCGGGAGCAGGCGCCGGAGAGTCGCTCATTTCCTGAGCCGAAGCGGCAGCGATAAGCAGGCAGAGCACAGCAAATACGGCGAACAGAGCAGATCTAGCGAACTCCATTTGATCTATTTGATTTAGATTAAGGAAAACAAAGGGAGTAGCAGAAAAGAGATCTGTTGTTGATATTGTTACTGGTAAGGAGAGAAGAGATGATTGATTTTGTTGTGAGGAAATGAGGTGAGAATGAATGGGTATTTATAGCCATTTGAAGGGAGTGTGTAACGGTTTAATTAGCGGCGAAATTGCCTCCCAACGTTCAAATATTGGAACGTTGAGGAAGAGGGACCCACGTCCTGGAAACATTTGGCATGATGTGTGGGCCCGGATACACGGTTTTTCTATTATTTCAAACGCGGGATTCTTGCTACACATTATTATTTTTTGACTGGATTGGAAGTACAATGCGGCCAGGTGTTTGCAAATAAATCTGAAATCAAAATCTTTGATGGAAATGAGAAATTTTTAATGATCCAAAAAATATCTGGAGGAAAAACAGTAAAACTTCATGTGGAGGAAGATGATCCAAAAATCTAAATCCATGTTCATGCATAACTGATTGACATTCTTTTGGCGTCGCCCACCGCATTCCCAACTCTGGGAATTCATCTAGTCTCATACTCGTGAGAACACAAGAATGGTTTTCATACAATATCGTGGAGTATGAGAAAAAGATCTTTGAAACATATATATCTATAATACAAAAATTTGAGAGAATTAAAGAGTAAAATAAAATTGAGTGAGTCTTCCGGGAGACAATTTTATGGACAGACTAAATGAGACGGGCACACATTACAGTTAAATAAAAAAACATTAGTGGTTTTACTAAAAATATCAGTGATATACATATACATACAAAATGTTATAAAATATACACTCATAAAACATTACTGATATTGTTTAAAACATTATACATATAATTAAGAACATCAATACGTATCTCAAGTCTCTTAATAATACACGTCTTTTCTAAGAATTTGTAAATAAAATTTAAGGAAGTGAATATGATTTGTTAACATAAAAAGAAAAAAAAAATTGGGAAAAGTGGGTGAGAAAGAGAAAAGGAGTTATTTATAAAATTGGAGATATGAATGAAAATGAATGTTGAAATATCAAATAGGGAATTTTACACACAACAACCTTTTAGACGACTACTAAGCGTTTGGGTCCCCAACGATTGATAATTTACTATGAAGTCCAATTTTAACCTACAGTTTGACTTTTGACAAAAAGTCTAGTTTGCCCCCTCTATTTAAACATTTATCTAAAAATACAAATTTTATCTTATTACACATTTGTCTTAAATATTTTATATTTACAATATTGACATATACTACTTTAATATAATTCATATAACTTTCAAATTATAATAAAAAAGGCCAAAGTTTTAAATATTTTCATATTTTCATCCATCTTCCTCTTCAACTCATAAGAACAAAAAATTAACAAAAGGGAGCTCCAGATCGGGAGCTGCATCGGAGCTTCCAGCTTCCATTGCAGCTCCCGATCTGGAGCATGGAAGCTTCAATGGAGCTTCCATGGAAGCTCCCTTTTTTTCAATTTTAAATATTTTTTTTAAATTTTTCTTGAGTTGAAAAAGAAGATGGATGAAAATATGATAATTAAAATTTTGGGGTTTCTTTATTAAAATTTAAAAGTTTTAGGTGTCAATTGTAATAATATGAAATTTAAAAGAAAATGTATTTTTTCACTCTCTCTCCCACTTGTGTTGACTTTTTTCCTTCATTGTAAATAAAATTTTACTGCAGTTCAAAATTTGTCATTCTCTATAAAATATGAAATATCAGGGACCCAAACGTTTATACAATATCTAAAATGGTGGTTTGATGTAAATTGCTCTACCAAAATAAATTAATTTTGAAAAGTAATATCAAACATTGAGAAATGGAGGAAGTATTCCGTGGGACAATTTTTATAGATGGGCTAAAAGTTTCAGAGAAACATTATGGTTATAAAGATATACATCGTATATTTTTATAAAGAACATCAGTATACTACATACACATAATAAATGTTTATATAATGTTCACTCATAAAATAATTATTATTCTCCAAAATATTATACATATAGTTAATAATATAAGTTGGGCCCTCAAGTACATCACTAATCTACGGTCCTTTTGCAACGGGCTATTTTACCAAAATAAAAGGGCTCAAGTAGTTTATAAGGTATGTCTATTTTTTTGAGCATTTGGCAACGGTAAACGGATTAGTTGGTGGCAAAAGGGTCTTTGGCACTAAATATTATCAAAAAAGATCCATTATGAGTTAATACAATATTGTAACTCAGAGAGCTTTGAGTTAATATGATATTGTAACTCAGTGAGTCATGATTTAATATAGTGTTAAAATTTAGAGGGTCTCTATTTGAAATAAAATTTTGAGAGGGTACCGGTCTGTGAGAAACTCACCGTAAACACACACTGAAAGATAGCCCTAAAATTACACTTTAAAAGCTAATTAGTCCAAGTCTAGTTTTTTCAGTCCAATTATGTCGTTACAAAGATAAAATGGAAATTCTATATGGGCCATAAAATGGCCGAATCCAGTCCTCGAGAATCATTCATGCTTTCAAGAGTCTTCAGCGTTAACTAAGTCTATAACTAACACAAAAAATTTGTGCTCCACAATTTTTTTATCAGTAATTATTCCTACTATTATTATTATCGCATGCTAATGATTTCCCACTAATCTAAAAACTTGCGAGTTGATTCCACCATTAACTAATTTGCTCTGTGCATATTAGCCCTTACTGCCAGCTGATTAACATTTTAGCAGAACTTGGTTATAAGCAACTGATTAATTTGTGATGAAACTTAAGAATATATAAGCATTGCTACAAATAATGTAGAGCACAATCAGCAACAACATTCCAATATTTGCTAGGTTTCTCCATCTTTCTGAATTTTCATCAAACCTTTAGTCAACCAGATTGCAGTTTCTCTAGATGACACTGCTTCTTCTCCAAATGGTTTCAATACTCCCGCAAGTTCCTCCAGCCTTTCGCGCTTCAGCAGCTGCGCACAAAGCTCAAGCAGCGACTCCATAGCTTGCGCTTTCTCTTCGCCCACAACGTTGCGTTCCATTTTCTCACTATGCCACCTCAACAGAGTTGGTTTTCTTTCTGAGCGTGACTCTTCTTTCGTTTGTGAAGAGAACGTAGTTTTTTCTTTTGCATTTGTTGCTGATGTCTTATCTTCAACGACCTTACTCATGTATGCCCCTGGTGTTCTATCAACGGAAACTTCACCCTGAGATTGGTTTTGTGGAGAATGTCGTTTCGTTTCAGTATCTTCATGCTGATAAGTCAGTGTACTTGATCCAGAGGATGATTCATAATTGTTGATTTCAACATCTAGGTGGCCTTTAGGCGCTTCCAAGTTCGCTTTACCAGCTCTAGATTTGTGGACTTCGCGTAAAGCAGGCAAACTGTTCCTAATCGAATTTCCACGAGGCACGTATGACACCTTCCTCTTTATTTCTTTAACATCATCCAACTCTTTTATAACTTCCATTTTGCTGGCATTTCGGCTTTTGTAATGTGTGTGCATTTCAGACAATCTAATTCTTGGTGATCTGCACCTTGACTCCATGTCAGACTTAACAGGGAGGAAAACGGGAGATAGGTTGTTGTATCGAGCAATATATGGTTGCAAATGTGGATGTCTCAAGAGCTCAGCAGCCTAAAAATGTTTTATGCCAAAACATCAGATCAATCCTTACTTTCCGATGTGTTAATTGCTATAAAAAATAGTTTTAGTATGAACCGTGGGTCTATGTTCTGGGCTCTTCCTAAGCATGCTTTTGATCAATAGCTTCCTGCCATTTTGATTTTTTTTTTTGCATAAGGGTTCAGTATATTTTATGAAACGAAGCGCAATCATGAACTGTTTATATAAACTTTCATCGACTCACAGTGAAGAAGAATATACATGTGGGAGCGGAGAAATGGTTGACCTGCTTATCTTGTTTATGAGCCCTGCCATGTCCTGTTTAGTAATCACAGAGAAGATAAATAATATAGGCAGACAGATTAAAAGAGACTAATTAGATCTTAGGGTGAACTTACTGAAGCCCTGAAAGGAGGTTGGTGGGCAGCAATCTCAAACATACAACATCCTGAGAAAATACCGTAAGTTCCTCATATGCAGTATGACGACTAAAATATATAGCAAAGCCGTGTGGATATTAGTCGAGCTGCTAGATGTGTGTACCTAAAGACCATATATCTGATTTGTAACCATACGGTATATCTGCTAGTATTTCTGGGCACATGTACTTGGGAGTTCCAACTACCTAAACATAAGAGTCGCAAAATTTTTATGGAACTTTTAGATCGAAATCAACAGATATTAGTAGACTTCGCCCTAAAAGTACATGATAAGAATGGTGTTTCATTGAGTGTAGAACTAATACCGATGAGGCAAGATCATCTTTACTTAGTAGCTTGGCAAGTCCAAAGTCACCTGCAAGTCTTTTATTAGATGCATGAAATGTGAAAGTGCAGGCAGCTTACGATAGCAAATTTTCATTCAGTACTTACCAAGTCTAATCTCGTTATCTTTCGTGAGAAATATGTTTGAGCACTAGAGACAACAACATAGTAAATCTTGATTAGTACAACGCATCTAACACCTTCGTTTAATTCACTGAAACATTACCTTAAGATCCCTATGGAGGACGCGGTTAGAGTGAAGATAATCCAAAGCTAAAAGCAACTGAGTAAGCCATCTGCAGATGGTCTGTTGAGAGAAACAATGCATGTCACATGTGTAATTACTTGCTGTTTAGTTTAAAACATTTTGCGCTTATGTTTCTTACCTCTTCAGAAAATTGTATCCCTCTAGCTCTCTTTATCGTCTCTGACCTGAGAAAACATAAGGTTGTAACATACCCTTCTAAGAAAAGTTCAAGGATGTGCTTTTTGTCTATGAGACTATGACCATAGGATGTAATGTTAACTAGAAGTCTAGAACTTACATATCTCCTCCTTCACAATAAATCGATACAATGCACACACACGAGTCCTGATTCACAACAACATAATATTAGATTCACCCACACCTGAATGGATTGAGTGACTTTTTTTTTGGCATTAGTTAGGACTTATGATACTCAGTAGTCGCTGATTTCGACAACTCATATGAGTAGCAACTCGCAAGATATCGTTTCTTCAATAATCGAGTGTACCTTTTCCACCCATGCATCCTTGTACTTGACAATATATGGGTTGTCTAATTTTTCCATCAAAGCCATCTGCAGATGATCCAACAATACTTTATTACTCAAAAGCCACACAGCCTAGTTTTATTCTCAAATCAACTTTCATGGACCATCAAAGTTTCTCAAAAGCTACACACCTTAGTTTTAATAATGGTAGCAACTAGTAGGAGATTTTGTGAGCATTAAGTTCTTAATAAACAGGCAACTAAATGAGTGAAATTTGTTCCAACTACAACAACTGGTTGCAATGAACTCGAAAAAAAAACGCAGCTTTCATTCATTAAATAATGAAATACATAAGTTGGTATATCCCAAATGAATGTGCAATCCAATTATGCCAGTTCCTTTTACATTTATCATGACCATGACAAGCAAGTTCATGATCATCAATAGTCCAAAAATATTTGCATTCCTAATCACTACTTGCATTCACTCATTTACCCAACCAGAGTTTTGACACTTTTAGTAGATCACGTTCAGGAACAAGTAGAAGAAACAATGCATATAGTTCAAGAACCAGAAATTCACCTCCTGATGTGCTGTATGCTTGAATCTTTCGGTTTGTTTCGCAAGACGAATCTTCTTCAGAACATACCTGCATACACATTCAAGTATTGCAGATTTAAAACTACAATATTACACCAATTTTAAAGTATGATGATATAGAAACAAGCCTATAGGAGTGCAAGTTCAAATTTTGACCTCTTTTTCTCAGACTTATGAAGAACAAGGAAAGCAGCACCAAAAGCTCCTCTGCCAATCTGCTCCACTACCTCATAATCTTCCATTTTTGACTTAATTTTAGCCTCCATTAAGCAAGCCAAGAAAACAAGAATCACTCTTTCAATTCTCTAGTTACAATGAGAGGCAGAAAGTGAAATTATGTATACTGAGATGACACAAAAGTCACAGCAACATTAAGTGGGAATTTATAGCTAGTGCAGATAAAATTGAATTAATTAGAAAAAGTGAAGAAACAGAGGAGTTTCTCTGTAGGGACTATATGCAATATTTGAATCATAAGAGGAACATGACAAGGAGCTTTCTTTCTTTCTCTGTAATGAATGTTGCACGCATGGAATGTCATCAAAGGTAGTGAATTAAATACTAGTAACTCTTTTGTAAATAATAATAATAATAATAATAATAATAAAAAAATTGTGAAATGAAGAAATGGTATGAAATTGAATTGGAAAGAGAGGGAAGATTTGGGGCAAAAGCAAAGTACTAGAGAAGGGACTGGGGGCAAAGTGTGACAGGTGGGTGTGCCTGAATTTTAATGGAAAAGGTGAATGAATGCTTTGCTTGTATTCTTATAAATCTTGGTGGCCTAATCATTGCTTGCTTCATTTTTTGGATCAAATGATGATGATATATCGAATCAAATTGATCATTTTTTTTAGTATAATCAAATTGATTATTTGTTAATAGAACAACTTTTTGGTACCTAATTCCTTTTACTAGGTTTATAGATTTATACTCGGACTCTCTTTAGCAAAACTACATGATAAACTTGATAGTTAATAGGTTGGTTGTTAACTGATAAACTATATGATAGTTTTAGTCCCAATCTCAACTTCTCAATTTACTTTTTAGTTATTTCAATCTAAACTTCGTATACCTTAAATGGAAAACATCTGTGTATTTGACATTCAATTCGAGTTGAGTTGCGAAGTTGATGAATAGTAACTAAATTTGAGTTGGTTTTGAAGTTTATATTTTATATCAAATTGTAATATTTATAGGATTTAGTAGGGTATTTGAATTTTAAAAATCTGAGTTTTGGATTTAATGTAGAGTAACTCAAACTTGAGTACCATAGTGTAGAATTGAAATAAATATAAAATTTGATAAAATTCAACTTAAGTTTAGAGCCAAAGACTACACATATCTCCTAAATACTTTATTTACTCACTATATCATACTTTATTCAACCAATCTTATATTTTATAAATTATTCTAATTATTTATATATTATCGTATTTAAACTTGTATACAAGTTTATGGAAAGTTTGAGTGAGACGGAGGGAGTATTAACTAAAATCAATCTATTACATGAATACTTGTAGTTAATTCCTTACCTAGTTTTTTTTCTTTTTTCTAAACGGAATCCCTTACCTAGTTTGATAAGCAACCACATGTAATTTGCAGATGGACTTGGGGTAGTACAACATAATAATGTTAGAGTTGACTAAATAGGTTTAAAAATACTACTACCATGTGGGTGTTTGAGATAACTGATCGAATTTTAACAGATAAATAGTAATTTAATAATTAAGCTATGAAAAATTATTTTTGAAACAAAGTGAAAATTTTATAAATTTTTTATACGGTTGTTATTTAGGGTGTGTAATAATGAATTGATGTGCCGGAGATTTTTAAAGATTATTTAATTGGTTACAGTAATTTGATTGGTTTGAGTTTGTTATAATAAATGAAAAAGTGAAATGACAGAAAAAACAGTACGTAGATAGAAATTTAATTGAGTTGTGAATAGTAGGTCAATTAGAAGCGGGAATTGTTTTGATTCGATTAAAATTGCTAGTGAAACATTATGAGAATGACAACTCATTTATAGTTGAGATTTAATCGTTTGTCAAACCGTCTATATCAGTTTCTAATATTTTAATGATATAGCGAATATTAATATTTTTATCAATATTCTGTATTTCCGTCAATGGTAAAACAAATATGAAACACGATTTGAAGTTTTATATTATGGTTGAGTGTAATTGGTTGGTATCTTTTATTGACTATTGAACGGCAAAAGATTCATTCACCAGCCAAGGCAGGGCCATTAATATGGTTGTTTTCCTGGAATTATTTATTGTCACATTTCTGGAGAATAATCCATTTGGGACATCACAGAACATTAACCTGTCATGCTTACATAATTTTTCTTGTCTTATTTAAATGTGGTACTCGCTCCATCCCAGACCAAATGTCTCATTTTGACATTTTGTAGTCAGTATTTTTCAACTTTGTTTAAGATTTACTTTTAAATCGTAAATGTAAAATATTCAATTAAATCATATAATGAAACTTTACTTCAAAAATTTTAATTATATAATTTAATTCAACATTTTATATTTACAATATAAGATTAAATCGTAGTCAAAGTTGAAAAATATTGACTGCAAAAAGTTAAAATGGTACATTTGGTTTGGGACGGAAGGATATTAATTAGCTAGCTAAAAGTAAATGTCTGCTGGAACGCAATGGATTAGACTCGGTGGTTACTAATTTGATATGGTTTAAATATTATGATTTGATAAGTTGAAGATATTTAACTCTTAAAAGCGATGATTTGAAATTTTAATTATAGAGCTGTGACTTTTGGACCAACTTTTTAAATAATGCAACCTAAAAGTTACTGTACCCTATCCCTATGCAATTAAAATAGGACAGCCGTTTATTCGTTTTAGGATGTACCATCCATCGTAATGTTCTTTAAGGACACTGTGCTAGCGTCGGCCTACTTAGCATGTCGGTTTAGATACAAGAATGAGTTGGACTTGGACGTCAACATATATAGCCCAGCCCATATGTGCATGACAGCCCAATTTAAATGGTCCAATGCAATTTATCTGGTAAATTTGTGCCACATACCCTTTCATTCTTGAATTGAGTGAATCTAAGACCACCTTTAGATAAATACTTAAAAAACTAACTTTCATTAATTATACAATTACCCCAAACGAAAATCTAGCTAATAAAATTAAGGTTCATCACATGCAGAAACCCTCCCCAAATTTTATTACAACTAGAGACCTTCTGGTTACAACACTATATTAACACATGACTCGCTGAGTTACATCATCATATTAACACAGAACTCTCTGAGTTACAACACTGTATTAACTCATGTCGGGTCTTTTTTTGTAATACTTATAATACAAAGTTCACTTACATTGTAACTAATGCCCAACAAACAATGCCCGAAAAACAATATCTGGCAAACAATGCCCAACAAACAATGTCCGAGCAACAATGCCCGAGAAACAAAGCTCGGCAAAACAATGCCCGAGAAATAATGTCCGACTTTATATGAAAAATAATGCCCCGCCTCTATATAAAACGAAGCCCGGACTTATAGTGTCCGACTTTATATGAAGAATAATGCCCCGACTTCGTATTAAACATAACCCGGGCTTATAGTGCCCGACTTTGTACAAAAAAATAATGCCCCAACTCCGTATAAAACTAAACCCAGGGTTATAATGTCCCACTTTTTACAAATTAATGCCTGACTAAGGAAAATTAAATTTGTTGGAAAATCCAATCTAAAAGTAGTATGATGTTATGATGTTCTTCTTCTTCTACTTTTTCTCTTTCCTCTACCTATGAAACAACCGTTTTATGCTTGCTTTCTTCTACTACTTGTTTTTTTTTTTCTTTTTTTTCCATAGCTGATCCAGAGGAAACTCTGTTTAATACACAAGAATACTCTTTCACTCTTTATTCTTTAACATGATATTAAAGCCATAGTCACGGATATCCTCTTTCGGGCAAATGGTTTCGGAATTTCTTCAATCACGCCTTGTTTTGTCAAAAGGGAAAGGGGGGAGGTGTCGCCATCGGACAAAAGGGAGGAGGGAGCGCGACAGATCTGGAGGGGCCGCATAGTACAGAGGGTGGCACAGCCGGGAGATAGCTTACTGGAGATGGAGAAGTCGGGAAAGGAGGCGGCGGCAGAGGCAGGGCAAAGGCTACAAAAATGGATCTTCCTTGCAACACAACGTTGATGGAACTAGCCTGGACTACGAACATCAACTTTGGAGGAGTTGAGCTGTTAGTGTATTATTTTATGAGCCAGATCTGAGATTTTCATATTTTACCAGTGTATAATGAGCGTGGAGGCTTATACAAATTAGGTCACAATTGTGCTCCAGTGTAATGAGCAACTATTGTGTTTGCAAAGAAGAACACAACTCCATATGATACTGTACTATGGCCTGTCCCATGTGAAAGAGTCAGTTCGGTAGCCCACAATATATCGGTAGCCTTTGAGGTAGTCTACATAATGTATAAAACATATGCAATTTACACTACAACAATAGACAACCAAGCTGCATAACTCACTGGCTTGTCAGGGACAATGCTCACACTAGCATGGAACTCAATGGACACACTTATGAGCATATTCACACAGCCATTCAACTATTTGGCAACTGTCATACACAATTTTACCATAACAATAGACTATTACATTACAACAATAGACAACCAAGCTGCATAATTCACTGGCTTGTCAGGGACAATGCTCACACTAGCATGAGACTCAATGGACACACTCATGAGCATATTCACATAGCCATTCAACTATTTAGCAACTGTCATACACAATTTTACCATAACAATAGACTATTACACCACAACAATAGACAACCAAGTTGCATGACTCATTCGCTTGTCAGGCAAAATCAAACACAAATCACAACGTAAATGAATCAAAAGTAGAAATATCACTCTCAAAATGATCATCATAACTACACCATACAACATACATATACTGTAGGACTAAACATACATCATTAGTATATAAACATAAGCTATTTGTATATAAACATCAACAATTCGCAGAAACAGACTATGCACAGCAACAATCGCTTCAACATTATCAATAGAGTTCAAATCTTCCATTGAAAACAAGGTGTACAACACACACGAACACTCAGATCAGATCAAACAACAACTAGATCGAACATAAAAAGCAAAAATACATGAAATCGCGTGTTCAAAACCTGAAAATTAGAGTTTCGTTCGTTTTAGCTTGAGAGAAACCGCTAGAAACACAAATCTTCCACTGATTTGATGATCTTGAAAACTCCTTTCGATCTTCGATCTCATTGCAACTCATCCGTTCGATCTCCGATCTCAACTTCTCCGTTCGATCTCCAATCTTAGTTCGATCTATTCTGTAATCTCTGATAATCGACAAATATCGAACGAAATTAAGCAACGAAGAACAACAATGGATGATCGAAAATAATAAACAAACGAAGATGAACAACATACCTGAAGGAGAAGAAGCGAAATCGGAAAAGCTAGGGTTTCGAAATGAATTCGCTGGAGAAGAATGGAGAAGAGAGCGTGATGAATCTGGAGAATACAATAGGTATTGATGCTTACTTGATTTGGTGTCTCTATCAATCATTCTCCTTCTCCAATTTGCTTAGACTCAATCGCGCGGCGGAGGAGGGGCAGTGGGCCGCACGCACCGCCGCCTTCACGGTTACCTTCGATCGACAATTAACTCATAGAAAATTGAGAAAAGAGTAAATCAACACAGTAGAAATCCCTAAACCCTAACGAATACATTACAGAGGCAAGAGAATTGAGGGAATCCTAAGCAAGGAAGTGAAATTCTGAGTGAAAATTGAATCGGATTCGTGGAGAATTGCATGGAGAAGAAAATGAAGAAGAAGTGCTTGGGGAAGAAACTGGAGAATAAACGGTTGAAGAAAGCGTTGATCTGAAGTTATAAATTACAATTTTTTTTAATAACTCGCGGGTCAACCCGGACCGATGGGTTGACCCGCGAGATATCATAAAATGGGTTAAATTGGCGTTTTGTTTATGACTCTTGGACTCTCATTAATGATTAACACTCTTTTAAGTCTTTGTACATGTGAAATGGCAAGAGACAAATCTGAAAGTTAAGAAATTATATCACTTTCAGTACCCAAATGGCACGTGATGTAGTGGAATTGCAATTTTGGAGAATACATGCCCCTATAATGAAAACACACAGCCAAAAAATCAACGTGGACAAAAATTATACCTTTCAGTAAGCCATTATATGAATTGGTAAGAAAAATGTCCACGTGTTGGTTCAGTAAAATGATGGTCAATATTGGACCATTCCGTAAAAAACCCGTGTCAAAAGCAATCAGAAGATGGAAATAAGAGAAGCAAAAGAAAAGGAAAACATAAGTAGATGAAACTCAACACAACACTACAACAACAAATCCCCATATAAATTAACACAAACCACCTTTCTTTTCTTCTTCTTCACAATTTCATCATTCAGATCTCGTCTTACTCAAATCCATCCAGTTCTACTAATTCTTCTCTTTCAGATTCCGATACTGTAGATTCAACGGTAAGTTTCAATCCTTCTCTCTTTTGTTTCTTGTCCTGTTTATTCTTCCATAGATCTGTTGTAATGTCTTCATTCTTGATGTTTCGTTCAATTTTTGGATTGGTCTGCTTTTAAGGTTTGATTTCTTGGACTCATGGGTTTTTCGTTTCTCTCATCATCTAGGGTTTTTTGTTTATGTGAATTAGGTAAAGATGAATACTTCAAATTCGGTTGGCCCATATTATTTTGTGATATATATTTTTTTTTCAATTATGCTTTGTACATCTATGTTCTTCCAGATTTTATTGTGTAGGAGTATAATTTATTTTTTTTGTTGATGGTAAAATATTTTAAAGTTAGATGATGAGATTATCATAAGGCATTTGACCGACTGAATTAGAAAAAACATTATTTATGGATAGGTTTTATCTAAGCATATCATGATTGATTGATTATTAGAAACTAAGATATGATGTGTTTTGTTGAATTTGTAGTTTAGGTTTAATATACCAAGATGGATCATGATGAAACTGGATGCCACCCAGCTCCAGAAGGCCCTATCTTGTGTGTAAACAATTGTGGATTCTTTGGGAGCTCAGCAAACATGAATATGTGTTCCAAGTGCTACAAGGACATGGTATTGAACCGAGAGCAAGCCATGTTTGCTGCTTCTTCGATCGAAAACATTGTCAATCGATCATCAAGTGGTGTCGGCAAAGAAACTTCCGTTACAACATCTATGCAAGCTGATCTGTTGGAAGTCAAGGTTGGAGTTGTTGAAGGGTTAGACGTTGCTTCGGGCACTACTACACCTTGTGAGCCAAAGTCGAATGAAACTGGCCCCAAAAGATGCATGACTTGCAAGAAACGGGTTGGCCTCACTGGGTTTGCATGTCGGTGTGGCTACCTCTTCTGTGGGTTGCACCGCTACTCTGACAAGCACAATTGCTCGTTTGATTATCGTAGTGCAGGCCAGGATGCCATTGCCAAGGCCAACCCTGTCGTGAAGGCTGATAAGATCGATAGAATATAAATATGGTATTTCTATGATATGTGTGGTCAATATGTCTGAATTATGATATTCAAAGAAGCAAATTCCAGAAGAAGTTCGAAGTGTGCAGGTTCAAGAATTCTATGTCGATTATGGTTCCGTTTCGGAGTCTGTCATTTTAAAATGCCTCTGATTTGATGGGAAAACATTTGTGACTGGATTTTTACGTGTCATTCTACTTCATATCCATTATACTTGTATAATGTGTCTTAATTGTATGTGTTCTTAAGACAATGAGCCTGTAAATTATCCATATTTGTCAGATAACATCTCTCCTTTCACAAGCGTTTGGAATCTCATTATTCTTGATACGGAAATATGTCCAATTGGTCATAAGACGCCTTTGGAAAGTCTTGGAAAAAGTAATATTTTTCTAAAAAATAGGAAAGTGAGGTTTTTTTTTTTGTTTTTGGGTTTTAGCGGTCCGACCGGCTGAGTTTCTTAAAAAACCGTCGAGATACACATTTTTCGTTATGATTTTAATAGATTATGTTATGGTTTTAAGTTCTTAGCATTAAAATTTTTTTTTTTTTTTTTTTTTTTTTTTTTTTTTTTGAGAAAGAATGGCATTTTCATTCAACTGGAAAAAGATTACATTATGAAGTTTTGAAGACTTAAGAACAGAATAAGCGCAAAAGCTACAGGGAAGGTACAACTTGAAACTCATGTAACCTCTATGAAATCAAAAGGCAGTGTGCCATAGCCGTTCGAATTCATTCCTATGTCTCGACTTAACTTATCGGCAAATCCATTGGCTTCTCTTCGAATATGACATACCTGTACTCCGGAAAAGTTCGCCAACATGTCTCTAATATGAGAGTATAATGGGCCAGCTGCGCAGGATGAATCAGATGGAGAGTTGATTCCACGGATGACGAGTAAACAGTCACCTTCCACTATTACTTGTTGGAAATTCATATCCTTCGCCAAAGTAACTGCAAGTCGGGCCGAATAAGCTTCAACAATCTCGACAGTAGGGCTCCCTTGTAGCCGTTTTCTACACCATGCCAAGATGAGACCTGTGTGGTCTCTTGCCACAGCAACTATCCCACCTACTTGTCCAGATTTGGGTAACGATGCATCAAAGTTAACTTTTATCCAACCGGGTGGGGGAGCTGTACAAGGCCCATGGTGAATAGGCGGTTGATCCTCAGTTGTCTGCCCAATTGGCTGGTAGGTATTTTCTTTGAAGAAGGTCAGGTATCGCCGGACAAAGTTAACAGAATCCATAGGAGCATAACGCTGTTGATCATGTAGAGTTCGATTCCGGTTGTACCAGATACTCCAGCAAGAAACAACAAAGAACAAAAACTCTTTACCATCCATACGGATTCGCACTCCATTTACCCAGTCCCAAGTGGTTTCACTTTGAAAATAGATATCAACTGTAGGTATGTTAGCGAGAGTCCAAAACATGCGAGTAAAGTGTCAATCTCTTAAAATGTGCAGGATGGATTCAATGCTTCCACCACAAACAACACACTGTTCCTCCGCGATGACATGGCGCCTTTTAAGTTCGCTAAATGTAGGAAGAGAGTTATGAAGAAGACGCCATAGAAAATGTTTGATTTTTCCTGGCAACTTAAGACTCCACACAAAATTCCAATTCCTTGCAAGAACTAAGGAGGGCCCTCCAAGTGCAGAATTATGTAACTGTTGTTTCATGTTCATGGCCAAATGATAGGCTGAGCTCACCGTATAACGTCCATTCCTCGAATGATGCCAAATACGGTTATCCTCCACATTCCTGTGCGCAAGAGGGATTTTTAGGATTTCCTCAACATCTTCCTGCCAAAACAAATAATTAAGAATAGGCAAATCCCATTCGTCAGAGGATGAGTGAATCAAAAAAGAGACATTCAAAGGTCCTTCATGCATTAAATCAGGGGTTCTGATTTTAAAAGAACTAGAGCCAGGGACCCATTTATCTCTCCAAATGTCAATATTTTCCCCGTTGCCAACTCTCCACCTTGTTCCTTCATTGACTAAATCCATAGCAGCGCAAATACTTTTCCCGGTGTAAGATGAATTAGCCTTAGGAACAGCAGAAAGGACATCGGAATTAGGGAAATACTTAGCTTTCAAAACAAGACTCAAAAGAGAATTAGGATGCTCAAGGATGCGCCAAATTTGTTTGCCAAGTAAGGACAAATTAAAAGCACGTAAATCTCTAAAGCCTAGACCACCATCCCGCTTACTCTTTGTCATAGTAAGCCAACTAACAAAATGCATTTTATCTTTGCCATCATCGCTCCACCAAAAATTATTTATTAAAGACTCAAGATCTCGAATAGGAAAATCAGGGAGTTTAAAGCAACTCATTACATAGCTTGGGATGGCTTGAAGGACGGATTTAACAAGAATTTCTTTACCGGCCTTAGACAAAAATTTTCCATCAAAAGATTGGGCTTTTTTCCACAACTTATCTCTCAGCCAACCAAAAACCTCTTTTTTATTCTTTCCCATGGTAGTAGGAAGACCCAAGTACTTCTCGTGCTTGTCAACTACTTCAACAATAAGAATATTTTGAATCTGATTTTTCAAAGCAATGTCAATGTTTATACTAAAAACAATAGTAGACTTATCCAGATTAATTTCTTGACCAGAGCCCAGAATATTCATAATAGAAACAGCATAGTCAACAGTAGCCTGGCTGAAAATCATGGTATCATCGGCAAATAAAAGGTGATATATAGGAGCACTGGGGCTCACTTTCACCCCTTTGATTTCACCTCTACCAGCTGCCCCCTCGAATAAAGAGCAAAGAGCTTCAGTACAAAAAAGAAACAAAAAGGGGGAAAGTGGGTCGCCTTGGCGGATTCCACGTCTGGGAGTAAAATTACCATGCTGGCTGCCATTAAGGATCACTGAATAGGAGACAGAGCGAACACAGAGCATAATGGTGTTAATAAAAGAAGGGCGGAAACCGAGTTTTAGCAACACAGTTTCTAAAAAATGCCATTCAACTCTGTCGAACGCTTTACTCAGATCAAGTTTCAAAGCAAAAAAACTTTTCTTCCCCTTAGTTTTATTCTTGAGATAGTGATTAATCTCATACGACACAAGTACATTATCAGTAATCAATCTTCCCGGAATGAAAGCAGACTGGTTTTCACTAATCATGGCATTCATATGTGGCTTAAGTCGATTAGTAATGCATTTGAAGCGATTTTATACACAACATTACTTAGACTAATAGGCCGAAATTGGGTAATGAGGTCAGGGTTCTTGCACTTAGGAATCAAAACAATATGGATGTAATTGATTTTACCATCTATGACACCATTGTTCAACAAATTTAAACAGCAAGAAGTGACAGAACGTCCCACAATATGCCAATATTTTTGAAAAAACATAACAGGGAAACCATCTGGTCCAGGAGATTTGAGTGGATACATTTGAAAGAGGGAGGTTTTTACCTCAGCTGGAGAGTAACTTGTACAGAGCTCCTGATTTTGCTCCTCACTCACCCTAGATACCATATTACCCAGAGCTTCCTCGATGTGAACTGTGGTTGGGTTAATGGAGCTGAAGATTTTGTTGAAGTAGTCGATAGCGATCGACCCCGTCCCTTCCGAGTTAGAATGGAGATTCCCATTCGCATCTCGTAAACCCCGAATTTCATTCTTTGCAGATCTTTGTGAAGCTTTGGCATGAAAGAAATGGGTATTCCGATCACCCTCTTGAATCCACTGGACTTTGGCGCGTTGCCGCCACAGAGTTTTCGCGCTCAAGAATCTCTTCCAGTTTGCTTTTGAGCTCGTCTTCCATGGACTTAGAGCTGTCAGAGATTTCACCTTCTCGCAGCTGCGCGAGTTGACTTCTAAGATCGCGGATTTGGCCTTTGACACTACCGAATTCGGATTTTCCCCAATTGACCAGCCCAATCCGACAAGAATCGATGGAGGAAAGAAGATCGGCGTCTGGTTCCCAATTGCCCTCAATGATGCGCTCACAGTCAATATGTCGAATCCACATTGGCTCAAATTTGAAGTTCGATCTGCGCTGGCGATGGGTAACACGGCTACCTTCGAGAATTATCTTCACCGGATTGTGATCAGAGTAGCAACACTTGAGATGGTGAGTCTGCGCAAGAGGAAAGTGATTACGCCAAGAAGAATTAGCCAGCGTTCTATCCAGTCTGATCCGAATAGTGTTTGGATAGGCCCTTTTGTTATACCAAGTGTAATCATAGCCAAAATAGCCCAAATCTGAAGCCCAATATGCTGGAGGCAATTTCTAAAGGCTCGAATACGATAAGGGGCAACAGGTAAACCACCAAGCTTTTCCGAATTATGCAAAATTTCATTGAAATCACCCATACAAAGCCAAGGTAAATTAAACATATCACCAAGACGTTGCAAAAGATCCCAAGTATATTTCCTTTTACTCAAATCCGGCTCGCCATAGAAACCGGTGAAGCGCCAAATTAAATCACTATTACAAAGTTGCACTTGAGCATCAATATGATATCTTGAATAAGATTGAAGAGTAACAATAGTTTCCTTGGACCAAAGGAGGGCTAGTCCCCCCGATTTACCTATAGCACTGACAGAAAAACCAAAAATATTAAAATTTTCCTTGAGCTTATCTATCCCACGATCATCTAGACGAGTTTCCATAAGAAAGATAAGATGGGGTCGAGAATCTTTAATCAAATCCCCAAGTTCTTGAACTGTCCAAAGGCCCCCGCGCCTTGACAGTTCCAAGCAAGGTAACTCATTGGGATAGGCGGAGTTGCTGAGCAACCTCCGCCTCTGGTACGAGATCACGTATCACGATGCCCTTATTCGAGCGTTTGAAAGGTCTTTCACTTGCTGAATCTCCTTTTCCGAAGGGTTCTTTCTTCTTTGTCACGGTCACAATTTGCTTACCTTTGTCAAGCATTGGGGGACGGCCTTTTTTTTGGGCTGGGAGGGTTGTGGGTTGATGTTAGGGAGGTGCTGGGATGGTGACCTATGTTGAGCTTGGGAATGATTACGATTCCACTGATTTCTGGAGAAATGGTTCTTGTTCGGATGGGAAAAGCTTGTTGGGTTGGGAGAGAGCTGGTTGGTTAAGTAATGGTGGGCCTGATTGGAAAGGTGGTAGTTAGGGTCATGAAAGGTTAGAGGGATGAGGAGTGGGACTATTGGGTTCTGGGCGTTGGAGGGCAAGGGGTGGGGCAATGATTGGGCTTTAGGAGCAGGCCCATCGCTGTAAGGGGCAAGGTTTAGGGCTGATTGTTCATGCATGGGTGTGGAAGGGCTTGAAACGTTTTCTGTAGGATTATTATGGTTTGTGGTAAAAATAGTAGGTTGTAATGATTGAGGGGACAAGGGAATTGATGGCAATATTCCTTCCATCTTGGACTGGTCAACATTTCCATTTTGGATAAGGATGATGGCCTTGGATTGGGGTGTTACATTATGGTCCCTGGACTTACCAAAATTGGGATTGGGCTCGGCAGAGGAAGGTTCCGACGAAAGATTCCGATCAACGAAGACCCTGCGTGAAGATGACCCGTCTAATCCTCCACCCAGTACACGGTTCTTTTGCAAGTTCGTCTGAGCTCGGAGCCAAGGGCCCCATTCCATAGTTTCCTCATTGGCGTCTCCACAAGTTGCCTCGATCTCAAATTGAATTTTACAGTCTTTGAGTAGATGCCCAATAATACCACATCAATAGCAAAAGTTTGGAAGGCGTTCATAGGTGAAAGTAACCATAATAGATTCCCCGTTGACACATTTTACACGAAGAGCACGCTTGAGGGGCTTGGAGATATCTATCTTAACTTTGATACGTAAAAACATACCTTCTTCGGTTTTGTCCTTACCCTTAGGTAGGTCGATAAATTCACCAATGCCATTTCCAATAACAGTCGCCATAGCTCGATGCATCATACCAATTGAAATACCCGAAACTAGGACATGGAAAGAAACCGAATTCAGACTCACTGACATTGGATCAACGCCATCTTCAATCGGTGCTAAGAGAATCAGATTTTTCTCAAAGGACCAAGGTCCGTCAACCAGCACCCTCTTCTTATCTAATTCATGGTTAAATTGGAAAAGCAAACGATCATCATTGATCTTGCGGACTTCCATTCCATGCATCAACCTCCAACTATTGGACATCAACTGTTTGAAGGATTCGAGATGAATGGGTCTTTTTGACAAGGTCCGACCGACTAGGAACAGAGCAAAGTTTTCGTTCGTAGTAGTCCAGGCTTCTAATGGTGCCTCGACACCATTAGATTCCTCTTTAGTCAGATGTAGGAGCTGGGACATTTTCTCGACAAGCTCATCAGCCATGGTGAGGGATGGGTTTGTATGGTAAGAGAGGTGGGTGAGAGCAAATCGGAGGCTACTGCGCACAAAATAAGTCAGCAAGCAAAGAGTAAAAGGAGTTAGAGAGGATGAGTGAAAAAAATTGATTACTGATGATGTATAAATATCCATAAACAAAGTGGAAGAAAGGGAAGGATACTGGAGTGTTAATCAAATCAACCCAATTCAATCCAATAAACTCCAAACCAACCAACAAACAAACGCAAGAAAAAAACACAAAATTTAACGTGGTTCGACAATTGTCTACGTCCACGGGATAACCAAGATTTCTATTAATCAAGAACCAAAATGCAGTTTACAAGGAATCGACCAAACCTCCCGAGTTTCAAGCTACACGCTCCTCTGTTCTCTCTTCCTCACTGTGTTTTCTCTCAGAAATCTCTCAATGTGTTCTCTATGTTCTCATCGATTTATTCTAGTACCTACATGTGTATATATACTAGAGAAATCAACATACATTGCCTCTCCTAATCAGAAACAAATTCTTTGCTAACTAGAAAAGAAACCTTCGTCGCCAAGTAAAAGAATCCCAGTTAGATTTGACTTCTAACTGCTCTTGTTTCTCAGTGTTATATCCAAGTGTCCTCAGCACACTCTAACACCACACATCCATTATCCTTGTCATCAGTGTTTTCAGTACACCATGTTCCATTACTTCCTTTAATATTAAGCTAACCGGCTTCACAATTCTCCACCTTAGCTTCATATTAATGTAACCACAGTATACCACACCATTTATGTCCCTAGAGTTAGGACACAACCCTTCCTTCCATCAACTTGATAGAACTTAGACATGATCCAAACTTCATCACAAAAATTGACTTAGTAAATCCATCCGCCGGATTAACATCTGTGCTGATCTTCTCAATCTTGATTGTACCCTTTTCAACTTCATCTCTGACAAAGTGAAACTTTATATCAATGTGTTTGGACCTGTCATAGTAAGCTTGATGTTTTGACAAATGAATTGCACTATGACTATCACAGAATATAGTCACCGGTGTTTGCAACACACCGAACTGCCCTAGAATTTCCTTGAGCCAAATAGCTTCTTTCACAGCTTCCGTCATGGCCATAAATTCTGCCTCTGTAGTTGATAATGCAACCACAGGTTGATGAGTAGACTTCCAACTTACTGATGTACCAAATAATGTGAATACATATCCATTTAAAGACTTCCTTGTATCCAAGTTTGCAGCATAATCCGAGTCGACATACCCAATCAGTGCATCATTCCTCGTCTAGTGTTGCTCAAACACCAATCCCAGTCTAATCGAACCACCAATATACCTGAGCAGCCACTTAACTGCCTCCCAATGGTCCTTGCCAGGATTATCCATATACCTGCTTACTGAACTCATTGCATGAGCCAAATCCGGCTTCATCAGTATTAGGGCAAGACTTCTTAGATAACTTGAACTGAGACCCCAGAGGTGTTGCAGCATGCTTGGATTTGTGCATGTTAAATCTCCTTAACACCTTCTCCAAGTAAGCACTTTGATTCATAATGATCTTTCCATCACTTCCATTATTAATA
Organism: Plantago major; assembly: GCA_026545765.1. NCBI lineage: Eukaryota > Viridiplantae > Streptophyta > Magnoliopsida > Lamiales > Plantaginaceae > Plantago > Plantago major. Next base: position 33,392,743 of record CM048840.1, on the reverse strand, counting down.
TCAATGCCCAGTATCCTCTTAGCTATTCCCAAGTCTTTCATCTCAAATTCTGACTTCAACAAATTCTTCACATGAGTGATTCCTTTCATATGCTTGGTTACTATAAGCATGTCATCCACATAAATAAGCAAATATATCATGTCTTCGACATTCTCACCATAGAAGTAAACACAGGTGTCGTAGTCACACCGCCTGAACTTGTGACTCAACATAAACTTGTCAAATCTTCTATACCATTGCCTTGGACTCTGTTTAAGACCATATAGTGATCTCAACAGTAAACAAGCCTTGTGCTCCTTGTCATCTACCTCAATACCCTCAGGTATCCTCATGCAAATCTCTTCATCCAGCTTCCCATGCAAGAATGCAGTAGTAACATCCATCTGATGTAAGTGTAGCTTAAATTGAGCTACCATAGCAATCAAGATCCTGATTGAGCTATGCTTCACCACTGGAGAAAAGATCTCATTGTAGTCAATACCCTCTCTTTGTGTGAAACCTCTAACTAGTCCGCTTTGTATTTCACCTTTGGCTCACCATCACCCAAGTTTCTTCTTAAAGATCCACTTACAACCCAAGCTTCTTTCCTTTGTATAGCTACAATATCCCATGTATGATTCTTTTCAAGTGACAAGAGTTCTTCAGATAGCAATGCACCAACTGTTCTTCTCTGAGCAACTTATAGCTCTTTGATAGTTCTCAGGCTCATAACAATCAATATCCTCGGCAATATTCAATGCAAAATACACCATATCTGGATCTGCAGTAGAGGTTCTAACTCTTGGCTCTCTATCTCTGATGAGTTGATAATCCACAACATCATCTGGATTATTGATCTCTATCCCTGTCCTTCTTCTGATCACATGCCTCTCCACCTGATTATTCGATTCAGGCTCCACCTGATCATGTATGTCAGTATTTCTCTGAGATTCAAAGATGCGGTGTCGTAACACCATGGTCTCATCGGTGTTATCACCACACCAGTGTCTGTCTGCTCCATATTCAATGTTCCTGACACACCATCTTCGACAGGCTCCACCTGACTGAGTGTTCTCTCAACACTATCAGTATTCCTCAATAATGGCATCACATTTTCATGGAAAGTCACATCCCTGCTGATGGTGCATCTATTTACCCCTGGTTCTAAGCACCAGAGTTTATATCCCTTAACTCCCTTTGGATAACCAAGAAACAAGCACTTTACTACTCTAGCCTCCAACTTATCTTGCTTAACATGAGCATAAGCTAAGCATCCAAATACTTTGAGATATGAGTAGTCTGAATGAGTACCTTTCCAAACTTCTTCAGGTGTCTTGAAACCAATAGCTGATGATGGACATAGGTTAATAAGATGTGCTGCCGTAGTCACAGCCTCTCCCCAAAAACTTTTTGACAAACCTGATCCAAGAAGCATGGACCTCACTCTTTCTAGGATTGTTCTATTCATTCTTTCAACTACTCCATTCTGCTGTAGATTTCCAGGGACTGACTTGTGTCTCAAGATGCCCTTCCCAACACAGAAGGTATTGAATTCATTAGACAAGAATTCCAGCCCATTATCAGTTCTGATCACCTTAAGCTTCTTGTTCGTTTGATTCTCCATCTCCACAAGCCATTCCTTGAATTTCATGAAAGTCTCATCCTTGGACTTCAATACAAACACCCACACTTTCCTTGACAGATCATAAATGATGGACATAAAATATCTACCTCCATTCCTAGTGGTGGTTCTCACCGGTCCCCATAAATCTGCATGCACATTCTCAAGTATGTCCTGTGTGGTGTGTTTTCCAACACCATAACTGTTCTTCTTGGACTTCCCTAACACACAGAGCTCACAAAGTTCCATCTTATGTATCTTGTCTCCACCTAAGAGTCCCTTCTTAGATAAATCCATAAGACCTTTCTCTCCAACATGTGCTAGTCTTCTATGCCATAGAACGGTGTTGCCAGAACACTGCCGGGTGTTCTCAGAACACTGTACACTGGAAGCTTCACCAGTTATAGGTTTTCCTTGTAGATAATACAATTCTCTCCTTTTCAGAGCCTGCATAACCATCTTATCACCCTTCTTAACCTGAAGGACACCATTATCCCCTGAATACTTGTATCCCTTAGTATCCATAGTTCCTAAGGATATCAAGTTCCTCTTCAAGTGTGGCACATACCTCACATTAAGCAAATCCCTTACCACTCCATCAAACATCTCAATTCTCACTGTTCCCATACCCTTTAGTCTGTCATCACCAAGAACAACTGATCCACAGTTTCTATGCTCAAAAGTTGAAAACCATTCTCTAATAGGTGTCATATGAAACGAAAAGCCTGAATCCATAACCCATTCAGTTGATTGACTAGTTTGAGTGACTGAAAGTACCTCAGTAACAAGAGCTTCCGCAGTATGATAAGTCTCTGATTTGTTTGTAATGTCTGTGCCATAATTAGTATTCGGTGTTGTCGCCACACCCTTGCCTTTCTACGCCTTTAGACTCATACAATCCTTCTTCAAGTGTCCTTGCTTCTTGCAATAATAACACTTCCTTGTTTCAGGGCCATCCTTGTTATACTGAGCTTTCCTTTGATCTGGATATTGCTTCTTCTTTGGTGGAAACTTGTGATATTGTTTCACCATAAGGCTTTCACCAGTACTGAGTGTTGGTGGAACATCATCCTGGTCCAGCTCCCTTGATCTTAATGCAGATTCAATAGCCTCCATTGTCAATGCTTCTGTCCTCCCATACACCAAAGCATCATTGAATGGAACAAGAGACCTAGGGAGTGAATTCAACAAGATAATTGCCTTGTCTTGGCTCCTCATCCTGTTCTTCTCATCAGTTTCCAGATTGTCATAGTGTGCAACCATCTTTTTGAACAAATTCAATTGACTCATGATTGATTTTCCTTCAACCATCTTGAACGCAAATAGTCGTTGCTTGGCATAGATTTTATTTGCACCAGACTTGTCGTTGTACAATTCTTCTAGCTTTTCCCATATTGCTTTTGCCGATGAAAGATCATCGATTTCAATAAGAGCATTATCTCCCAAAGCTAATATCAAAGAACTGTAAGCCTTGAACTTGATTGCGTTTTTATCAAAGATCGTATTACATTGTTCGAACTTCTCGCCAAGGCCGACAACACCCTGCTGCATTAACAGAGCCATCATCCTTCTCTTCCACAGACCAAAGTCTGTCTTTCCTTCCAACGGTTTGAGGTCGAACTTTGGAGACGCCATTGATGAATAGATACCAGTTGATTTTCTTCCCACAGACGGCGATTAAGTTCAAGTTCAATAATACAATGACAATAATAATCGAACAAACAATGAACATTTGATCATCAGATTTCCATATTTACTGAAATCGCTCATCGATCCATATCATTGTTGAGTTAAAAGTGGAGATTGTGAGAGTTTTAACTCAACAATGATATGGATCGATGAACGACTCAGATTGAATATGGAAATCTCAACGGTGATGATCAAATCCAGGATATGAAAAGCTGGAGAATAAGTTAGGCATTTAACTAATTCAGTTTCCTGATTCTAGAAGGAATTCTAGGTGGTTTCCTTATACAAGAAAGTTACCTAAATTAGTTTTCTTGTACTAGAAGGATTAGTAATTAGTTTTCTTGTTCTAGTAGGATTTGGTAGTTGAGTTCTCTATATATAGTCAAGGGAGCTTGTTTGTTACTTAGATCAGATCAGACTAGAATATCAACAATAAAAGATTGATAGGAAGTTAGGGATCATACTTCGGAGAATAGCATATTAGGTTGGTTTTATCTTTTATGTGGGATTATTCTTGTTACTTCGTATGGTTGTAACCTAAGTATCAATACAAATTGTTGGTTGATCTCCGTGTACGTAGGCATTGCCGAACCACGTTAAATCTTGTGTCTCTGGCCTTTTAATTTTGGTTTATTGTTTGTTCGATTATTGTTTTCTGTCATTGTTGCATTATTCCTCATTGTTTGAACTTAACATGGAGAATCACTACACTGGTAATGGAGATTAAATGAAAGATTCACATAAAGAGAAATTCAAAGACGAGAAGATACAAAACAGAGACCAAACTTTTGAAATTGAAATCTTGAAACCAAAAAAAGAAGATTAGGGAGACAAATGAAATAAAAATACTCTCAATCAGATGAGAGAGAAAATCTTCAAAAGAAGGAAACAAATCACTCATTCGAGGAGGGAGATCCGATGAATTCCATCGGGGATGCGCCGGCCGGAAGTTTGCTCGAATAATTTCTAACCATTGAAGGTGTTTGTTCACGAATTTACAAAACCTCACGTGTTTTACGATGATTGCCGTCTAGAGAAAAAACTAATTGATTGCATTTTTTAGAAATTGTTATAATTAATTGTAGTTAATTAATTATACAAAATTACATTAATTTTTTTAAAATACATTACTTGAAAATAAAAACTATATTACTTAAAAAAAACTACAATACTTAAAATAAAAAATTACAATTCTTGAAATTGAAAATTAAAATAATTGAAAATGAAAATTACAACAATTAAAATACTACATTTTACAAGTGTGATTTTAATATGTATTTTAAATTTTAAAAATAATGTATAAGTATATTTTTATTACTACATATAATTATTATCATATAGAAATATTCAAGAAAAATAAAAAATAATAAAAAAGTAGAAAAGGAATAGAAATTAGAAAAAACAAAAAGATAAAATAAAAAGAAATCATAAATAAAGAAACAAGAAAAGAAAAGGAAAAAAAAAAAGGAGTTGGGGCGCTGCCCAGCGCCCCAACTCCTGCAACTCGTGTTGGGACTCTACTGGAGTCCCAACACAAGTTGGAGCAGGGTTGCAACTCAAGTTTGCAACCCTACTGGAGACCGCCTAAGTCACATTTAGCCGGAACTCAAATTTGCAAACCTGCTAGAGACCGCCTAAGTCAAATCTAGCCGGGCTTGTGTAATACTATTACTGAGTTCAACAACAGTACCAAAATAAATGGGAAATTAAGATTTATCTATGGATGTCCTCTATGTTTTGCTATTAGTTCTATTTTTTTACCCCTTATTCCTTTGTCGTTTTTCCCCTTGAAGATGTTGAAAAATATGCCTGGGATCAATCATTAAAATAACGGGTATTTGTTTCAATGCTGAACTGAAAGGACTGTCAAATTGGCAAGGTCCAACATTTTATTTCCATGAACTTGCATTAAAAGTTTTAGTTATAGTGTTAACGTATTTTATTAATGTTTTAAGAGATGATGTGATGGTTTTAATGGGTCAGTATTGTATGTTTCAATTATAATTCTAACCTTTTTTTGTTAATTTTTTAGAGAGGTGTGATTGTTTTAAGAAGCTACATGATAATTTTTAAGATGGTTTGTTATAGTTTTAAGTGATAATCTAATATCATTAAACCACCATTAAACAAGTTTAAAAGTTTCAGAGATGCCATTAAAACATCAATAAATAAGCTTAAAATAAGTTACTTGAGACATCTGTCATTACAATTATGAAACATTCAGTCATTCAAAGTTTTTAAAACATTTATTCTCATAGGAAAAAAATTACAATAGACGTTCATTCAGTGTTTTTTGTACAAATGCAAACTAAGTTGTTAAAATAGGTATTTTTCGATTAAACATGTTGGTGAACTTCGGCTTCCTGCCTTTTTGTTGCTTGTGCTTGTGTTTCAATACTGCAATGACACATTTGAGAGACCTATCATCAAACTGGATGTCATCGTCATCACATGCTTAAAACATTCACTAACTAGGTTAAAACCATAACAACTCTCATTAAAACAATCACATTGGTGCTTAAAACAAAAAAGAAACATGCAAAAAAGCCAAAAATAGTAAAATTGATGCTTAAAATCATAACAGTGCCTCTTTAAACTATAACAATACCTATTAGAACTATACAAAGCAGAAATATGCAACACAATCTAAAAACAGTGACATTGATACTTAAAACCATAGCAGTGCCTTGTAAAACTATAACAATGTCTCTTAAAACTACAACAAAGCATTTACAAACAATCAAATCTTAAATATTTCATCAGAAGTTAAATAAAACTAATGTAGATGCTTAAAACTATAACATTATTTCTTGAAACAATAACATATGCGCTAAAACTGATAACATTGAAGCTTAAAACCATAACAATTCATCTTAGAACTATAACAATACATTTTAAAACTATAACAAAGCAGAAACATGCAATTAGCACAAGCTAAAAACAGTAATATTGATGCTTAAATCCATAATAGTGCCTCTTAAAACAATAACAATGTATTTTAAAACTATAACAAAGCATCTGCAAAAATCAAATCATAAATATTTATCAGAAGCTAAAAACACTAACGTTGTTGTTTAAAACTACAATGATAGGTTTTGAAACTATAATATATGCGCTAAAACAATAACGACAGAAACATTCAACATAAGCTAAAAACGTAATCATGACGCTTAAAACAATAACAACAGCTATTAAAACCACAACAATGCATTTTAAAACCATAACAAAACACTAAATAACATGATTTCGAAACGATTCGATTTTCACAGTACGAATTGCAGATCTAGTTTCAGATCTGAAAACATCAGATCGCATGATGCTTAAAACTATAACACTAGCTATTTAAACCATAACAATGCCTTTTAAAACCATAACAAAACAGCAAATAACATTATTTAGAATAATGGTAATCTCTGAAGTCTCAACTTGAATCCTCAAAAACAGATTAGCAATGAAGAATTACTGAATAAGGCATCAGGTATCTTTACTATCGATAATGAGTCACATTAACGACGAAAACTTACGATTGAATCAAGCTCATGAGTTCACCATCACCATACGAGCTAGCACCAAGCTTCGTACTAATCTTATGTAGCAAATTCCTCTTACTTTCAAATTGCTGCAACAAATCAATCAAACATATTAATCACACAATTCCTCTCACATCACAAAACCGAAAAGTCCAGCAAATTAAGCAATCCAGTAAAAAATTCAAAAGTTAGTTAGGTTTACATGGAAAGAGCCAGTCCGATTGCCCAAATTGAGGTCAATGAACACTCTAAGAACATCAATGCTTTTCAAAACATCCTCATCTACCTCCACTACCATCAAGTGAGCATTTTGGTGTGTCACAAGAACGGCGATTTTTCTGAATTGATTGAATATTGGGCCGAAGGAACTGTCTGGTGAGCCACGAATTAGGTGGAAGTTTCTCTAACTAGGTTTTGTAGAGAGAGAAAAATGGTTGAGTGATATGGCTTTTTGTGAGAGTGTTGTTTATTTGGGGTATTTATATAAAAGCTATTGAAGCGGTTTTTTATTATGAAAACCGAATTTTCCTATAGATTAGGAAAATCTTCCATTTTACTATACTTACTCCCTTTGGAATGAATCCTAAGGCGTCCCAAGCTGTCTCAAGGTCCAAGGCCACCTCCGGTCCGACCCTCTTGAGTATAACGGTAAAATGGACCTCAAAGACAGTAGGTCTGACCCAAACCGTGGTCCGAAGCCATGAGGGTCCGACCCAGACGACGGTTCGGATGTAAGTCCTCAACCTCATAAGGAATCAAGAGAACTAGCACCAAGAGAGAAGGCAGGGTCCGAGGCTAGCAAGGTCCGAACCACAGTACATTTGGAGGTTGTTTAAGTTATCTTACTTACAAGTGAGTACCGCTCAGACCATTGCTCCGGACCTACCCTCTCGGACGGAGGTCCGAGACGGACTTCAGAAGTCTAATTTCTCTCAGAGAATGGCTAAAACTACCCTCGAAAGCCCAAAAGGGAAATGGGTTAAGTCTTCTTAATGGGCCACGGGACTAATGGAGCATTGTTGGTGCAATCCGAGCCTTACACTTGGCGCGATCCAACGGAGTCCATCCCCTCTGGGAAGTCTCTATATAAATGGCACATATTCCCATGATAAGGTAAGTCAGATCATCATTACGAACTAATCTTATACACTGTACAGAGTTGGCCTTCAGTCTCTCTCAAGTGAAGTCTTAGTCCGGTTTGACACTTAGCAAACCGGGTCTACGGTCCTAACCCCCCCCCTCCTAGGTTACTAGTGCAGGTCTTTACCCTTGGAGCTTCGGACCTTGGAGGGCTTTGGATCTTAGCTTGGGACCTTAACTTAGGGCAATCTGTAGTATTTTGGACTTGAGACGAACTAGCAAGAACTCAACAAGAGTTTGGGGGACTTCACCCTCAACATTTTGGCGCCGTCTGTGGGAAACCTTACAAAAAGTTTCATAACTCTATAAGCAATGGCAAGACAGAGAAAGTCAGTATGAACCACCACTAGCGCAGTTGGAACTCCTGTTCCGAGACCACGAGGTAGACCACCTACAAGGAGGACGCGATTAGCAAGGATCACATCAAGGAATCGGGAGGAGTACCCAAGTGATGGTCACACCGCCAGCGCCTCCTCAGAGGAGGAAAGAATCTCCGATCCGCCAATTAGGACTCAAGGACTGGGAGTAATGTTCCAAGGAAGGGAAGGACATGTTCCTCCGTCAGGAACACATGGTCCTCCACCCGGAAGGAACTTCACTCTTTCAAATGGCCAGATCGTTCGCTCGAGTGAGTTTGGGATGAATGAGAATCAGTTTGGCCTTTTGCTCACTACTGTTCAAGGTTGTTTTGGATCTAACAACGTCCAGCCTACTCCACCGCTGGCAGCTCCAAGGCAGACAGAACCTGCTCAGTCAAGGAACGAGCATCGCCATGTCTTGGAAAGGATAGGAGAACAAGGTCGACAAGATGATCTGCGCAACCTTATCAATAGGAGAGCTACTGCATCTCAAGAACACCGTGAGAGGAGCCTAGTGAGACCTAGGATGGATGAGGCTGGTACCAGTCGCCATGCTGCTCTCCAAACCAGGCCAAGAGACCAAGTAGCGGAAAGTATCGCAGTAGTCCAGGTCGATGACCTTCCTGCTAATGTGGCCATCAACCCAAAAACAGGCGAGAAGCTCACTGCTGAACAAATCTACATTCAACAAAAGGCTTTGGAAACCCAGATTGCTAACTTGGGAAAAATGGTTAAAGCACATGAGAAGGTGATGATAAGAGCTCCGAACCCCTTATGTGATGCAATTAGAAGAGAGAGGAAGCGTCCTGATTGCATCATCCCAAACCTCGAGCGTTACCATGGAGACACTTGCCCTATCGCACATCTCACTAGGTACGAGAGTAAGATGGACACCAATGGGTTAAATGACAATATGAAAGCTCTTAACTTCTCATCCACTCTCTTCGGAGAAGTGATGGATTGGTGGACCACTTTGCCCGATGGATCGATCAAGTCCTATGAGGATGTGGTCTCTCTCTTTTTGAAGAGATTCTAGAAGGCAAAAAAGAGGAAAAGACCAGTAGAGCACTTGGCCGAAATCATCCAAAGGACAATGAGGATCTTAGGACCTTCTTAGAGCGATTTAATGCTGAAGTACGTCAAGTTGAGTCTCACGGTATCAAAGAACGGGTCCGATATGTGTACACCAATACCTACAATGACGAACTCAGGAAGAAGCTCTCCAATGAAGAAATTCCAAATGAAAAATATTTAGAAGATATATATGAGGGAGTCTTGTACGGTGAGGAGTATAGGAGGAACGTTCCAGTAAGAGCCGGGACTAAGAAGGGAAAGGAGCCCATGAAATTGGAGTCCACGACTCGTCCGGGAAAATTTGAACAAAAGAAGGATTTCAGAGATAAAAGGAAATTCCGTAGGGAGAGAACCCCTCCTAGGAGGTATGCGGAATACACCCGCCTCAATAGACCAAGATCCGACATCTTGGCATCTATTGTTGAAAAGAATGTGGATGTCCAATGGCCCAAGCCAACAAGGAGTAGTAAAAGAGGCAAGGCATCCAAAGAATATTGCCGGTTCCATAAATACAAAGGCGATTCCACAAAAGATTGCGTCCAGTTAAAAACTGAAATCGAAGGTTTGATAAGGAGTGGCAAGCTGAAAGAGATAGTTGACGAAGATGAACCTTCTTGCCACGAAAGGAATGAAAGGAGAAGAGTAGAGCATGATCAAGAGGCCGCGACAGGGTCCTTACCACCGCCTCCCACGGGGATCCCGGCCCGCCATTACGACGATTACTCTGGAAACTTAGAAACAGAGAACCTTCCTTATAGTGGAGTTATCAACACCATAGCGGGAGGTCCAAGTGGTGGAGACAGTCGTAATGCCAGAGAAAGAACTGCCCAGCATTTAAGGAACAACGACAGAGCTTACGCTCCACCTGCTTTGAGGGGTTCAAACTTGATCTCTTTTGATGACAGTGAGATACCTCCCCTAACGTCTGGAGGAGGAGATCTCAGAGATCCGAATGTTCCGCTAGTGATCTCCCTTGTCATCGCCACTTACAAGGTCAATAAGGTGCTTATTGATACTGGGAGCTCTTCTAACATTATCTCTAAGAGAACTGTGGACCAAATGAACTTGGGGAGGATCGAATATGGTAGAGTCTATACTTCATTAGTGGGGTTTGGAGGTTCTACAATTCGTCCCATTGGGAGTATCCCTCTACAGGTTTATATGGGGACTTCCCCAACAAGAGCGACTCAGACAGTTCTTTTCGTGGTTGTGGATAGTGCCTTTGACTACCATGCCTTTGACTACAATGTTATCCTAGGACGACCAGGCCTCAATCAATTCAAAACCATTTCTTCTCCACTACATAATAGGGTCAAATTCCCCACTCCGAATGGGGTAGGAGAAGAAGTAGGAAACATTAGGAAAGCATGGGAATGCTACATTATGTCAACCCGAAATGCCTCAGTACCTGTTCTTGCGGTCATTGACAAGCACGGCTCACTCTCGCCTACACCTCCTACACCTCCTAAGGAGGAAATAGGAGCTGGAGCGCTCAAAGAGTAATTTCCTAAGGCTGCAAGGATTGAACCTCATGAGACCCTAAAGGAGATCCAATTGATAGAGGGAAGTCCCAAAAAGAAGACTAGGCGGAACCGAGATGAGCATTGAGGTCGAGATGAAACTCATCACTTGCTTGAAAAGTAACTGTGATGTCTTCGCTTGGAGCACTGATGATCTTAAGGGAATAGATCCAAGGATAGTTGTTCACCGTCTGAACATGGATCCTTCGGTAAAATATATTCGTCAAAAGAGAAAAGACTTTAGGCCCGTTGAGGACGCTATCATAGCCAGGGAAGTTGAGAGGTTCATGAAAGCAGGACACATCAAAGAAGTGAGATATTCAGATTGGGTTTGTAATGTGGTTCTCGTCGAAAAAGCTCCAGGAAAGTGGAGGATGTGCAATGACTTTACTAGATTAAACAAGTTTTGCCCAAAAGATCCTTACCCCTTGCCTAGGATCGACCAACTGGTGGATTCCACAGCCGGATGTGCTCTTCTAAGCTTCATGGACACTTACCAAGGATTCTACCAAATTAGAATGGCCCAAGAATACATCAGAAAGACAGTCTTCTTTGCGGCTGGAGGAGTTTATTGCTTCAAGGTCATGCCATTTGGACTGAAAAACGTAGGAGCTACTTACCAACGTCTGTTCAATAGAATGTTCAAAGAAGAGATTGGCAAAACCATGAAAGTATATGTCGATGACATGTTGGTCAAGAGTAAGACAGAGGAGCAACATATTGACCACCTCAACAATTGCTTCTCTATTTTAAGGAAGTATGGAATGAAATTGAACCCCGAAAAATGTATCTTCGGAGTGAAAGGGGTAAGTTTCTTGGCTACATGGTAACGGAGAGGGGCACCAGCGCCAACCCGAAAAAGATCAAGGCTATTTTAGACCTGCCACAACCAAAAACCTTCAATCAAGTTCAACAGCTAATAGGGCGACCATGTCCTTGAGCCGCTTCATCTCTAGATTGGCAAAAAAGAACCTACCCTTCTTTAAGATATTGAGGAAAGGGGACAAGTTCGAGTGGACCAAAGAGTGTGAGGAAGCCTTCATTAGCTTGAGGAAATATCTCCTCTCAACACCACTCTTGGCCAAACCAGCTGCAACGCCCCGACTTTTAGCTTTTTAAAAGGAGTAAATTTCAGTCGGAACATCGGGCAAAAATAGAGCCGAAACGTTTAGTGAAACATGGGAAGTTACAGACAAACTTTCGTTTGAAGTTGCTAGAATAAAAATATATTTTATTCAGCAAACAAAACCACAAGATTTTCAACATTCTTATCTTTAAAAGATACACAATATAACAAGAAATGACATGAGTTTTTGAAATGCACAAAAGAACATTATTTTCATTGACAAAAATCCTAAATCCCAACTACACACTTAGTTTGCTGAGTTTATCGGTCGTTCATTCACCGCCATCTCACCTACAAGGAAGGGAATAAAACAAGTGTGAGAAAAACCTCAATGAGTGTTCAAAGATTTTCGTGATAAGTTTTCATTAAAATCATAATAATAAAAAATCAAGAACTTAAAATCCAATATACTTTCAATAATGTATACTTTTCAGAAAAACATTATTTCATGCCGCTCCTTATAACCCCAAAACAGGGCTAATGTCTCCCTGTTAGTCGATCAAACTATCAACAAAATGACCCGCCATGGTAGTGGGTGGAATTCTACGACCCAACTAAATCAGTGAAGGCTTCTATCACTCGATTTAAAGGGAATGAGCAAAGGAAACCGACAAGTAGCTCGCCAGACATAACTGACCAAACTACAAGCCAATTAACCTGAACCAAATGTACGTATCTTTCTTGAACCGTCAATCAAAACAAAATAACAATCATGTATATAAAATATATATATATATATATCTTTCAAAATCAGTGGAAGCATGCTAAAACTCTTTCGTGATTTGGTTTTTATGCAATAGAACGTGCATTTTGGAAACCATGCATTACTTATATATAAGTTGAAAACATATGAAAATACCTTCCAGGTTTTGAAAATAATATATACATACATACATATATATATATATATATATATATATATATATATATATATATATATATATATATATATATATATATATATATATATATATATATATATATATATATATATATATATAAATCATTTGAGTACTTTTCGATAGGTACAAAAACAAAGTTGTTCTCACAAATACCCCCGATGATCAAATTTTACAAAGAATTCAATTTAACTTGGATTTTGAGAATCCTACAAAATGTTTGGTATGATGAAAATACCAATTTATATTGGTTAACAAAAGAAGGTAGTTAAATGGTGGAACAAATGGACACCACCATTGAACCGGACAAAGATATCGGAATGGTTCAAACTTCATCCAAAGTTTAGCAAGCAAATTGTCTCCCCAGAAAAGGTTCAACAAAATGAAGAATTCATGATGATGAAAAATACCATTCAAACAAGATTAGCACAAGCAAGCTCATTGGATGAGATGAAAGCAATTCTACAAACTGCAAGTGAAGATGAAGAATCAAGTTCCTCAGTCAATTTTGAACAAGACAATGAAGATGATTGTTATGGGATTTTTACTCCCATACAAAGAGGTAAAAACAAGAGAAAGTGACAAGATAGATTCCCGAAAAACTGCTCAATTAAAGAAAAGAAAGATAAAGTGAAAGGCAAAATCCTGCATCGCTCCCACTGCATCGCTCAATCAAAGAAAAATCAGCACAAAGCAAGATTCCCGACAAACTGCAATCAACTTTTCCCAAAGAGTCTTCCGGATGTGAATTCAACAATTTCAAATCCGCACAGTAGGAAGAGACTCTCCCTATATTATGGCAACAATCAGCAACAAAGAAGGGAAAAGAAAAAACGCGAAGAACAAAAGAAATCCCAGAGCAAAAATGTATTCAGATAGTTTTTTCTTTGTATTATATTCTTCCAGATTCTTCTATGTATTTGTAAAAATTTCACCCAAAAATATTAGCTTAGCAATATTCAGATTCCTGTAATCTGATCAAATTTCAAGTCAGAGTTATCTCAGGTATAATTCTGGCTATTTTCTTCATTGCTACAGTACTTTATGATCTTAATCTTACCCATTATTACCATCAAGATTTTCAATATTAAAATTTTCAAAAAGATAAAAAGATAATTATCTAAAGAAATTAAAAGATATGATTTTAGAAAAAGGACAAGAAATCATATCTTTTAATTTCTTTAGATAATTATCTTTTTGTTGAGGGTCTTTGACCTGATCAATCATTTCAAATATTAACTCATATTGATTTTGTTTTGTGATTACTAGAAGTTTCTTACTACAATTGCAAACACTTTTTCCCATTTGGTCAGGGAGACAAGAATTAATCTTCTTCTTCCTAATAATCAAGTTTCATCATTATTGATCAATCCGATTAAATTGATAATCTTCTTTATCTGCTCTTATTCTTCTTCATCGTAACTTATTTCGTAAATTATATTTAAAAGTCGATTTTTAATTGTTCGTCAAATTAATTCTTGTATCTTTGCCTTACCTTGCAAGTGTTGGCATAATGTCCGTGTGTCTTACACTTGTGACATATTATTTTGTCTAGAGGGACTCTTCTTTTTATAAAATCTTTCTTTTTCTTATAAAAATTGTTTTTATTATTTGGTTTGTAATCTTGCTTATCGACCTTTTGTTGGAATATTTTCTTTGTAAGTTTTTCTCATGGTTATGAATTGGGGTTTGATTTTATCAAACCAAACTGCTCGCACTAGCCTTCCCAATTCTTTCTACTTACCATATTTTGTTTCTTTAATCGATTTTAATTTTAAATCATTACAAATTTGTAATCCAAATGATTTATTTGATTTATAATTTCTCCGAAGGCATTGTTTCTATATTTCCATTGATGTTTTTAATCTTTTCTTACCTTTTCTCGAAATAACTTTGGTAATCCCGAAATAAATTTTTCTTTCCAATAATAATTATTCGGATCATCCCTTTCATAAATTTTTGTAAGGAAAACATCTTTGTACCATTTGAAACTCAAGCTTTCTACATTTTAGATTTTGTAAAATCTCAGATTTCTTTCACTATACCAATTAGGATCACCAACAAAATGAAGTAAAATTGTGTAAACGAGGAAGTAATCGCATGTAAATTTGTCTATCATTATCATGTAGAATTGGTATTCCATTGTCATCTTGTTTAATACTTTAGTATTACATTTTGTTCTAATGGTGTAAGAGAGTTATCCCACCATCCTTTTAATTGTCCATTAAATCCTAAAATTAAAGTTTTTGCACAATCAACTTGATCCATTCTATTTCCATATATGTTTGATATGACTACCATTTCGACAAGTTTTTATAATCATATTCTACTAACCCATCTATATTCCACTCGAAACCGTCAATTCATTAAAAGTCCTTTGAGTATGTGTTTCTTCTAATTGATGTCCGGGATGGGTCTAGATAGAAATTTTTGTGTTCGCAGAAAATATGATTACTATCTTCGCACTCATCACCGAATGGACATTTTCTAACGATTTTTTAAAGTATTTAATTTTTCTAAATTCAAATCTCCTAACTTAGAATTTATTTTCAAGAATCTGCTTCGCTTAACTTAGGTTTATACTCATTGATTTTAAAAGGAAATCTGGTATCCGCTTATCCTATGAGGTATGTTCTTTACTGAGGATGCTAAATTTGTCTCGCGGGATTGGCTACCTAATTTTTTTCTATACTATCTTCTATTCTTTCTAATTATTTTCTTAGACAATGTAAACTTATATTAGTGTAATTCCTTGTTTCATTCCCGACTCATCTTCTTTGTCAAGAAGGACCGTGTACAATCTATGACATCCGCTAAAACCTTTGTTCTTATGTGCTCTAAAGGTGGAAATTCATGTGAGACACTTGAGCCATCTTTCTTTGTAAAATAAGATTTTGTTTTGGTTAAACGAAAGTTTATCATACTTTTGAAAAAATAAAAAATGGTATATGATTTTGTGTAGTAACCATAAATTCATACCAACTGCTTTCTTATGATACTCCTTTGTTTTTCGTAGAATGTTTCCATGAACCATTTTCTTTCTTGTTTGTTTTCGCCACTATAAAATCTTTTTTATCAAACTTTTATCTATACAAAATTCTTTGTCAAAACGTATATGCTTGAAAGATTTGGTGAAGTTGGTTTATCCTCTTCTTGTTGTTCTAAATCATTTGTGTTATCACTAAAACCTTGTGAAGTATAAACCGTTGGGCAACATTTTTATGTGTTCTAACTCCTTGAAAATTATGTCTATCTCTTCAAAAATACTAAAAGAATTTCTATGGGAATTACTCAGATAAATTTTCACTATTTCTCCAGAGCTATAATCTCCGAATGACATAGAACCTGTCTGTGAAATCTTATACTAACCTCCATCGGGTGGTCTACTATATTTTCTATTTCAAGATTTTCTATTGGTCAGATCTTGTATTGTTCCGTATGAAGCAACCAAGTTTCGTGAAGATTAACATTTTTCCATTCTATAGTCTTAGGGATTGTAAGATTAGACTTTGACTTATTAATTTCCCAAAAGATAGTTTGTCCGTAGGTTTTTCATAATGTACGCTTGACATTTAACCCCGTATTCATAACTTTGTAATGTATTCTATAAAATATTTCATATATATGAGAACCATGCTTCATTTTGTAATTATGAGTTTTTACATTTAAAGTAAGAATGTCTAAAATATGTGGGTCACAGTGGATATGGTAAAATTTGGATAACAATTAAAATAAATTGTCCATTACAAAGACTTGTTTCAATTAATCCTAAAAGGAATCTTGAAAATCAAAATGTCTAGCATCTCTAAGTGCAACAAAATGCTAGTATCTAATCCTTCTCTTGTTAAAGGTTTAATAGCAATTTGTACAAGACCTATATGTAAGAATTTGTATCCACCGCTATATGCTTTCTAATTGACTTTTAGTGAATAAATGTAAAGTTTGTTGATCACTTACTAAAGGAAGAACTTGTTCTTCCGTCTTTATAGTATAAGTCGATCCAAGTCTAATATGCTCTGTTTATATATTGTACTTTTATCTACGTTTGGTGGTTTCCAATTGAACAAATCTTTATCTTCCCAAGTATTTTCAATAGTAGATACTACATTTTCATTAGTATCTGGTACAGATGATGAGGCAGAAGCCATATTGTTCCCAAAAAGCTTATTCATTAATCTTACGGGCTTGATTTCGTAAAAGCTAATTCAGACATCGTCTTACACACCTATCCAAGGAATTAAATGCGTGTCTACCAGAATTAAAACTTACTACAAAATCAAGTTTGTTTAATTAACTAATACTCTCCCCGGGGACTTTATGGCTCTGATACCATTTTGTATCAGGTAGCATAGCGGAAATACAGGTATACATACTGATGGTAATAATGGGTGTGTGTGTATATATATATATATATATATATATATATAGAGTTTTGTAGAACACTCACATTTGAAGGTTATGAAGAGCAAGAACCATGAAAGTACTTGCAAGAAGAATAAGCTACAAACTTGAAAGAAAAAGACAATAGTACTTGAAGATTTTTGGGAGTAAAATATTCATAATTTTTTTGAGTAAAAGTGGCTGCAAGAAGGGGGTATTTATAGGGTGGATTGAGTGAAGATAAAGGGTTGAAGAGCTAAAAATAAATGGCAATTTAAATGGCTTAAATTGCACTTAAAACTCATTTTAAAACCAACAATAAAGGTGCAAAATTAAGAGAGACCTTTCACATTTTTTTCTCAACATTTAAACACAATAGCTAATGATAAATGATCAGATTTTTCTTGGGAAAAAGCTCAAAAACATTTTTGGTATCACATTGGGTCAATTGTACACAAAAATAAAATGTGACACACCAAAAATGCAACACTTAGAGCAATTAAATTGAATTCACAATTAGACATGCAAATGTAATGACTAAACACAAAATATTGAACATGCAATGGCAATATCACACTAGACATGCATAAGTAACATGAAAATCAACATTAAAGACAAATGAAAATAAAGTTAGAAGGTCGATCGAAACAAAGCTGAAACATAGCATGAAACGTTAGACATTACAGAAAACCTTTTGTGCCGAATATAATGAGAAGAAAGAAAAACATTTTATTCATTGAAGAATACTTATGTTTCCAAACTTTTCTCTTTTGAAATATATGAAAATAAAATAACACTAGTTTTAATTTTTAACAATAAGAGAGCCACACATAAAGACATGCATGTAAATTACATAATTCAAAAGTGACTCTTCACATTATAAATTAATCAAAGCACACAAGTAATTACCATTTATTGAATTAATGAATTAAAATAAAAGCTCTTCACATAAATCATCAATCAAGACTCTTACATAAAGACTTCTATTAAGTTAGACAATTAAAAAGAAGTCTTGTCACATTAATCATTCATAAAAATAAATTTAAGAGAGGTCATTCCAATGATTTTAAAATAAGTATACCAACAAATTAAAGGATAAAATAATCACATTTTTAAGTAGGAAAAATACACCAAAAATAATTTCTCTTCATTAAAGAAAGTACAAAATAAATAACCACACATACCAAAAATTGAGAAGTTACATAGACTTTTAAAACAAATAATAAACATCTAAAACAATATAAATACTACACCATCAAATTAAAATAATTCAAATATATTTTCATACAAATACACTATCACAAGTAAAAGCATGCAAGGGCAAAAAAATACTATGGTACGTCAAAATCTGGGGTGTCACACCAGCGGAAGGAGTACCCCTTTACTTGTACCTAGCAGTCACTAATGAGGCTATGAGTTCCGTACTAGTCCGAATCCAAGCCAACGATCACATGCCTGTTTACTACCTAAGCAAAGCTCTAGCTGGAGTAGAGATTAGGTATGCCCGGATTGAGAAATTGGCATATGCTTTGGTGTACACTGCTCGGAGGCTAAAGCCTTACTTCAAGTCACACAGAATTGTGGTTCTCACCAGTGAACCGTTGAAACAAGTCCTGGGAAAGCCAGATCAATTCGGTCGCCTGTCTAAATGGGCAATCGAGCTAAGCTAGTACGATATCGGATATCAATCTCCGTCGGCAAAGAAGGTAAAAATCATCGCCGACTTCCTAGTCGAGTTCCCAGAGAAGGAGGAAGAAAAGGTCAATGATCAGGCAAAGGAAGCTAACTGCTTGGTGATAACACAAGGAATGAATCCTTCTGAGCAAATGAGAGTTACTGAGAGAGAAGTGCAACAAGAGACCTATAGTAACACTCAATTCAGAGGATTTTCATCTGAACCAATGGAGGACTTTCTCAGAGTGAGACACATGTTTCTTTTGGATGAATTATCTGACGCTCCTATACTCACGTCTTCCGTTAAGATGGAAGAGGAGGTCATAGAAAGTAAGAACACTGATACTTCCATGGCACACAAAGAACAAGGGAAATACACTTGGACACTGCAGGTAGATGGATCTTCTACCGGTCGACTCGGAGGTATTGGAATACACCTTCAGAGCCCTGCAGGTGCTCAGTTGGATTATGCCATCACACTTGATTTCAAGGTAACCAACAATGAAGCTGAATATGAGGCAATTCTCGTCGGAATCAAGCTGGCAAAATCTCTTCAAGTGAGAAAAATCAAAGCCTACACCGACTCACAACTAGTCGAATCTCAGTTTTCAGGGTCCTTTGCCGCTAAGGGCCCTAACATGATCAAATACTTGGAGTTTCTCAAAAAAGAGGTGGAGGGCTTTGAAGAGTTCAAGTTGGAAAGGTTCGATAGAGAATGTAATGAGAAAGCTGACTCACTCTCAAAGTACGCGTCAACTTCGGGAGCATTGGACACTAGAAGTATCATCCTACTGACTCTTAGGACTTCTTCACTCATAAGTCCGGAGATGCACATCTTACTTTTAAGCACTGAGCACACTTGGATGACTGACATCTTCAATTACCTCAAGGACGGGTCTTTGCCCTCAGATCCAGAGGAAGCAAGGAGGGTCTTTTGCAGAACCACAAGATACTTTATCCTTGGCGAAGATCTCTATAAGAAGTCTTTCAGTGGTACTCACTTGAGGTGCCTCGGACCTCAAGAGGCTAGAACTGTTTTAGAGGAGATTCATAGTGGGAGTTGTGGGAGTCACTCAGGAGGCCGAGCTTTGGCTCAGAAAGTCATAAGATAAGGATATTACTGGCCAACAATTGATAAGGATGCTTCAAACTTTGCTCGCGCATGTGATGATTGTCAATACTACGCCAACGTACCTCACCGCCCTACAAACCCTATGATTCCGTCAATCATAGCTTGTCCATTTGACCAATGGGGGATAGATATAGTCGGTCCTTTCCCCCGTGGTACTCACCAAAAGAAGTTCCTCATCGTCGTGGTTGAATACTTTACCAAGTGGGTCGAAGCGGAAGCCGTGTCCACCATCACTGAGAACCGAGTGATAACTTTTATTTGGAAGAACATCATTTTCCGCTTTGGAGTACCTAGAATCCTTGTTTCAGATAATGGAGCTCAATTCTCCGAAACTAGACTCAAGGAATGGTGCAAATCCTTCAAGATAGAACAACGATTCACATCAGTTGGCTATCTCCAGGCTAATGGCCAGGTAGAGTCAACAAACAAAACGATCGTCAAGATGCTGGAAAAAAGACTAAGGACTTCTCAAGGGAGTTGGGCAGATGACTTGGATGGGGTGCTTTGGGATCACCGTACCACCACTAGAACCGCTACTCAGGAGACGCCCTTTATGTTAGTATATGGCACTGAGGCAGTCATTCCTTCAGAAATCGCGGTCGAAACTCAAAGGATTCAACAATACCAACCAGTCGAGAATGAAGTGACAAGGATCTATGATTTGGAGCTGATTGAGAACAAAAGAGACACTGCACTAGCTAACATCTACCGATACCAAGCGACAGCTGCTCGGGCCTACAACAAGCATGTCCATGCTAAGGATTTACAAGTAGGCGATCTAGTTCTCAGAAGGGCGGACATCCTCAATAATGTTGGAAAGCTCAAACCCAAATGGGAAGGTCCTTACAAGATTATTGGAGCAAGGGTCAATGGAAGCTATGAGTTAGAGGATGATCAGGGGAGGGTCTTGAAGAGAACTTGGAATGCCAAGAACCTTCAGAAATTTTATGCTTAAGAACTACGTCAGTTACTTACTTTTGATGTTTTGGTACTTCGGCCTTAAAGCCCACAAGTTGTAATTGAATTTACGTCAAATCAATACAACTTCTATCCTTTTTTGTTACATTTCTTTAGACTCAATTATTCTCTTCAGACTTACCTCTCCGAACCATGACTTTTCCATACAAGTACTAAATGATTAAATCCCTAAAACTTCAGTTCTACATCAACTCGGGTCACCAGGTCCGAAGCTGAAGTTCAAAAAAAAAAAAAAAAAAAAAAATTATTACACGAAAGTAACCCAACGAAAGTGATTAAGTGTTGCAAAGGGGGGCGGATCAAGGAATTAGTCCTCCGAACCGAAGTGTGATTTTTCTGGCCCTCCCAAATCAACGAGTCCGAATGAAGTTCCTCAAACCATCTACCTCTTCAACCATAACCATTTTCGAGTTTGAAAGATACTCACAGAAAATGGTAAATGGTGGAAGAGACGGATGGGTCCGGGATTCGATCCTCCGAGCCAACCCAAGACTTCCAAGAATATTCGATTGGTCCGATCTTATCGTTCCCAGAAAGATCCGACTCCTACCAGCACCTTAGACAACCGAAAGGCTCCTACAAGGCGGATCACACATAGGAATGTCGGACTCGATCCAATCGATGGCATTCGAGCTAAGCGATCCGAATCACTCACTACTTCAAATCAATTATGGTCCACATTAGCCGTACAATGTCCAGATATTTATAGACATTTCGACCATTCACATTGGGACGCGTGCGATGTAACGATTACCATTGGGCTTGGGCTTAAGTAGGGCCTTTACTATTGGGCCTTTGGTTTAAAATCCATCAAGGAATCGAATGATTCGGACTAAGCTCTTACTTCGAACAGACATTCAGTTCATGGTGTGAATCACTATTCGCAAGACTCTGTGATTCGGACATTAACGATCGATACATTCGAACCTACGGGTATCTGAAGCTATAACATTTACTCAACCTATTTTCTAGAAGATGGTCCGAGCTACAATCACTTGAGAAGGAATCATACTAAGTTATATTTCTCATATTATGAGCCCATTGATTTGAAACAATCCGTTCAGACCATTATTTGGATTTGTTTATTTCTCACCCTAAGTTTAAGTTCGTGAGTCGACTCGGATTTAATCCTGGCCGACCGAACCCAGAATACTTTCAGACAAACATGTACAACATGCGTATATTCATTCGGAGCATGGATGAAAGCACGGAAGGCAAATCATTTTATAAAAGCAAATAGGAGCCAATCCGAAGCAAACAACACTCCGGACCGACATAAGTATGAGCAGAATAACAAAGATTCCGAGACGGAATAAGCTAAGAAATTGTTCAACAAATAAACTAACACTGGCAAAACAAGAATTGTTTTGACGTCCGAAGACCTTTATACCATTCATGGGGCATACCCCACCTTCAGTTGGTCCGGCTAGCAGAAGGGTTGGCCTGAGACTCCGGTTGGGCACGGTCGGGGGCGCTTTCCGGATCTTCATGCTGAGAAGACTGATGCTCGGACAACCTCTTGGCCCTCTCTTCTCTCTTCTTCCGGATGAACTCCGGGCATTCTTTGAACAAGTCCAAGTCTCGGTCATGGCCTAGCACCGGACCAAAGATCTTCAGCCACTCACGGTTATGCTCCGAGTACTCTTCAAATGGCACGAGGATATGGGACATCAAGACCTCTGGAACAAAGGAAGGCAAGTACGGACCACCGTGATTGTACTTGTTCCTCTCGTTCTCTTCACAGACGAGTTCAACGAACTCAGACTGGAACAGGGCAGTGTCTTCCACATCATCCGACACAAAGGCAGAACCGTCCGGAGCGTTGAAGGCTGAAATCCTATCTTCTTCCAATTTGTAGTCCTCCGAAATAAGTCCCTTCTTTCGGAGCTGGCCCACTGCCGCATCGAATCCGTCCTAACGAGCTTCATCATATTTCGTCTCCAAATGGAACCGATGTGCGTCCGAATCCAGGTATTCCCGGACGGCATCGGTCCGAACTGACAGCAGAAGTTCAAGGATAC
Source organism: Plantago major (assembly GCA_026545765.1). NCBI lineage: Eukaryota > Viridiplantae > Streptophyta > Magnoliopsida > Lamiales > Plantaginaceae > Plantago > Plantago major. The sequence goes on along the minus strand of CM048840.1, from coordinate 33,369,621 downwards.
GGTCCTTGAAGTTCCGAGAGACAGCGGTAAAGTCACTAAGGCCCTCACTGTATGCCTCCAAGTCCTTCTCTAAAGCCCGGATGGCACTTTTCAACTTATCCTTCTCTGCTTCGGACTCTTTCAGCGAAGCAAGTGCCTTTTTAAGTTTGTCTTTGTAGACAATGGCCTTGTTTGCTTCCGCCTCTCTACTTGCTTCGGACTTGGACAACTCAACCTCCAGGGTAGCCCTCCGGCCTGCCACCTCGGAACATGCTCGGACAGCAGCAGTAAGCTAATAACAAAACACAAAAGGCTTCGAGTCAACAAAAGATACATCCAGACAAATTAAAAAATAAAAAGGTATATTCGGAACCACGAATACCTTCCGGTGAGCAGCAGCAAGCTCCGCAATTCTCTCCAGCTCCGGAACGGAAGCCAACCGAGCAACCTCGGAATCCAGATCCGAGTCCTCCACCATCAGCCCCTTGCCCTTCTTTGCAGGGGGGATTGGGCCCTCGGAGGGACGCTTCACACTGGCCTCGTTCACCACTGGCTTCGGAGGCCTTTTTGCGCCTTTGGCAGCCACTGTCTTACCCTTGTCCGACGTAGCCAAGCTCTGCTTCGGCTCTCCAGCTGCCTCCCTTCGGACATCTTCTGCCCGGAAAGCTGCAGCATTCCGAGGCTCGTGCATCGGGAGAGTGGTGGACGTCTTAATAACTTGGTCTCGGAGACCAAGCCTCTGCTCCTCCTTCTGGGCCTTCAGTTGTTGCCTCTTGAGCTCCCTCATGGTCGACATAGTGTATTCGAACCAAAAACCTACATAAACCGAACAACGATAAGGGTTAGTCCGAACCAACAGACAAATTTGACAACAATACAAGAACAAGACTGAACCAACAAAAGTTGGGAATATTACAACTATTTACAACAGCAGAAGACTCGAACCATAACGCCTATTCGAGCCACTTACCAAGATCCTTCTTATTATCACAGAAACTCGGACTTGATAGTCCGGCCAGATAGGGAAGTGGCTGACAGATCAACCCACGGAAGAAATATTTCTCCGGATCCTCTTTCCTGTGGAGAGCTTGCATCCATTGAGGGATGTTCCGAGCCGTGGGTCTCCAGTCCGGAAGTGTATCCCGAAAGAATTTCTTCTCAAAATTCCAATGGCCTCTCTGAGCCTCGGACTGCCCAGGTTTCAGTGCGGCTCGGACAAAGATGTATCTCTGCCACCATTTTATTCCTAATGAGGAGATCGGATCCTCGAAAAAGGTGTACGCCTGCCGAACCACGAGGGTATAGAAGAATTGGTGGGGCTTGCTCGGAGTGATGTTGAATAGCTTCCGGAAGTTGTCGAACGTAAGCGGGATCCCCTTGTGCTTACACAATACTCCGAAGCACATCAGATTCCCAAGTGAATTCAGAATCACTTGGTGGGGGCTTATCCCAATCCCATTCAATACTTCTAGCAGCTCGGAGGAGATAGGTAGACGCCAATCACATTGTAGGGAAACTTCATGGACACACATATATCCGGAAGGCGGATTGTAGAAGGCATGAGCTTCTTCCGGAATTAAGATCTCCACGGAGTCCGGAATCTCGTATCTACGCCGAAGTTCTGCCACTTCATCTGCAATTATAACCGAAGGACAGGTAGGGAGAGTACCATCCAAGTTAAGCTCCCCTTCAGGGTTCGGGTGTGTCACTTGTAGACGAGTCCGAGGGAACTTGACCTGGACTACATCATCCCCTTTACTTTTGCCTCCCTCAGACGATTGGGAGGCAACTCCTCGACTTGACCCTTCATTAGAACTCTCACCTCTCGGTTACTTGGGCCCGGACGATCGGAACGCCTGGTTCGAACCAGAGGAACTTCATCCTCCTCTTCCTCCTCACCCTCTTCTTGTTCATCTTCTTCTTCTCCTTCCACGGCCTGATCCTCAACTTTTTCATCCTCGGACGACGACACCACAACAACTGTCTGGAGTGGCGTAACAGCTCGGACAGTTTCCTCCACCCCGGCTTCGAACGTGCCTAACTCAGGGGGTGCATCGGTCGTATCGTGGACCTCTTCGATATTTATCTCCTGTGGATCCGGCACGAAAGGGATTTGGTTAGGGTTAATCCTAACGTTATAACCTAAGTTCCTACAGAGAGCTCGGATTTCTACCGGTAGCTCGGATTCATCCTCGCTCCGATGCGGACTGCTAATTACCCGCGTGGCCATCTCGTGGATCATCATTGCCTCCTGCACATTAGAAGACTCCGGGTAATCCTGTCTGTCCGGATACTTAGATCTGGGCACGATTAACCGAAAAGATATGGAGAGTTCACCTCGGGTTCTTCGCCACTCCGGTTTGATGCATATCCGTGACCCCGTTGATTCTCGACATCGCCAATGTCAACTTCTTCGGACGTCACGAAATAGGAGGATTCATCAGATGTATACTCCCCAGCTTTAGTCCGGTTTTAGCTATCACTATCGGACATCCTAGGGAAAGAAAGGAGGTCCTATAAATTAAAGGTTTATGGTCCGAGAAACCCGTTCATGTAATTTAGGGTTAACACCCCTAAAGGATTCGGAGGGCACAAAGTGTTGTCGAATGTAGTTAGTTCGAAGTTAGTTCAACAATTTGGAGGTTCCGAAGAGACCTACTACATACGTCCGAACAAGCTACATACAACACTTATCCGAACAACAAAAACGTGCAAGGAATTTCTACAACACAAATTTAAACAAATCTAAAAAGAACGAGAGAACACTTACTTGTAAAATATGATTGGTTGGATTGAAGGCAGCTAGCTCAAACGGACAAACTTCCTTTGACTCGGACTCTCTCTTTTGCTCGGACTGAATTGCACTTGCTTCGGACTCACACAGAATGCGAAAATTCTCTCTCTAAAAGTGAGAAATGACAGCGACTGATGCCCTATTTATAGATGGATATTTTGGGAAGCTCAACCGTCACATCAATTCAAGATTAAATCTGGACCGTTGATCAAAATTCATCCAACGGCATAATTCAAATTACTAGATGAAATGACAGTTACATCCAAAATTATCTATTTCACGATGATTAGAATTACAACACTTACAACCTCGGACGGATATATCACATGATTAACACGGATGCCCATCCGTTCGGAGGTAATCCCTCTTCCTAACTCGGACGGATATATCACAATAAACGATGGATTTTCCTCCGTTCGGAGGTGATCCCTCTTCCCCGGTCCGATAGACAAATCATTGCCCGACACAGCGGACCCTCATCCGTCCGGATAGGCTTGATGGCTTATGGGTGTGGAGCTATGAAATCGCCCATAGGATCATCATAGTACTTCCGCAGGCTTGATTAGTGAAATACTACAAGACAAACTATCTTTTTGATCAACGCTTATTTTGACTTTAACTTCCCAAACCTTTGTCCGTTCGGACGTATCCCACCGGACTCAACTGTCCGTCACGCGAACCTCAATCCGTCTGGATTTCACTAATGGCTTATGGGTGTGGAGCTATGAAATCGTCCGTAGGTCCTTATTTGGATCCGTAGAGTTGATTAATACAGACAGTACCAACAGTCTCCTTACGAACGGGCTGCTTGGATCTTGTATCTACACGGATTCTCGTCCGTTCGGATATCCCATGATGGTTTATCTCGAATAATCAACTAGATATTTCACACGGACCCTCATCCGACTGGTCATCCTTAATGGCTTGCGGGTGTGGAGCTATGAAATCGCCTGAGGGTCTTATTTTGGAACTTCCGAAGAGCCGCTTAATAATACAAGATAGACCCCATCTTATTGCAGACAGACGACTTATCTTCAACACACGGACACCCGTCCGTTCGGATGTCCCTCGTTGGACAACCCCGAGCGTTTGACTACTAAATAACCCGGACTCTCGTCCGTTCGGACATCCTACACGGATCACCCCAATTCAGCCAAATTATAAACGGCATTACTCTGTTACGCTCTTCGGACCTACGCCTAATCTCGCTTACAAATACCCCTTTCATACTTACAGTCCAAGACCACACTCTCGGACTGTAAGAAAGGGGGGGGGGGAGATTAGGGTAAGAACGACAAGAAGCACGGACTTAACACCTTTTTTTTCTTATGAGGGACGGATTGAACGGAAAGACAAAGATGTCCTCTCCACTTCAAACTATAGTTCCACAACTATCTTCCACTAAGATACTTGGAAACTAGGGGGACATATGTTGATACAGAAATATGTCCAATCCGTCATAAGACGCCTTTGGAATGAATCCTAAGGCGTCCCAAGCTGTCTCAAGGTCCAAGGCCTTAAGGTCCGACCCCAAGGCCACCTCCGGTCTGACCCTCTTGAGTATAATGGTAAAATGGACCTCAAAGACTGTAGATCTGACCCAAACCGTGGTTCGAAGCCATGAGGGTCCGACCCAGACGACGGGGACGTAAGTCCTCAACCTCATAAGGAATCAAGAGAACTGGCACCAAGAGAGAAGGCAGGGTCCGAGGCTAGCAATGTCCGAACCACAGTACATTTGGAGGTTGTTTAAGTTATCTTACTTACAAGTGAGTACCGCTCGGACCATTGCTCCGGACCTACCCTCTCGGACGGAGGTCTGAGACGGACTTCAGAAGTCTCTAATTTCTCTCGGAGAATGACTAAAACTACCCTCGAAAGCCCAAAAGGAAAATGGGTTAAGTCTTCTTAATGGGCCATGGGCCTAATGGAGCATTGTTAGCGCAATCCGAGCCTTACACTTGGCGCGATCCAACGGAGTCCATCCCCTTTGGGAAGTCTCTATATAAATGGCACATATTCCCATGATATGGTAAGTCAGATCATCATTACGAACTAATCTTATACACTGTACAGAGTTGTCCTTCAGTCTCTCTCAAGTGAAGTCTTAGTCCGGTTTGACACTTAGCAAACCGGGTCTACGGTCCTAACCCCCCCCCCCCCAAGTTACTAGTGCAGGTCTTTACTCTTGGAGCTTCAGACCTTGGAGGGCTTTGGATCTTAGCTTGGGACCTTGACTTAGGGCAATCTGAAGTATTTTTGACTTGAGACAAACTAGCAAGAACTCAACAAGAGTTTGGGGGACTTCACCCTCAACAATTATAATTCTGTCACTCAAGGATTCATGATTTTCTTTTCTACTTCCTTGTAACCTCTGAGTTTTGACATCTTTTTGGATCAAATTGCTACTACTTGTTGATGAGTGTGAACTTTATATACTCCCTCCGTCCCCCAGAACTTCATACATTTGCCATTTTTAGCCGTCCCACAGAACTTCATACATTACCAAAAAAAGAAGCTACCCCACACCCAACAAATAATAAACAGTCTCAACTTTACATTCAAATTACACCTTTTGTCACTAATAGTACACTTTTTTCCACCTTTTCTATATTCTATCATTACTTTTAACTTTTCGCATAAAATTGCGCGCTAACCTTAATGTATGAAGTTCTCCGGGACGGAAGGAGTATAAAATATAACAACTTGAGTGTCTGGCAATCAAATTAGAAGCACCTTGTTGATGAGTTTGAGCGTCATATATAAAAGGGTAGAGAACAAGGAGAGACCAACCAAACGCTTTTATTCATAAAAAGTCCAAGCACTTTTACACACAAAAAATGACTATGAAAAGTCGATTTCACTCTTCTACTTATTTAGCCACTCACCCCAATTTGTTTGACTGTATTTTATATATCAAGAAATACAGTCAACTGTATTGGTAGAGTCATGTAATACAATCCAACTGTATTAGTAGAGTTAAGTAATACAGTCTGACTGTATTGGCAGAGTTATAAATTCAGTCAGAATGTATTATTTTATGTAATGCAGTCTGACTGTATTATTAAAGTTATGTAATGCAGTCCGACTGTATTTAGCAGATTTGAAAACTGTATTATAAAAGCATTTGGACTTTATTTGAAAACACAAAAACACTGTAGGCTTTTTTTTGCAAACTTGAGTGCAAAATTGGTCTATGGCACCAATTTTCCCTATATAAAATATACTAACAACTTAGTGATCAAGCTAAAGGGTTATTCTTGCTGGTGAACATACAATACAAAACTCCGCCAAATAGCGACAAAAAAAACCATCGCTAAATTAGCGAAAAATTTTCTTGGTCGGCATACGGATGAAAAATCCATTGCCAGTTCGTCCAAAATTAGTCTCTGATCCGTCACAATTTAACGAGGGACTCTAATCCTTCGGCAATCCGTCAGTAATTAGAAACCAAGTTGTCACGTGTCTAATAAAAAATTCAACTGAAAATACCTAGAGGGATCAGCCCTCACTGATATGTAGTTATTCAGCGACGAAATTTGCCATCCATCTCTAAATAGAGTTTTCTTTTAAAACTAAAAAGAAACTGAAAACACTTAAAAAGACGGATTAGATTTTATGCCGCTGATTCAGTGACGGGTTAGGTTTTTCATCGTCAACCTATTGTGAATTCTGTCGCTAATGTGTAAATTAAAAAAAATTATAAAATGAAAAATCAAATTAATATTGTTACGACATATCATACACTTGCAAGATGTATTAAAAACCTCAATTTTTCCATTATCAACAATATTTTCGCCAACATAAAGTGCTATATATTAGGCTCTGTGTATATATATTAGGGATGCAAACGAGTCGAGTTTTTTTCGAGCTGCTCGAGCTCGGCTCGAAAAAAGCTTAGAAAAAGCTTTTTATTGTTATTAGGTTAGTTTAGATGAACATTCAAATAATTGTAAAACAATTCAAGATTTCAGTATATATATATATATGAATAAATTCATTTTATATTTTATTTATGTACGTTTTGGAAAAAATTATTATTATGTTTATGTTATTTTAAATCATGTGTAATTAGAGGGGAGAAATGTAAAATATTCTTTTAAGCTAATTAACGACCGATTAGGCTTTGGTCGCTAAATATTGAAATAATTAAGAAAAATGTAAACGAAAAATGGAAAAAGGCTATTCCGTCACTATTCGGTGACAAAATAGCAAGGGGAAAAATCGCCAGTCGCTAAACTGTTGTACGCGAGCCATCTCCTTTGGTATTGACAGATGGAAACCTGTCACTACAAATTTAGCCATTTAGGGACAAGGCCAATGAAGGTGGATTTGAAATCCGTCAATCGAGAAATTAGCGATGGATTTTGTCGATTTACCAACGGATCTTCCGTTGCTAAACCGTTGGATTTTCGTGATGTAGTGACAGTGATATATACGTAAAAATTTAGAGAAATTCAAATTCAGAGCTTGTGTGTAAGGAATTATGTTATTCACCACACTTCTGGTGTTGTGTGTATGATGTATATATACACTAAATTAGACATGTGATACAATTACAAATAAGGTAACACAAGATTATTTAGAATCTATAGGATCTCTGTCAAGATCTTCTAGAGTATTCCTAAACCCCCCCCCCCCCCCTGCAAGCAAAGTGCAGGATTTGGTCCAACTCGAAGCTTGCTACGGAAAAACTCAAAAAGCAGTCTAGGAAGGCCTTTTGTGAACACATCAGCAACTTGAAGGGTAGAAGGAACAAATTGTGTAGCGAGCGTGCCAAAAGTGACTAATTCACGAACGAAGTGGTAGTCAATATCAATATGCTTAGAACGCTTATGTGCCACTGGATTTTGACTAAGAAAAACTGCACTTTGGTTGTCACATAGGAGCAATGGTGGTGTCGTAGGAGAGAGATGCAACTCTCGAAGAAGATAAGTAATCCAGACAACCTCAGAAGCAGTATTAGCAAGTGCCCTATACTCTGATTCACAACTGGAACGAGCAACAGATGGTTGTTTCTTAGCACTCCAAGAGATAAGATTGGGACCAAGAAACACAGAATAGCCATAAGTAGAGCGACGTGTCTCGGGGCAGCGTGCCCAATCCGCATCAGAGTAAGCAAGTAGATGGGAAGTTGGACCACGATCAAATGTTAAGCCACAGGAAAGTGTGCCTTTGACATAACGAAGAATGCGTTTCACATGTTGAAAATGATCTTTCGTGGGAGCCTGGAGATATTGACTGACTGTATTAACCGCATATGGCAAATCAGGTCGAGTGATAGTGAGATATTGAAGAGCGCCAACGAGGGAGCGATATATAGTGACATCCTCTAAAGGAGACCCATCCGAAGTCATAGTAAGGCCAGCGGCAAGAGGGGTGCTGACCAGCTTACATTCTAAATATTTGCACGAGATAGAATGTCATGGGCATACTTATGTTGACTCAAAAACAGACCATTGTCGGTATAGGTGACTTCCAAGCCCAAGAAGTAAGTTAGACGTCCAAGGTCCTTGACAGAAAATTCCGCATTCATTTGAGAAATCAACTTTTTGAGTAATGGAGTATCATTCCCAGTAAAGATGATATCGTCGACATACACCAACAAATATAGAAAAGAATGACCACGTGCAAAGATGAAGAAAGAGGGATCAACACAGCTAGAGGAAAAACCCAGGCGCACAAGGAATTCACTGAACCGCTGAAACCAAGCTCGTGGTGCTTGCTTGAGACCATACAATGCTTTTCGAAGTTTGCATACATGATTTGGGAATCTGGGATCCATGAAACCAGGTGGTTGCTCCATATACACTATTTCAGACAAGATACCATTGAGGAATGCATTCTTAACATCAAGTTGATGAAGTTCCCATTGATGAAAAACAGCAACAGATAAGACAAGACGAACTGTAGTAGCTTTAATTACCGGACTAAAAGTGAGATGATAATCAGAGCCAGGTAATTGAGTAAAACCTTGTGCAACCAAGCGAGCTTGAAGACGCTCAACAGAACCATCAGGCAAATATTTGGTACGAAAAATCGATTTAGAGCCAACCACATTTGTGTTTACGGGGCGAGGTACGAGATCCCAAGTATGATTTCGACTAAGAGCAAGCATTTCATCATGCATAGTAGCCAGCCATTCAGGTTGTCGGAGAGCGGATTTAACACCTTTTGGTCCCTTGGAAGCCATCAATTCTGTAATAAAATCAGAGAAATCCTTTGGACGAGCGTGACCTGTTTGTGCTCGTGTAACCATTGTAGGGTTGGGTGGTGGAACAAGTCGATGGCGTCTGCGAGGAGCTGGTGTACTTGGAGAATTTTGTTGGGCTTGTGGAGGAGCGTGTGACTCAAGAGCAGGTGATGGAGTGGGCAGCGGAGCATGCGTGCAAATGTCACAAGGACCCTGGTGAACTCCATGAGGGGGACTAGCCGCCGGAATGGGCTGATTCGCCATTTGTAAAATATTTGAGGCTGAAGGTTCCTCGAAAGAGGAAAAATCCAAGTCGGTTACTGGTGTGGCAGTAGAGGCAGTTGAGAAGGGAAACAAATGTTCATCGAATTGCGCATGTCGTGTAATATATATTTTGGATGAAGCAGGATCAAAATATCGAAAACCTTTGTGATTGCTGCTATATCCGAGAAAAACACAAGGAACACTTCGCGGAGATAATTTATTAGTCGCATAATCTCGCAAGCAAGGAAAAACTCGACAACCAAATGGATGAAAATTTTCATAGTTCGGAGATACGCCAAATAAGACCTCATACGGAGATTTGTTGGCTAGAAGTGAGGATGGAAGTCAGTTAATAGTGTAAGCAGCAGCCGAAAAGGCATCAAACCAAAATGAGGGTGCAAGATGAGCATGGAACATCATAGCCAAACCCGTTTCAGTGATGTGACAATGCTTGCGCTCAGCGCGTCCATTCTGCGCAGGAGTATACGGACACGAAATATTGTGATGCACCCCACTAGTTTGAAAGAGAGCCTGAACCTGTGCATTGGTGAATTCTATCCCACCATCAGATTGAAAAACTTTAAGCTTGCAAGAAAATTGGTTTTCAACCAAGCTCTTAAAATTCACTAGTGCACTATAAAAATCAGATTTGCGACAAAGAGGATATAGCCATGTGAAGCGAGAATAATCATCAACAAATATAACATAGTAGCGATATCCAGAAGAAGTCATCACAGGGGCAGGTCCCCATAAATCACAGTGAATCAGGTCTAAAACATGTAAAGCTCGTTTCTCATTAATAGTAAAGGACAAACGTTTGCTCTTGGCCAGTTGGCAAGAGGAACACAGAGTTGGACTAGGTAACAGGGAAGTAACAGACAAAGTTCCCATTTTACTCAAAAGTGAAATAACATTATGAGAAACAAGACCCAATCTTGAATGCCATAACTGAAAAGATCCATGCAACTTCTTCTGTTTCAAAGCAGCCACTAAAGCTTCATGGCTTTCTTCCAGAATATATAAACCTTGCTGCCGTCTACCTTTGGCGATTATTTCCCTTGTGTTGTGTTTCTGAATATGAAATGAATTATCAGTAAAAAGGACATCGACGGGAAAATCACGCGTAAGTTGACTAATCGATAAAAGATTCTTCATGAGGTGAGGAACTACTAGAACATTTAATAACTTCACGGAATTGGAGAGTGTGGTAGAACCAACATGCGATATAGTAAGAGTAGAACCATTACCAACAAGAACTTTGTCATTACCGCTGCAAGATGTACTGGAGGCAAGATTCGAGGTAGATGGTGTCATGTGGTTGGATGCTCCAGTATCCACATACCAATCGGGAACTGAGTGATTCGAGATGTTGCAAGAAGCATTGAAAGCTTCAGCGATGCTTGCCTCTGGACCTGGATAATTCGCATAACGGTCAGGGCAGTCTGCTGCTTTGTGAGTTTCCTCTCAGCAGATCTGACATTTGTGGCAGATGGACCCTTACCACGACCACCAGCATGACGGTTTCCTTGACCACGACCACCATTGTTGCCTCGACCATAGCCCCTACCCCGGTGATTAAACCGACGACCACCTTGCTGAAAATTGTTGTGTGAATAAGGTGGACGAGACGAGTTTGCCACAAAGGCAGCAGGAGGAGTCGGAGAAGTCTCAATTGATTTCTGAAGCAAACTAAAACTTTCAGCAGCATGCACTAATTCATGGAGGCAAGGGAATGGGCTGATCGACATTTGAGAAGCTATGAAACTTGTATATTCAGCACCCAAACCACGAAGAAAGAGGTGAGATTTGTCTGTCTCATCAAGGGGGTGACCAATTGCTGGCAATTGATCACAAACAGACTTGAAGTGGCGTCCATATTCAGCCATCGTACGAGCGCCACGCTTCAGCAAGTGCAGGTCATCCTTGAGAGAGAGTTAACGGATTTTGGAAGAGTGTTGAAACGCAGCCTCCAATGCTTTCCATACCGCGGATGAAGAGGACTGTCCAACAATATGAGATTTTGCTTCGTCGGTGAGAGTAGAGAGGAGTAGACTGCGAAGAAGCTGGTCCTGTTCATACCACGAAGCATATGACGGATTCGGTTCGACTTTGTTATAATTGGCACCAGTGATTGTTGGAGATGGAGCAGGGTTCGTTCCATCAATATAGCCGAAGAACTTTTGGATTTTGAGGAGAGGCTCAACCTGATCTCGCCAGTTGATATAGTTGGACGAGTCCAACTTGGCGTTGCCAAGAAGATGAATAAGAGTAGTGATGGGGAGAGAGGAGGATGATGATTTAGCCATGGATGAAGATGGCGTGGAGCAGAAGAGAGGCGGCTATGTGGTTGTTTTGCTGAGAGCCCTAATTGGCGTTTGATACCATGTAAGGAATTATGTTATTCACCACACTTCTGGTGCTGTGTGTATGATGTATATATACACTAAATTAGACATGTGATACAATTACAAATAAGGTAACACAAGATTATTTAGAATCTATAGGATCTCTGTCAAGATCTTCTGGAGTATTCCTAACATTGTGGTTTCACACGAATTCAAATTCATAGTGTCCAATTGACTTAAATTCAGGAAGATCATGTGCAAAAGAAGCGCCATTATTTAGTCAAAATTTGGTGCATCTGTGATTGTGTCTAGTGACTAAGTAGTAATTACAGAGTCTTTATTTAAATTTAACTTTTAAATCATCACGAGGCATTAGCGTATGCGTGTGTGTTGTAATTAAGAGAAAACCATTAAGTATATTATGCGAAAAATGAGAGCTAGTCGCCTATCATCCTCGCGAAAATCAAGTTACATGTTTCTATCGCCAGAAAACGAAGAGGAACCTGTTAACCAGAGTATCAGACTATGTAAAAACTGCCAGATCCTATCAGCTACCAAGTCTAAAGAACATGCATGCAAGAACCACCACCTCTCAATCCACATTCAGTCACAGCTTTCTGAATTGGGGTGTCAGGTCAAGTTTATAAATAGCAGAGTTGAATAAATCAGAATCAAGCAGAGATTGTGGATTCAGCTTCAAGATACTTGCAGATCCTCTCCATAACCTCTCTCCCTTTTGTGCTGTTCTGTTGGAACTTCTCCACGATTTTCTGCTCAATCTTCTCTCCCATGGAAGCTAAAGCAGACATAGGTTTTATCTTTATGCTAGTTTCCTGCTTGCACACTGTCCACTCCTTTGGATTCTCCGGATGTGGTTCGTACCTGATCTTCTCCTCCACCTCAATGAACTTCTCAAGACTGACATTTCGGGTAGCCAGCTGCATTGACCGAGACTTTGCATCCACAACAGTTGATTCAACACAGTGGCAGACATCCTGACCGATGATTCTGTGGATAAACCACGGCCCAGGAGCATGCACAGTTAAAGCTCGAGTTGTGTAAAGCTTCCCAGCAGCAGGTTCAAGCTTGTGGCTCAAAGTATCCACCTCAAGAATATGAGACAGGATGCGTTTGTTCTCTGGGTCTGCAAACTTGCGCCAAGATGCGGCAGTTACCCTTTCCCATGGGTGCTTGTAGATGTGCTCTTGAGAATATGCTCTAACCATTTTTACTTCCTCCGGTATCCTAAATCCGAGAAAAAGAAAAGCCAAGTCAAATCATTTGAGTTGCACTCTCCATGAATTATACTCCCTCCGTTTTTTATAAAACTTTTCATTTTGACTTTGATCGGTCAACTATCGCAGACTTTGACCACAAATTACTCTTAATCGATAATATTAAATAATTTAATAAAATCATATAATGAAAATTTAATTACTAAATTTTCATTATATGATTTTTTAAATTATTTAATATTATAGTTTGAGAGTAATTTACGGTCAAAGTTGAAGATAGTTGATCGCAAAATAGTAAAATGACAAGTTTTATAAAGAATTGAGGGAGTGCTAAACACAGATTTCCAACATGATTAATGCCTTTCACTGAAACCAGATTAAGACCAAGTTCCCTAAAAGTCTCTCAAGATCATGAACATTTGTAATGTACTATGATGAGAAACCACAAGCAAAGCATCTCCTGAGGTGGTTATATAAACTTGTCTAAGCCTAGAAAAACATCCCAAGACGAAACTAATCGCTCTTGAAACCTCAATATCTTGTCCAGATTGCTCCACAACATAACTATCTACTGTTAAACTTAAGTGTTAACAAAATGTAGAGGACGCATAACTATGTTCCTAAATTCATCTAGAAAATTAAATCAATATAGTCAGGCAAGAATCTGCCTTTCGTACAAGTAAAAGCACAAGCATCCTATCAAAACGTAGAAAACATAAATCAATGTGCTTCTCATCCTCCGATCCCCAAAAAAGATTCAATTTTTCAGCAATCCACAGCACAGAAAGGTAGCACTAGCAAAGAAAACAATAACAGGAAGAAAATGTAAAATGCAAGAATGATTGACGAGATTAAAAAAAGAACCTGTCAATAAGTATGGGGGAAAGTGTACTGTATTGATTGAATTTGAAATCAAATGGATGTGAAAACACAAAGAATGCAAGTTCAATTAAGGAATTAAATGCAGAAAAACAGAGATGAACAAGGCAGCAACAAATAATCACTAACCTTTGTGATTTGGTTTGGTGGAAAGGAATTCTTGGAGAAGGGGTAAATTGAATATTTGGAATATTGGAAATGAATGATAAATTGGTGAGTTTGAGGTGGTGTGCTTAAAAATAGTATTTTTCATATTTAGTAATCTCAAAGGTGTTGAGTTCTTTGAACCTCAATTTGGAACTCATGGGCCTCGATTTGGCCAAATCGTGATTCGAATAAACGTATTTAATAGTCGAATCCCAAATTTTGGGACGAGTCACAGTGCTGGGTTTTTTTATTTTTTTTAATTTTTTTTTTGTTTTTCATTTCTTTTCTTGTTTTCTTTCTTTTCTTTCATGTTTCTTGTTTCCTTTCCTATTTTCTTGTTTTCTTTCATCTTTTCTACTTTTATCTTTTTTATTATTTTTCATTTTTCTTGAATATTTTCATATGATAATAATTATATGTAGCACTAGAAATATACTTATACATTACTTCTCAAATTTAGAATACATATTATTTGAATTTAAAATTACACTTGTAGAATGTAGTATTTTAATTGTTGTAATTTTCATTTTCAATTATTGTAATTTTCAATTTCAAGTATTATAATTTTCAATTTTAATTATTATAGTTTTTTTAAGTAATGTAATTTTTATTTTCAAGTAATGTATTTTAAAAAAATTAATGTGATTTTGTTATAATTAATTAACTACATTTAAAATAAAGCCAAGAATAAAGTTTAAAGGGAAATGAGAAAAGAAAATGAAATGACTAATTAAGTTTGAAAGAAATGTTAAAAGAAAATAGATTTTGGGCCTCACTGTTGGAGTAGAGAATTGTGGAGAGTTGCAGTGAGTGGAATGTTGACTTGGCAAAGAGAGTGGGTTGCAGAGAGTTGCAACTGCTGGAGATGGCCTTATACCTACATGTGGTCGTGTTAATTATGTTTCTTACTGAGTAGGAAACGGGAAGTCGGTTTGGGTGGAAGGTATTTTCCATTTACTATTCCTCCGTTCCATCTCATGTTATCCATTTTGACTTTTTTCGGTCAATCGTTTTCAACTTTGACTACGAATTAATCTTAAACGATAAATGTAAAATGTTCAATTAAATTATATTATGATACTTTAAGGACTAAAGTTTCATAATATAATTTAATTGAACATTTTACATTTGCGGTTTAAAATTAATTCGTAATCAAAGTTATACATTGTTGATTCGAAAAATTCAAAGTGGGTAATATGAGACGGGACTGAGAGACTTAGATAGAGATGATCACTGGTGATTGTGGGTGTGCCCGTCACGTCCTGCCACGCTACCTGCATTTTCTTTTCTTTTCTTTTCTTTTCTCCATCTATAAAATTTCCGCATCTACTTTGTCCTGTTGACTAAGAAAAGATCATGTGGGATTGTAACTATTCTGTGGGGGTAAATAATGTTGCGGGGGTAAATAATCCCCGACAATTTGTGTGCAATACTATATAAAAACTTCACAAGTAACACAAGTTTACCTCACAAACCATAAAAATAATGGTTTGGAATGTTTGCGCACATTTCTTAATAATTTAGGGATGCTGGTACAAATTCGTTGATTTTAGGGCAAATTACATATACTTGTTAGATTTCAGAATTACATATGCAGCATTACATCAGTAATAACATGTGAGTCCGGTTAGATAAAAATCAATTACATATAAGTCCACGAATTTGACTTTTGGCGAATTAAAACCAGGAAAAGACATTTTTACCCCAATTCAAATATCAGATTTTTAAAATGGCCAAACAGCCTTAACTTATACGTATCACGTGCCAGGCACATGTGGACCTGAATGTAATTGATTTTCAACTATATATGTTTCAGTGTAATTGAAACTTCACATATTTATAACTCAAAATCCCTTATTTGCGTATTATTTTCGTGGATTATTTTTTTTACATGAATTATTTATTCCAGAATATAATATTATATTGGATATAATATTTATTTAAAAAAATAATTGAAATCAGATTTTTAGAAAATCTGGAAACCAAACGTGAAGAACAGAACAGAGATGAATAGTCCACCGGCATCATCAATTCGATCTCCTCCGTCTCCGCCTCCACACGCGATCTGAACCTAGACTCCGACCTCTCCTCCACCTTCAGCGACTGCAACAGTGACAGATCCGGCGAATTCCAAACCACCTCCTCCCAAAGCCGCCGCCTTTTCCTCGTTTGCAACTCCAACTCCGACGACCTAATCCCTCACCTCGTCTCCGACCTCTCCTCCTCAAACATCGACCAACAAAAAACAATCCGCCATGGAAATCCGCCTCCTCGCAAAAAAACAAGCCGGAGAATCGAATCAAAATCGCCCAAGCCGGAGCAATTAAGCCTCTAATTTCAATCATCCTCCAATCCGGCGATAAGCATAGAGGAAAGCTTCGAAGTCAATTAGTCGAAGAAGATTAAAGGAACTATTGAAGAAATGAAGAAATGAAGAAGAAGTCAATTAGACTAAGGCTGACGAAATGGAAGTCTGAGGAAGAAGAAATGGAAGTCTGAGGAAGAAGATATAAATGGAAGTCTGAGGAAGAAGACGGAATGTAAGAAAATTAGTAAGGCTGCGTTTGGTTTGGAAAAAAGTTATTGTGACTTAAAAGCTGGTCAACCAAAAAATAACTTTTTGGACCTATATGTAATTGTTCCACTAATGGGTATTCAGATGAGAGAGGAGCCACTAAGAGGGTAGTCCTATGTAATTTTCCCTTGATTTTATGGTGTTTTGCGTACATTTTATAATATCTTAGTGCGTTTGGTACTAATTTGTTAACTCGGGAAGATTTCGTGTAGTTTTAATAGCGCAAACGGTATTGTGCATGTGGAGTATATTGAATTGAGAGTTGGAAGATTAAAGAAGAAGAAGGAGATATGTTATGATTCTGTTGTGTTATGAAGAAGGAAGCATAAAAACATAATCTGAGCATGAAGAGTCGCATTTCTACTAATGCAAGTGACGTGGCATCGTCTGATTGGTTCTCTCCTCGTAATGTGACGTGAGAAGACGTTTTACTTGGAGTATAAGTAGAATAACGTTTCTACTGTAGCGGTTTACGTTTTCTTCATTGTAACAGATTTAACTGTCATCATCTTCTCTAATTGTTCTTCTGCAAATTTCTGGTTGAAGGTTGTTGTAAACAATTTGTGTTGATCAATAAAGAATCTCTGATTGCTTCCGTGGATGTAGGCATTTGCCGAACCACGTAAACACTTGTGTCATTGTTCAGTTTATGCGTTTTGTGTTTGATCGGAAAATTCGAGTCGTTTGATCGGAGTCGTACGGCTGTTTCTTGTTATCGATTGATTGTAATTAACAGTGCATTTAACCTTGTATCTAGATTTCCAATCACAAGTGACAAGAGTTCATATGTTTTTCATCTATTCTATCATCCTAAGAAACACATTAATAGTCATTATTACTCCAGATTGTTTGCTTATTACACAAAGGAGTTAGAAAATGGAAAGAGAAAAGGAAAGTACAACAAAATGAAACGCTCAAAAAGAGAGTCCCTCGTCGTTTTAAATGTCGCTGGTACATTTAAATTTAATAATGAGGTCATACGAATAACTCAATAATGCAGTCCTGCTATATATACTCCAAGAATATATATATATATATATATATATATATATATATATATATATATATATATATATATATATATATATATATATATATATATATATATATATATATTTTTTTTTTTTTTTTTTTTTTTTTTTTTTACAAAAGTGCATTTTTATATCCAACTAACTTATTAGATAGTATTATAATAATGTTTTGGTTTTGATTCATAATGTTTCAAAAATTACACTAAAGTTCAAAATTAAATATAAAGGTTGATTTAATTGCGGAAAAGTTTGATATACCCCTCTACATTTTGATTTTTCCTTATGTATCATAATACTTATTTTTATGTATAATATGTTGTTGGTTCAGATAACGGCAAAGTAAAAGATTAGAGGGGGAGGGGGTTGAATAGTCTTTTCCAAACTTTTGTCGATAAACACAATTTCTCAGAAAGATATCTGATACTTATTTTCAGAGAGCGGAAGACTTTTTGTGATAATTGCACGTGCTCAGCAAGATATTTGTAAATACTTAGCAAGGTAAATAAAGCAAGTAATAAATTGCAGAAAGTAAATAACACAAGTCTTTATAGTGGTATCTGAAGGTGGCGTAATCCTTCAACTAATCCACTTCGGCCTTTCTCAGACCTAGATTCCACTAAGACAGATAATTGAGGTAACCTTACAAGTATCTTCTCTCGATTCCTAAAAACACTAGGTTCCCAACCAAGTATCTCCCTGAGTTATTCCCCGGCTTTCTCAGCCAAGTACTTCCTGTATTCAGAAACCTTTTGAGCTATTCCTTAGTTTCCCAAACTAAGTACTTCCTATGCTCAATAACCTTGGAGTTATTCCTTAGTTTTCCAAACAAAGTACTTCTTGTACTCCACGCCGATTAAGGTGTTGGTTAAGGTAGTTTGTCAGGTGAGCTTCTTTAATAACTTGTTCAGTTATGCAGATAGCTCTATGAATCAAGTATACTTAATACACTTTTCAATGTATGGTATCTTGTTCTTTACTGACCCAACTCTATGATAAGTGTTCAAGAGAATGAATCTCAGATATGAAATCTTAATTCAACTCTTTCACAAATAACAATGCTTGTTAAGGATCAGGACACTTAGAACTTTTGTGCTACTTAGAATCAAGAGCTTTGGTCGGAACAGAAAGCTTGAAGGTAAGTAGTATGCTTGAGAGAGCTTGTGTGAGTATTGAGTGTTCTTGGTGTAAGTTCTGTGTGTGTTCTCAAGCATTCTAAGTGTTGATATTTATAGATGAATTTGAGTACCGTTTGAATAGTATCCGTTAGGCTTAAATCAAATTCAAACTATTGATATCTGATTATAGTACTGTTGCACGTTTGTCTTCTTCTTCAGAGACTACCGTTTTTGTTCAGACATTTCTGTCCGCGCATTTAATGCACTGTACTATACTTTGTCCTGTAGTGCCAACGGAACTATGCATGCTTTCTGAAGCTTTGCACATCCTTTTCCAGAGATTATCACAACTCCAGATATCACTTGTTAAAAATATATTGTTTCCTGGAAACATAATCTTTATCCAAGGTATCTGAGTGTAGACATCTGTGGGCACTTTTCATCGTTCAGAAACCTTGTATTATCAGATATCTTTTGCAACACTTGTTTATTGAAACACTTGTTTCTTCAAGATATCTGGACATCAGTATCTGATAACCTTTGTCTTCAGCAAATTTGAGCAGTCTTCAAATCTTCAAATCCGTTGAACCTCTCTTGCTGGATGCCTTCTTCTTGGTCTTCTTCAGAAAATAAAAATTACATTCAGAGACCTAATATCCTATACAAGATTTGCTAGACTATCATACTTAGTGATTTTCCTCTTTTACAGTGTTCAAGTGAACCAAGAGTACTAACCACCTTTCTGAGATAAGATAAGTCATTAGGTTGCTGATCAAAATCTAAATATTCCTAACAAATTTCCCCCATTTTGATAAGTCAACGATGACTATCTGACCTATTACAAAACTGGAAGAGGAAACAATCCACCACTTAATCAATTCATAAGATCTTTCGATTCTTTCAATTAAGTGCAGAAAGTAAACATCAACCAAATCACAAGGTGTGATCTTTGCTGACAAGTTATCTTTTATAGATTGAGATCTGAGAGTAGGTTCATCAGATATGTTACAAAGAGAACAGGTAACTTTTTACAAGATAAAACAACATTTTAGCTCAGTCAGCAAGATACAAAATACATAGTAAATTAGGACAACAGGAGTAACCAAGCTCCAAGTAGACATCCAAATAAACTAGTCTTCAAATCTTCAAGTCTTCAATCAACAGATCTATGGATCAATCTGCAAATTTCCTATCACAAAACCTTTTGATATCATCAGAGTAGTCATAGAGAAGAGTTCTGACAATCATCTCTGTGTCTCTGGCAAATTCACAGACTTCCTTGTAGGTTTTGGTAGGATTCTTCTTGGCAAAGTGTTTGATCCACAGATACTTTCCCCACTTCCAGGCATGCTCGATTCTGATATCTGATAGCTTGAAGTATTCATATATTATCTTCAGATATTTGATGTCACCCTTGTATTGATCTTCAGTCAAGTAGAAGGACTCATAGGGTTCCACAACAAGTCTTGCTCTTGTGCCTGTTCCAGTGATGTTGGAAATTCTATGCACATCATCTGGCTTTCCATAAGGACAATCATCAGAGAGGTCCTTTTTCATGGCGTTTATTCGCTTGATTACTTCAAAATCCAACCAGGCTTTGATGTGGTTGGTGTTAATCAAAATTGGCTTGTCTTTTCTCCATGCCATGAGCTGTTTATGGATTGGTTCTGGAAATCTTTCATTTACCAGTAAGTGTTTGAGTTTCAGAATCCAGTAGCCATTCTTCTGATTAATGCACCTGTAGACAGAGGAGTCATTGTTGCTCTTCACATACTCAATCTTGGCTTCTTCAGGCCTGAGTGGTAGTTGAAGTTTTCTTTGTTCAGCTCTCAGCCTGTTCCTCCTTTGTCTTGAATTTTCCTTTGGGGGATTGCTTGAAGAACCACCCTGGATTTACTTGGTATTTCCAGAGGGTGTTTTAGCTGCCAAAGACTTTGCAGCTATGGGCTCAGATAGGCTATCAACCCTTTTACTTTTTCTGTGAAGAGGAGCTTCATCTTCATCATTCTCTTCATCATCATCATCAAGATCAATTCTTGTGAAAATTTTGCAGCCTTCTTCATTGCCCTGGGATTTGATTTGGCCTTCTTCTTCTTCTTCTTCTTCTTCTTCTTCTTCTTCTTCTTCTTCATAAGAAGAAGACTCATCAATCCCTCTTACTTGTCTTCTCCTTGGAGTCTTGGTACTCCTTGGAGGTCTTTTTTCCATGGACCTTGTTACCATTGTTGTTTCTTCAGTTGGCTGCTGGGAAGTAGCTACTATTTGCAAAGTAGCTTGACTTGATGAGGGCTCATTTATTCTGAGTGGTGGCTGGGAAGTTTTCTTGTTTCCTCTTCCTTTCTGAGCAGCACCAACTCTAGATTTCTTCTTACCTTCCCCCTGACCTTGAGGTCCAAATCCTTCCCCCTTAGTCATTGTTGACTGACTAAGTACCACAAAGGATTCTGAGAGAGACTCAAAATTCCCTTGCAAGTAATTGTAGGCAGTAACCAACTTCTGAAATTCAGCCTTGAGCTCCTGATTTTGTTTGATAAGTCCATTTTCCTTATCAGTGAGCTCTGTCAATGGGCCTAGTATGGCATCTGCTTTTCCAGCAGTGTAACTTGCCTCATGAAAAACTTTTTCAGCTAATGACACATCATCGTCCCTTACCATTCCCAGATCCTTCTGAGCAAGGACCATACTGGTTGTTCTCTGAGTGATGAGTTTAGTGAATTTCTTCATTTCTGAGGGGACGGAGGCAATTACGACTTTGTTTTATGAAGACAACTCCTTTTTAAGATGTGCCAAAACTTGGTATCTATTCATGTATTCTTGGGAGTGGACATTTGGCAGTTTGTTGAATACTTCAGGAGCAATTAGCTTCCTTTTCAGATGAGAAACTGCTAAGTGTTCATTGTGGTGTTCTGCCAATGTCTTGTCTTCTTCATCATCTGAGTCATCAACCCAGTGATCTTCATCCTCTTGCACATCTTCATCAAGGTTTCTGAAGGCGGCAACCATCTCAGATATGGGTTTCTTGCCTTTCGAGGATGGTTTCTTTGGTGAAGATGCAGCCTTAGCATCATGCTTTTCTTCAGATACTTGTTCAGTATCTAGCTCCTTAGCAATATAATCAACAGCGTCCCGCAGTTCTTTAATCTCAGAGTAAGCTTGCATCTCTTTGCGTGTTTGTTCTTCAAGTTTATCTAGCTTGACTATGGATTCAACTATCTTTTCTTCCAGTTGAAGATTTAGCTGTTGTTCTTCTTCCAACAATTGTTTGAGTTGAGCAACTCTGGTTTGTGCATCCACTATTTTCTGAGTGTTTTCCTCAGAGTGCTGAACTACTTGTTCAATAGTGTCCTTTTGTTGGGAAGATGGATGGGTAGATTTTTGAGGAGATGGAGGAGGGGATTGTTGTGATGTCCTCTCAGTGTGCTTTTTAGCAGCTGAGGCATTGTTTCTTTGTGGAATCCCTCATGTCCCTGGTGCAGGGGCATCATCATCATCCTTTTTGTCATCCTCATCCTTGTGATGGTCAGAAGGAGGATCTTCATAATTATTCTCATCAGTCTCCTTCTCTTCTTCATCTTCAGAGACCAGGTTGATCACTTCTGGAATAGTGACCGTTTGCCCATTAACTTCCTCTTGTTCTGAGGGTATGTACTATAGAGTCTGGGGTAAAGTAGGCTTGAATGCCATCTGCATTCTGGTCTGACCATCTGCTTGGGTGAAAGCTTGGATCAGCTTTCTGGCCACTTCCTTAATAAAATCCTTATCCATCAATATTCCGAAAGAATATTGTTCAGTGGGGAAGATTGCATGGACGTAGTTTTCCAAGTCAAGGGCTCGTGCTCTCCTGCTGTGGTGATCAGTCACCTTTAAGATCTCAGATAGATCGGAGCATCGGAGCTTTTGCCATTTCTTGAAGCATTTCAGATGCTTTGGCAAAGTGTGTTCCTTGAAGAAAGGAAGCAGGTCCTCTCTCTCATCAACAGGGACCTTAGTGGCACTTGTTTGAGCCTGAAAGATAGTGTTCTAAATTAATTTCAAAACTATAATAGATATTTGGGCTTTAGAGTAGAAAGGTATCTGAGTTACCTGTGTGACAGGCTCAGATGACTTGACTACTGAGGTTCCAGGTGCCTCAGATATCTGGATATGAGGAGGAAACTGGGAAGTCTGATCCTCAGTTATCTTTCTTTATGCTTGAACCTGAGATTAGAAACATAACACTTAGGAAATTTTATCAAGAAAATTTTTATTGACAAATCAGATATCTGAGAGGTCAATTACCTCCACCGCTGGAGGCTCAGATACTTGTCTCTCAGAGACTTGTGCAGTCTCTGGATGTTTTTCTTGTGATGAAGGCTTTGATGCCTCATCAATTTCCATTTGTTGTGGGGATTGAGCGGGCAATTCCCCAGCAACTTCTACTTCTTTTTGAACCTGTTAAGTAGAACGTGTTAGTTTGAGAAAAATGATCAGAGATTTGCTCTTTGAAGAATATAGGTATCTGAATGAAATACTTTCTCTGCAGAAGGTTCAGATACTTGTTCCTCTGAGACCTTGGAAGTCTCTGGATTCTTCTCTGAAGAAATAGACTTTTCGGTCTCTTCATTTTTCTTCTCAGTTGGAGTCTATTAGAAACAAACAATTTATAGTATTAATAAAACACATATCCGAGATGTTATATCGTAAGGAACTATCTTCTACATGTGAGACAGGCTCCTGTTCCTTAAGTGATGAGGCTATGGAAGCCTCCTTTTCAGATTCTGAGGCAAGCTTTCCAGCTTCCTCTTGTTCTTGTGTTTATAATTCAGCCTGTAACAAAGAAATTTCATTAAATAACAAGATTTAACAAACACAAAAATATCACAAGTAAAGAGTTAAACCATTCAGCTACCTGAGCAATGTCAGGTTGATTGGTCTCTGGAACTTGTGACTCTTCCATGCGTTGGTCTTGTTGTTCCATTTCAGCTTCTTTATTTGAAGTTTCAGGTACTTCAGACCTTTCCTGAATGTGCAACTCAGTTGCCTCCCCTGGTTAATCATTTTGAGCAGATGCCCCAGTTTGATCCCTCATATTGAGTTGGGGAACCTGTTCTTTTACAGGATTTTCTTCAGCAAGGAAAGATGCTGGTATCTCTTGTTGTAACTCAAGTATCATCTCAACATCATCATCCACTATTGGCTGTTGTGGTTGTTGTGGTGATTCTGATCTGGATGAAGAAGGTGATGCGGTATGTGGCCTGTCCAGATTTGCTTGAGACATACTTTTGAGTGTTGAGGCAATGGCAGTATCCTCCAACACTAAGTTGCCACTCATCAGAGCATCTTCAATATGCCTAAGTGACTTGCTCTGATGGTGTGTTTTGTCCAGTGAGTTTGGACACAGTTGCTTCTTCAGCAACCTTTGAAATAGGTGCTTGTTCAGCAACCTGTGGTGTAGGTTCTTCTTCAGATACCTCTACACTTGTTACTTTTTCAGTAACCTTAGCCCTCTTTGATTTATGTAGGACTTGAGAGATAAATAACTCATCATCATCATCGTCAGAGCTCTCATCAGCATTTGGAACTTATTGGTCCATAATCCCTGCGGTTTCTGCAGATAGGGCTTGGTACCTACCACTATTCTCATTAGCAGCATTGATGAGTTCATCAGCAGTGGCGGCAGATATCTAAGAGTCGACAACCACAATGGGTGTGTCTACTGATTTGCCAGCAGACTTCTTTCGTGAAGTTCTGGGCTTTTTGGTCGCAAATTTTCCTTCAGATATCTCTTCAGTTTTTCGCTTCTTGGAACCTTTCTGAGATCCAGTAACCTTTTTCATCATGTTCGTACACTCAAATTTGTAGAGTAGGTTACTGTTGGCAATGTCTGCCGTCTCTCTGAGCTCAATGCCAAGGCACTCCAGTAAGTAGCAAATCTTCAGTCCATAGCTTACTGTGGCTTTTGGCTCAGCAAGTCCCTTAACGATTTTGGTCTCAAAGCCTTGAATCTTCTTCACAAACTTCATAAAGGCGTACTTTCCCCAGTTGAAAGGGTTTTCCAGCCTTTTGACTTGTTGTTGCAACAAGAACATCATCATCCAGCGTTCTTAGCTTATCTGGTCAGCACCTCCTTGTAGACCATCAACGCATCTATGAAGAATGCATGCGAACACATCCCAGTGAACCAACAGATGTCTGGTTCTGACGTCAGCAAGTTTGAAATCAGTGGGTGTATCTGGTTTTTCAAGATCACACACGTCACTGTACAGCTGCTTTACACCTTCAAGGAGATCATCATCCTTGGTGTTTATTTCAAAATCCTTTCCAAGATTTTGAAGTTCAAACAACTTACAGAAAGTTGTTAAGTCCACAAGGATTTCCTTTCCTTGGACCTTTGTTTTGATAGACACTGTTTCAGTGCCTTCAGAAACACAAGAAATAATCCTGGAGTTGTTGTAGAATTCTAACACATCTAGTGAAGAGACCCTACTGGGACTAGCAGACAGGAAACCCTTGATTTGTGCCTTTTCAAGCATGTCAAGAATTAGCTTCCTATCGGCTTGGTTTTCAATTGCAGCCGTGAGGTATTCCTCAATCATGGCACCACCCCAAATCATCCTATGATTTGAAGTCCAATGATCAGGATTAAAGTCTCCTACCAACCGATTGTTTACAACTACCAACTCAGGTGCTTGCTTTTCAGCAGTACCAGTGGTAGTAGATTGGGATTTCTGGGTAGAAGCACATTTTGGAGCCATCTCTTTATATAGTGTAAGTTTTCGAAAGTCTGAAATAGATTAGGGTGACAGATTAGTGATTCTTTGTAGAAAAACTAATTGAGGAACAAAGATTTGCAGAGAAGTTGAAGAAAAGTTTTTGCTATTCTTGTGCAAGTCTGAGTGTTGAATTAGGCGAAAGTGAATTCTTTTGCCAAAATCCTATATATATAGCAATGTAATCTCAACAGACATATACATACAAATTAATTTTGTGTGTAAGTATCTGTGTACTTGTAAATAGGCGTGGGTAATAGTTTGTTTGATATTAAATGCTTAGTGGGCCACGTCTGAGTTTTTACAGTCCACTATTTTACAGAGAAATAATCTCGTCTGTTAACATCAAACGCCCATTTTATCATGGGTCAATATTGCTTCTTCAGCAATGATCACAATCAGCAATTGTAATTGTGCCCAATTAATGAATTTTGGAGATTTGCTATCTGAATCACATTTCTTAGAACACTAAAAATCTCAAATTATACTCTAAAAAGAAATTAGAGAATAAGCTGTAGTTGTAGACTAAAGCCTAGCTCAGGATCGATCTCTAGGGAATTAATCAGGCTATGTAGCAGTGAGAGTAAACAGATACTCCCTCAATTTCAGAAAAAGTGTTACATTTTACTATTTTGCGGTCAACTGTCTCCGCGTTTGACCACAATTTACTCTTAAACGATATTAATAAATAAATTATTAAAATTATATAATAAAATTTAGTAATTAAATTTTTATTATATGATTTTATTAAATTATTTACTATTATTAAATTATAATAAAAATTTAGTAATTAAACTCGAAGACAGTTGACCGGTCAAAGTCAAAATGTAACACTTTCTCTGAAATGGAGGGAGTACTTGCGAGTAACAACCTGATTGATGGTTTTGTTTATACTTCTAACTAGTTCAACTAAAGCTAAGATAACGAATAACAATGAGAGAAAGATGAATACATTAGCAAGATCCAATTATGCTAATTCGAACTAGGGATGACACTCATATTTGTCACACGGTTGTTGTACAGAAAATCAATCAATTCGATTCAACCAATTGTTCTTAGAAAATATTATACTGGAGAAATCGTGAGTCGTCAATTCACGATCCTTAAACATGAACAATTTAGAGAATTTAATACGGACTTATCGAATTGAAGGTTTCTACGAAGATTTTATACGAGACTAACCTATATGAGTGATTTGATAAACCCTAGAACGAATATGCATAATCTTCACATACTACTGTATTCAAAGGTGTTTAGCTACTCATAATTGATGATTGCATACAAGGATTCATGGTAATAATCATATGAAATATAGACGAGAAGAATTGTAAAGAACAAGTAATTGAGAATTCAATACCAATAATCCTGATGAATCAAATCAATGAATAATCAAGCTCCAAAGGCGTCTCAATGTCAATGTATGGCTCTTGGAGCTTTTCTCAAAACTAGGTTAAAAGAAGTATGAATGAGAAGGAATCAAAAATCTAATCTAATAAGGAAATTGAAATTAATTCTGCGTCGCTCGCCGCGGCGGAGGAAATAGCTCGCCGCGGCGAGCCTTCTTAATCGTAATGTATATCCAATTCGTAAAATCTCACCGCGGCGGACCAATTCCGTCGCCGCGGCGAGCATCTGTCTTCAAAACAGAGGTGCCATTTGCAAAATCTCGCCGCGGCCGCGGTGAGCCTTCTTTATCGCAATATATATATATCATTCGCATAATCTCGTTGCGGCAAGCAAGGTGCTCCGCCGCGGCGAGCTTCCATCTACAAAACATAGACTCCACTCACAAAATCTCACCGCAGCGGACCAATTCCTTCGCCGCGGCGAGTCTTCTTTAATCTCAAAAGATGACCACTCGTAAAATCTCACCGCGGCGAGCTATGCTAACCAGCTTGTCTTCAAACGGCTCAAAAGACATAGATTTCTACAGAACACAAACAAAACACCAAAGCGTAAAAACGAACTAAAAAGACTACAGAACTAAAGACAAAGACTCACAAAGATCGCTAAAAAAGACCAAATGAGACGTTAGAATATTGTCTCATCAAAATCCCCAAACCGAACCTTTGCTCGTCCCCGAGCAAACAAACAAATTAAAGACAACTAGACTTAGACTACGACATATAATAACACACAGACGAGTCAATCTTCCAAATGACTGAACTCTACCATTATAAGTGTTAAATTCACAAGATACAAAAAGTTTGCACTCAACTGGCATTGACAGAAATAGTGCACAGAAAATCCTGCAAGGGAGTTTTTTTCAAATAAATAACACTTAAGTCTAACTCTCCAATCCCTCAAAAGAAAATCCTACACTATTCTCTTTCAGACTCTGGAAGTGTCCAGTGGGTTAAACACTCAAGAATAATAAGAGAAAAGGAAGGTGACTCGCGTCACAAAGGTGCCTTAAATACCTCATGCAATGTACTTAATTAGTTAAGTCAGAAGGGTCTTTTTCCTTGCGTATAGCAGCTTGCCAAGACATGCAATCAACTTCCATAAACCAAATAATTGCATCAAATGAATTCAATTCTAATAAATTTGGCTACTATGGACTCTTTTAGTCTCACTTTTTTGGTAGTGTCTATTTTATCGAAGTCCGCACTTTTGTGCGTGTTAGTTTGGTGTACGTGTCATCAACCCTCACGGACATATGGCTTTTTAGGACCACGCCGGTATATAGGTAGTATTTGAAACACGCCCAACACGACTACGGTGATGACAAGAACCATAGATACACTCCGAGACAATTCAAATCAGGGGGAATACATATTACAAAATTCAAAATTTGAACAATAACATCATAATGCAGCAGATTTCTTCTCCCCAAACCGGTTCTTCACAATGCACTGACTTTCGACAAAATGAAACATGAAGAGCATGCAATTCGTCATACTTAACTTAACTGAGTACACATGAGAATGAAAAGGCGCAAACAAGAGGGTTTGCACTTCCCGAAAAGATCACACAAGCGCTAGTACAATATCTTTTCATCGGCTTAAAGTTTCTCACCGGCTTTCTGGACTAAAGAGTTAAACAAACTTGTTATTTATTGGAAAAACAAACTTACGAGATCTTAAGTTCACTACTCTATCTAAGATGAGAATCGTGTGAAACGTAAGTAACAAACAGATTTAACAATCACAATAGAAGTTTTCGTCACTTGGAAGAACGACTCACGAAAGACTCTAGAGAAGGAAAGAAAAATCATTAAAATAACAGAAAGTAGGGGACGAAAGACTCTAGAGACTCAGGGATAGAGAAAAACACAGATAAGGCGCTAGAGAGCACATTCCCCCTCCCCAAACCTGAACTCAAGCATGTCCTCAAGCGCAGAGTAAAAAAGAAAAAGAATGGGGTCAATAGTGACTTGCCTGTGATGTACAGTTTAGAGTCATGTACTGGACTCAGAGAGTTCGACCACTTCTTCCAGTCGCTCAATGTACCCGTGGAAGTATGGTTTAACTCGCTGCCCATTGACCTTGAAGGTGAAACCGTCAGCGGGATTCAAGAGTTCGACAGCACCATGCGGTGCCACTTGAATTATCGTGTACGGTCCGTCCCAACGCGAACACAACTTTCCTGGAAACAGTTTAAGACGAGAGTTAAAAACCAAAACTTTCATACCTGGGTGCAAGTCCATGTGGATTATCCCCTTGTCATGATACTCCTTCGTCTTCAACTTGTAAATCTTTGCATTCTCAAAGGTAAGGTGGCGGAGTTCTTCCAGCTCGGAGATTTGCAGCAATCGTTCCTCCCTAGCTGCCTGCATATCGAGATTGAGCTCCTTGGTGGCCCATGCCGCTTTGTGCTCCAACTCCACGGGAAGATGACAAGCTTTGCCATAAAACAACCGGTAGGGGGTTGTCGAATGTGAGCTTATGGCGAGTTACAGGCCCATTGCATCATCTAGCTTGGTTGACCAATCTTTATGGTTTGGTTTTATGACCCTCGAGAGAATGCTCCTGAATTGTCGATTGCTGACTTCCACTTGACCAGAAGTTTGTGGGTGGTATGCAGTTGCGACACGGTGTTGCACTCCATACTTCACAAGCAGGTTCGCGAAGGAACGGTTAATAAAGTGAGATCCGCCATCGCTAATGATTGTTCTGGGTGTATCAAACCTGCTGAACATATTCTTGGACAAGAAAGAGAGCACAACTTTGGAATCGTTAGTTCTGGTGGCCATAGCCTCCACCCACTTAGTCACATAGTCCACCGCAACAAGAATATATTCATTACCATTACTTTTAGGAAAGGGTCCCATAAAGTCGATACCCCACACATCAAAGGGTTCTACCACAAGATTGCTGGTCAAAGGCATCTCATTACGCTTGCTAATGTTACCACTACGCTGACAAGCATCACAACTAGCACAAAACTTATGAGCATCTTTAAACAGAGAGGGCCAAAAGAAACCTGATTGAAGAACCTTTAGGGCGGTTTTCTTCCCGCTGTAGTGCCCTCCACACTGCATGGTATGACAAAAGGTGAGAACACTGCCTACTTCACTCTCTGGAATGCAGCGCCGTAGGATGCCATCAGCTCCCTCCTTAAAAAGGTGGGGGTCATCCCAAAAGTAGCCATTGGTTCGGCGCGCAAAGTTCCTTCTTTCTTGCGAAGACATGTTAGCGGGGAAAACACCTGCAACAAGAAAATTCACGATATCTGCGAACCAAGGCTCTAAGCTAACAGAGAATAGATGCTCATCAGGTAGGTCATCGTGGATAGGTGGAGAAGGAGAGATTGTCTTAGGATCAAGCCTAGATAAATGGTCAGCAACAAGATTATCTTTACCACACTTATCATCTATTTCACAATCAAACTCCTGTAACATCAAAACCCACCGAATGAGGCGTGGCTTAGAATCACTCTTCGCCATGAGGTGGCGGATCGCGGCATGATCCGTGTGGATGATCACCTTGAACCCTTTCAGATACGAGCGGAATTTATCCAATGCGAAAAGAACCGCTAGGAATTCTTTCTCAGTTGTGGTGTAGTTAACCTGCGCAGGGTTAAGTGTATTGCTGGCATAGTAAATTACATGAAAGTGTCCATTTACACTTTGTCCTAAAACAGCACCTAAAGCGAAATCAGAAGCATCGCACATAATCTCAAAGGGTAAGGACCAGTCAGGGGCAACAACAATAGGAGCGGAAACGAGCTGCTCTTTCAAGATGTTAAAGGCTTGCATGCATTCATCGTTGAAAATAAAAGGCACATCTTTCATAAGCAAGTTACTCAAACATTTAGCAATCTTCGAAAAATCCTTAATGAATCTCCTATGAAAACCAGCATGCCCAAGAAAAGATTGCAGCTCCTTTACACAAGTGGGAGGGGGAAGTTTAACAATCACATCGAGCTTTGCGCTATCAACTTCTATCCCACGTTTTGAGACTACATGCCCTAAGACAATTCCTTCTCTAACCATAAAGTGACTTTTTTCCCAGCTAAGAGTTAAATTACACTCAATGCAGCGTTAAAGCACTTTATCAAGTTTATTCAAGCAATCAGCAAAAGAGTCTCCAAAGAGAGAGAAGTCATCCATGAAGACCTCTATAAAATCCTGCACCATGTTAGAAAATATAGAAAGCATGCATCTTTGAAAAGTAGCAGGAGCGTTGTAGAGTCCAAAAGGCATTCTGCGATAGGCGAAAGTCCCATAGGGACAAGTAAATGTCGTCTTCTCCTGATCCTCCTGAGCAATGGGTATTTGGTAGAAACCTGAAAGACCATCCAAAAAACAATAGAACTCTCGCCCAGCAAGGCGGTTAAGCATCTCATCAATGAATGGCAGAGGGAAGTGGTCTTTCTTAGTGGCTGCGTTTAGTTTCCTATAGTCAATGCACACACACACAACCCAGTAGTTTTTCTTACCGGGACCTTTACGCCCTTCTCGTTTGTTTCGACAGTAACCCCCGACTTCTTAGGAACTACATGCACAGGACTCACCCATCTACTATCATATATGGGGTAAATTATATCGTGCTCAAGCATCTTGAGGATCTCAGTTTTCACTACATCTTGCATGACAGGGTTAAGCCTGCGCTGGGGTTGCCTAACTGGTTTAGCATCATCTTCTAAACTTATCCTATGTGTGCAACGAGTTGCGCTAATGCCCTTAATATCTCCAATTCCGCATCCTATGGCCGCAAAATTCTCCTTAAGAAGCTCAACAAGTTGGTTCTCTTCTTCCTTGTGCAGCTTCGAAGAGATTATCACAGGTTTGGACCGATTTTCACTAAGGAAAGCATACTTAAGGTGGGATGGGAGTTCCTTAAGGTCAGGCCTAGGGGGTTCGATTTCCCCAGCATTGCTACTGAGGGAGTCGAATTCACCTAATGGTTCACTAGGGGGATCAAGTTCACTTGTCGGTTCAGTTTCAGCTAAATCTAAAGTGCAGATTAGCTCAGGAGTTTCCTCACTCACAATTCCCTTATCAGGATCTAGTGTCAAAACTGGCTCTAACTTATCACTAGCAATATCATCAAGCAGAGCAGTATATACACAGTCATCAATGATGCAATGAAATTCTTTGGCAATCTCATGTTCTGTTTCACAATCGGTAATAGAATAGGCATTAGAGTTACCTGTTGGACGGACTGCGTCCTTGCTGATTCGATTACCCCCGATATCCATCGCTATCTTCCCTTCTGCAATGTCGACTTGAAGTTTGACAGTTTTCATGAACGACCTTCCTAGCAAAATCACATGGTTCCTGCTGCTGGTTGCTGCATTGCTGGGAGGTAGAACTACAAATCTGCTGGCACCAAGTATGTGCAACCTTGACCAAAGCATCCCGTATAATACCAAGTGGTCGCTGGAGACTACAATCGGCCATCTGCAAAGTCATATTCACAGGTTCCAACTTTCCCAAACCGAGCTCCTGATACAGGTCATGGGTAATAAGATTAATGCTCGCTCCCAAGTCGAGCATACCTTTCGCTATTTTTCCATTCTCCATTTGTATATCAATCATGAAACTCCACAGGTCTTCTTTCCTTTGGTAATCCGACCACAATTTCTTTGTTTCGGAAGAATCGACTTTTCGATGAAAAGCTTCTTCTTATTAGCATTCAGGTCCTTGAAGAACTTAGCATAGGAGGGGACACTATCGATAAGATCTAGAAGTGGCATGTTCACGTTAACTTTTGAAAGCATTACCAGGATAGATTTAAACTTGCTATCGTCTTTTGGCTTCTTAACTCTCCCAAGGTATGGTAATGGCTTGGAAGCTGGCGGTCCCGGGGGGCGGAAGGGGTTATTAGATTTATGTAGGACCTCAGTGCTGCTGTTTAGATCCTCAATAATCTCCTCAGCTTCCTCCTCAGGAATGTCGATAGCTAGTGTAGGTGGAGTTTCCGGTTTAGTCATCATATCTGGCTTCTCAACAACTTTACCACTATGAAGTACTGTAGTTGCTTGGATCTCCTCTTCTAATTCATCTTCATCCCCAAATTCAAGACTTGCCACGAGGTTAGCCAACCTATCTGCTAAGTCCTCTATTCTTCGCATCATCCCTTCAATCTGTTGTCCTGTTCTTTCTTGCCCTTCCATAACAACTTGCATAAATTTCTCATCATGGGCAATTAAGGCCATCAATGTGCTTTCGCTAAATGAGCTACTCTTTGGTAAAATAATTGCACTATTCACCATTTCCCTAGCAGAGGGTGTGTAGTAGCTGGAGAAGGACTCCATACCTGGGTCTCAACAACAGTAACTCAACAATTGCTTAGTTTCTGTTAGTCCAAGTAAAATAAAATCACAACAAGTAACCACTGGCTCTCAGCGCTACAATAGGAATTAATTCCCCGGTAGCGGTGCCAAATTTGATAAGCTCAAATTATACTCTAAAAAGCAATTAGAGAATAAGTTGTAGTTGTAGACTAAAGCCTAACTCAGGATCGATCTCTAAGGAATTAATCAGGCTATGTAGCAATGAGAGTAAACAGATACTTGCGAGTAACAACCTGATTGATGGTTTTGTTTATACTTCTAACTAGTTCAACTAAAGCTAAGATAACGATTAACAATGAGAGAAAGATGAATACAGTAGCAAGATCCAATTATGCTAATTCGAACTAGGGATGACACTCATATTTGTCACACGGTTGTTGTACAGAAAATCAATCAATTCGATTCAACCAATTGTTCTTAGAAAATATTATACTGGAGAAATCGTGAGTCGTCAATTCACGATCCTTAAACATGAACAATTTAGAGAATTTAATACGGACTTATCGAATTGAAGGTTTCTACGAAGATTTTATACGAGACTAACCTATATGAGTGATTTGATAAACCCTAGAACGAATATGCATAATCTTCACATACTACTGTATTCAAAGGTGTTTAGCTACTCATAATTGATGATTGCATACAAGGATTCATGGTAATAATCATATGAAATATAGACGAGAAGAATTGTAAAGAACAAGTAATTGAGAATTCAATACCAATAATCCTGATGAATCAAATCAATGAATAATCAAGCTCCAAAGGCGTCTCAATGTCAATGTATGGCTCTTGGAGCTTTTCTCAAAACTAGGTTAAAAGAAGTATGAATGAGAAGGAATCAAAAATCTAATCTAATAAGGAAATTGAAATTAATTCTGCGTCGCTCGCCGCGGCAAGCCTTCTTAATCGTAATGTATATCCAATTCGTAAAATCTCGCCGCGGCGGACCAATTCCTTCGCCGCGGCAAGCATCTGTCTTCAAAACAGAGGAGCCATTCGCAAAATCTCGCCGTGGCGGCCCAATTACTTCGCTGCGGCGAGCCTTCTTTATCGCAATATATATATCATTCGCATAATCTCGCCGCGGCGAGCTTCCATCTTCAAAACATAGACTACACTCGCAAAATCTACTGGCAAGGACCAATTCTCAAGGCCACGTAGTCTTCTTTAATCTCAAAAGATGACCACTCGTAAAATCTCGCCGCGGCGGATTGATTTCCTCGCCGCGGCGAGGTATGCTAACCAGCTTGTCTTCAAACGGCTCAAAAGACACAGATTTCTACAAAACACAAACAAAACACCAAAGCATAAAAACGAACTAAAAAGACTACAAAACTAAAGACAAAGACTCACAAAGATCGCTAAAAAAGACCAAATGAGACGTTAGAATATTGTCTCATCACTCCATTAGTCCAAGACTATATCTTAAGGCTAAGAATCTACTTTCTTGTAGTGGCTTAGTGAAGATATCTGCAAGTTGGTCTTCAGTGCCAATCTTGAGTATCTTTATATTGCCTTTTTCAACATGGTCTCTAATGAAGTGGTGTCTAACATCAATGTTCTTTGTTCTTGCATGGAACTTAGGATTTTGAGTTATGGCAATAGCACTTGTGTTGTCACAGAAAATAGGAGTTTTCTCTTCATTGAGTCCATAGTCTCTGAGTTGTTGTTTGTATCCACAATATTTGTGAAGCACAACACCCAGCAGCAATATATTCAACCTCTGTGGTAGATGTAGCAATTGAGTTTTGTTTCATGCTGAACCATGATATCAATCTGGCACCAAGAAATTGACAAGTTCCTGAGGTGCTTTTTCTATCAAGCAATGATCCAGCATAGTCAGCATCTGAATAGCCAACCAAACTCAATCCACTGTCTTTTGGATACCACAGTCCAACTTCTAGAGTACCCTTTACATACCTTAATATTTTCATAGCAATGTTGTAATGTGATTGCATTGGATTTGTCTGAAATCTAGCACACACTCCAACTGCATATTGAATATCAGGTCTACTTGTAGTGAAGTACAGTAGAGACCCAATCAATTTCCTATACTTGTTTTCTTCAACACTCTTGTCAAGTACAGTATCGGTCATTTTGGTTCCAATGCTCATAGGTATCTTAGCATTCTTTTCAGAAGGCTTTAGATTAAACTTGTTGAGCATGTCCTTTGCATACTTTGTTTGACTAATGAATATTCCATCATTGAGTTGCTTGACTTGCAGCCCTAGGAAGTAATTCAATTCTCCCATCATGCTCATTTCAAATTTACATTTCATGAGTTCAGCAAAGTCTTCACAAAGTTGCTTGTCTTTAGATCCAAATATAATGTCATCAACATATACTTGAACTAAAAGTAGTTTTCCATCATGGTTCAATGTGAAGAGTGTTTTATCAACATCTCCTTTCTTGAAATCACTTTCTAGTAGGTATCTGGCCAATGTATCATACCATGCTCTTGGAGCTTGTTTCAGTCCATACAGAGCATTCTGAAGCTTATAGACCATCCTACTTTCTGAGGAAACTTCAAAGCCTGGTGGTTGCTCAACATAGACTTCCTCAGCAAGTTCACCATTTAGGAATGCACTCTCGACATCCATTTGATAAACTGTAAAGTCATTATGAGCTGCAAAGGCTAGAAAGAGTCTTATTGCATCCAATCTTGCAACTGGTGCATAAGATTCATCAAAATCTAGTCCTTCAGTCTGGGTGAATCCCTTGGCAACCAGCCTTGCTTTGTTTCTGGTTATTTCACCAGACTCATTCATTTTGTTTCTGAAAACCCACTTGGTTCCAATTACAGATATTCCGTCAACAAATGGAACCAGTTTCCAGACTTTGTTTCTCTCAAATTGATCCAACTCTTCTTGCATTGCAGAGATCCAATCTTGATCCTTCAATACTTCTTCTATAGTTTTAGGTTCAATATTTGAGATGAAACATCCATAGAGACAATTTGCATTTTCAGCGATTGCTCTTCTAGTTCTAACTCCTTGTTCTAACGGACCGATCACATCCTTTGCAGGATGATTTCTTATCCATTTCATAATGGATTTTGAACTAGTAGGATCAATATCATTTTGATCTAAATGTGAATCAATATGATCTTGATGGAATACTTGTGCAGTATCTGAGATATCTGACACATGGGAAATGCCATGGATATCTGACACTTTTTCAGTGTTAGGGATATCTGCAATTTGATTTTCAGCAATCTCATTCTCAGAAACCTCTACATGATGAGGTTCTCAGTAACATGTTCCATTTCTGGAATTCTCATAGGAAATTCTTCATCATGTCTTAGAGTCGTCTGGTTGTTACTAAGCAATGGTTGCTTTTCATCGTCAGATTCATCCTCTAAGTGAATGATAGAATTGTTTCCATTTGAGGATTTTTCTTCAGAATCTTTAATCATCAGTTCTTTGAACCTATCTGAGAGATCATCATTTAAGGGTATTTTCTTGTTTCTTTCGTAGAAAACTACATGAACAGATTCTTCAATCTTTTGCGTTCTTTTGTTGTAGTTTCTATAGGCTTTGCTATTCATAGAATAACCAAGAAATACTCCTTCATCTGCCTTTGGTTGAAATGTTCTCAAGTACTCTTTTCCATTGTTAAGAACGAAACATCTGCAACCAAACACCCTTAGATGCTTGATACTAGGAGGTCTACCAATCAAAAGCTCATAAGGAGTTTTGTCATGGTGCTTGTTAATCACTCCGACGGCTACTAGCTAGTCTACTCCGAGGATCTACCATCAACCGGGATATCCGTCTCCGTCCATCATCATCATCATCATCATCCATCTCATCCACCATCACTCTCCGACGGCTACCGGCTAGCCTACTCCGAGGACTTACCATCAACCATGATATCCGTCTCCATCCATCATCATCATCATCCATCTCATCCACCATTTCACTTATTTCAGTGTCAACGAGCATTGTTCTTGCCGCTTCTTTTAGGGTCCTATTCTTCCTTTCAGCAACACCATTTTGTTGTGGTATTCTTACGGAAGATAGTTGATGTTGTATACCTTTGCAGGTACAAAACTCTTTTATGTACTGGTTCACAAACTTAGTACCATGGTCTGTTCTGATTACAGATACCTTGTCATTTTTTATGACTTCAAGCTTATTCAGCAAGTTGGGTATTTCAACCCTTGCATCAGATTTGTGTTGGAGAAAAACAACCCAAGTGAATCTTGAGTAATCATCAACAACAACCAGACCATACTTCTTTCCTGCATAACTAGTTACAGAGGATTAAAAAAGATCCATATGTAACATTTGTAGTGGCCTTTCACTGGAGTGTCTAGTTTTAGACTTGAAAGATGTTTTGGATTGTTTTCCCATTTGGCAAGCTGAGCATATACCATCCTTTCTATATGCCATTTTGGGTAAACCAACCACCAATTCTTTCTTGGCTAGCTTGTTCAGAGTTTTGAAATTCAAGTGACTCATTCTCTTATGCCATAGCCAATTTTCTTCAGTGTGGCCAGATTGACTCACCATGAGACATTCTTTAGTTGTGGCAGATGCCCAATCATTAACATAAAGATTTCCTTTTCGCCTAGCAACTAAGACTGTCTGCTTTGACTCATTGTCAATCACTTTGCATAGTTTTGACTTGATCTTGACAGTATACCCTTTGTCTACTAGTTGACTCATGCTTAGGAGATTATATTTCAATCCCTTTACATGTAGTACTTCAGAGATTGTAAGGGCTCCAAACTTCAGATTGCCAAATCCTATGGTTGGATTTTCATCTCCTCCAGCAAATCTAATAATTGGTCCATCATCGCATTTTTTGTAGTTAATCAAATTTGCTTTGTCTCCTGTCATGTGCTTCCACATCCGCTATTAAAATGCCACTTTGGATTGGTCTTTAGAGTATTCTGCATAAGACAAGAAACAGGAGATTAGGTTCTCATACCAACAATGGAACCATCTGGACTAAAGAATCTTCCAGCAGGAATCCATTTTTGAATGAATTTCTTAGGAACATTCTTTTGTCTAATTGGAACATAAGGAGGAATTCTAGTTAAATGATTAGTATCATTGTTATTAAGAACTATTTTCTTCCTTGGTGTGTTCCTTGGTGCTCCATTTGGTGCTTTCAGATACCTGTCAGGTTTCTGAGTCTGCTTCTCAGCAAACTTAGCTTTCCTAGCCAGATTTCTTCTAGCCCTGGCATTCAGATTTTCAGTGGATTGACTCATCTTCCACTTCTGATAATTGCCGTGAGAAATTCTAGCTTTTAACCATCGTTCTTGCTCTTGTTTATACTCACAAGCAAGTTGTTTCCCGATGGCTTTATAGCCAATGCCATTTCGAGCGCCTGGTGCTATCTGAGTTCTCATCTCAGTAGCTTTGCTAGTCTCTGGGTAGTTTATTTTCTTTCCAGAAAACGTGACATAGGAGAATTTGCCAGCTCCTGCAATTCTTCTTTTCTGAGAGACATAGCACTGTGGGTGATTACACTTTTCAGTGGTATGTTTCTTTTCAGAAACATTCCCAACAATTTTCCTTGGGACTTGTTTTTCCCACAAAGGTTTGGTCGCAACTGTCTTTCCTTTGTCAACAACCATAGCTTTCTGACCAATGCTAAAGGTTGTTTGGGAACCACCTTACTGAGTACTGACAAATGTTCTTCTTTCATCACTCTTATTCAGAGTGGTAGAACTATCTGTTTGTGTGTCCAGCCCAAGTCCTCTCTTTTCTGAAGGATTTCTTAAATAAGATTGTACTTCAGTAAGCGTGTCACTAGCTTTGGCATAAGATTGAAAAGATAGTTCTTTCTTTTTGAGTTCTTCATTCTCAGAAAAAAGATCTTCACATTTCTTTTGAAGTTTGGCCAATGCTTCTTTATGTGACTTTTCTGTCTCAGATATCTGAGCCTTGAGAAATGCATTTTCAGCATCCTTTTTCTCAGATATCTTGAGTAATTGTGAATTTTCCTTTACAAGAGAATTCTTTTCTTCTTCAAAGATTTCGGCTCTAGCTCGGACCATCAGAAATTCTCTTTCGTAGAGATCAAGTTCTCTTCTGAGATGTTCTAGATCTTTGATTCCTTCCTCATCACTTTCGTAAGTATAACAAGAAGTATGTGTTACCTCATCAGCCATTAGATAAGGTTCAGTGTTGGAGATATCTGGAAAGATTTCTTCAGCCACTCCACACATTTGTTTCTTCTTTTGACCAAAGTCAATCACTTCATGAGAAACACCGCACATTTCTGGAGAAGGCAGTGTGGAATCATCTGAGTCTTCATCCTCAGAATCAGACTCAATGTCTAGAGCATCCAGTTGGAGTTGAATCTTTTTTCTTTCTTCAGTGAGCATAGCTCTTTGACTTCTCTTGAAGTTTCTTCTATCGTTCTTGTCACCTATCTTTAGTTTGTTGAAGGCAGGGCAATCCTTCTTGAAATGACCAGGTTCCTGACAATAGAAACAGATATCGTTTTCGATTTTTGCTTCCTCAGTACTAGATGCTTTCTGAGCCGGCTTGTTCAAATGAGCAGCAGTTGCATATTTTTGTACTGGTGATAGTTTGAGCCTAGATGCTTTTTCAGCTTCTCTTTGGCTTTTCTTCTCTCGACTGACATATTTTCTCATTTGCTTTACAACAAGAGCATCCTCAGTCACCTCCTTGCCTTCCTTCTTTTCAGAAGTTCCTTGGGCAACTAGAGCAACATTCTGCAACTTTTCAGTTGTTTGTTCTCTTTGAGTTGTCTCATAGTCAACAGTGGCAAGGTGAGAGAAAAGTTCCACTGGAGTGATATCTGGCATTCCTTGGTTAAAGTAGAAAAACTTTGTATGCTCCCAGTTATGATTTAGACTTCTCACAATAGTCTTAATTTTTTCTGGTTGGGTATATCTATTACTTTCACCAAGTGCAGCCATGTCACTCATGAGTGTTGTAAACCGGAAATCTAGTTCTTCAAGAGTCTCTGTGGGACCTTGTTTAAAGTTTTGGAATTTGAGCTTCAAAACTTCGAACTTATTTTCCTTCGTTTTCTCAGTGCCGGCACAGATTTCTTCAATCAGTTGCCAGACCAGTTTCGCCGTTTTTGCACCCCACAGTTTAGACTGTATGTGCTCTGGAGTAGAATGTATGATGATATTGCGAGCCTGACCATCCAGTCGATTTCTCTTGGCATCTTCAGATGTCTAGAGCTCTCTGGGCTTTGGTTCGTAAACAACTTGACTGGTAGGTCTCCCACTGGTTGACGCATCTGTTTTTGAAGATCCATCACATTGTTCTCTGTCTCTACCATTAGAAACCTCCATGACCTGCTTGAGTTGTTGAATGACTATGGGGCCATTCTTTATCACGTCGATCATTTCGTCACTGATGGCTTCTAGGTGAAGCATCATGTTGTTCTTCCATTTCTCATAATTCTCTGACTTGAGAATTGGGGCGTCACTTAAAGACATCCTGCAGCAAACACACTAAACAAACAAATCAAGTGTAGGTGAAAAGCAGTTAGTGGGCACTTATCTGGGATCTAGGTTCAGTGCAGAAGGCTTGGGAACCTCCTGCTCTGATACCACTTGTTGGTCCAGATAACGGCAAAGTAAAAGACTAGAGGGGGGGGGGAGTGAATAGTCTTTTTCAAACTTTTGTCGATAAACACAATTTCTCAGATATCTGTGAAGATATCTGATACTTATTTTCAGAGAGCGGAAGACTTTTTGTGATAAGTGCACGTGCTCAGCAAGATATGTGTAAACACTTACCAAGGTAAATAAAGCAAGTAATAAATTGCAGAAAGTAAATAACACAAGTCTTTATAGTGGTATCTGAAGGTGGCGTAATCCTTCAACTAATCCACTTCGGCCTTTCTCAGACCTAGAATCCACTAAGACAGATAATTGAGGTAACCTTACAAGTATCTTCTCTCGATTCCTAAAAACACTAGGTTCCCAACCAAGTACCCCCCCTGAGTTATTCCCCGGCTTTCTCAGCCAAGTACTTCCTGTACTCAGAAACCTTTTGAGCTATTCCTTAGTTTCCCAAACTAAGTACTTCCTATGCTCAGTAACCTTGGAGTTATTCCTTAGTTTCCCAAACTAAGTACTTCTTGTACTCCACGCCGATTAAGGTGTTGGTTAAGGTAGTTTGTCAGGTGAGCTTCTTTAATAAATTGTTCAGTTATGCAGATAGCTCTATGAATCAAGTATACTTAATACACTTTTCAATGTATGGTATCTTGTTCTTTACTGACCCAAGTCTATGATAAGTGTTCAAGAGAATGTATCTCAGATATGAAATCTTAATTCAACTCTTTCACAAATAACAATGCTTGTTAAGGATCAGGACACTTAGAACTTTTGTGCTACTTAGAATCAAGAGCTTTGGTCGCAACAGAAAGCTTGAAGGTAAGTAATATGCTTGAGAGAGCTTGTGTGAGTATTCAGTGTTCTTGGTGTAAGTCCTGTGTGTTCTCAAGCATTCTAAGTGTTGATATTTATAGATGAATTTGAGTACCGTTTGAATAGTATCCGTTAGGCTTAAATCAAATTCAAACTATTGATATTTGAGTATAGTACTGTTGCACGTTTGTCTTCTTCTTCTTCTTCAGAGACTACCGTTTTTGTTCAGACATTTCTGTTCACGCATTTAATGCACTATACTATACTTTGTCCTGTAGTGCCACCGAAACTATGCATGCTTTCTGAAGCTTTGCATGTACTTTTCCAGAGATTATCACAACTCCAGATATCACTTGTTAAAAATATATTGTTTCCTGGAAACATAATCTTTATCCAAGGTATCTGAGTGTAGACATCTGTGGGCACTTTTCCTCGTTCAGAAACCTTGTATTCTCAGATATCTTTTGCAACACTTGTTTATTGAAACACTTGTTTATTGAAACACTTGTTTCTTCAAGATATCTGGACATCGGTATCTGATAACCTTTGTCTTCAGCAAATTTGAGCAGTCTTCAAATCTTCAAATCCGTTGAACTTCTCCTGCTGGATGCCTTCTTCTTGGTCTTCTTCACAAAATAAAAATTACATTCAGAGACCTAACATCCTATACAAGATTTGCTAGACTATCATACTTAGTAATTTTCATCTTTTACTAACCACCTTTCTGAGCTAAGATAAGTCATTAGATTGCTGATCAAAATCTAAACAGATATTCCTAACGTATGCTTCTTGCTCAAGTTTTACAACTATATAACAATTTAAATTTGCCTTTGATTAAATACACAATCGTTGATTATTCCATTATAACAATGACAAGGTTGCACTTTAGTATAGCAACTAACAAGGCTGCACTTCGGTGTAACTTGATTATTTTTAATGAACGGTATAACAAGGCTGCACTTCGGTGTATAATAACGATGCACTTCAGTATATGATGGCTGGAGCTGGACTATAGTAAATCATGGTAGTACCGCCTAGTACGTTGAAGGTTAGCTCAAATATGAGTGATTGAGCCCATGAGTATGTTGAAGGTTGAAAAGGAGAGAAACGAAGCTGAAATGCGTCTCTAAGGGTTCAATGTGGCAAATTAGTCGATGTGATATCATAATCGATTGAACCGCAGTTCATGTCTCGAGCGATGAAGATGTCAAGCTTCAATGAGGTAATCGTTGAGTAGTCGATGAAGATGATGTGAGCTTCAATTGAGGAGCAGTGTTTATGATTGTGCTTATTGTTTCGTTGAGTAATCGATTGATGTTTGCTTCGTCTAGCGGTTCGGTGATCACTAATCAATTGATTGTTCTTAAGCTGTTGGGAGTAAAATTTTGTACTCGGACTTTTTGTGTAATCAGTTCAAATTGATGAATGAATGAAGTCATTTTACAGTTACACTTTGTTGTTTTACAATTTACTGTTTATAAACACATTTAATGTTGAAATT
Source organism: Plantago major (assembly GCA_026545765.1). Classification (NCBI taxonomy): domain Eukaryota; kingdom Viridiplantae; phylum Streptophyta; class Magnoliopsida; order Lamiales; family Plantaginaceae; genus Plantago; species Plantago major. Next base: position 33,326,694 of record CM048840.1, on the reverse strand, counting down.
CTGTTTTTTGAAATTATACTTTGTTGATTGGCTATTTTTGAAATTGTAATTTTTAGTGTAAATAATTTAATGTTTTTTAAAAAAAAATTATGTTTAATTGGCTGTCTGAAACTTAGTAATGTTTAATTAGCTGTTTTTTGAAATTTAGTAAAATTATATTTTGTTGTTTTGTTATTTAATGTTGATTGGCTATTTTTGAAATTGCAATTTTAGTGTAAATATTAAAATGTTGGATTTTTTTTTAAATTTAATGTTTAATTAGCGATATTCTTGAAATTTAGTAGTAAAATGTAGCATCGAAGCCCATTAGCCAAGTTTTTTCCAAGTAGTAAGTTTTTCTAACTTTGCAGATAAAAAGAAAAGCAAGAGAGAAAGTAGTAGGATAAACACAAGAGTAAATTAAAACTTTTGTTCAAACTTTAATCCACATAGCCACATCATACACTGCATAAGATATTAACAGGCTGTTTAGCAAGTGATTAAAATCAAAAAAATCAGATTAAGATAGTTGTTTTTAGCTGTTTTTAACTAGGTTTTGGTGATTTAATTGAGTGCCAATCAACCACTAAATGTCTTTAACATAACACATGATACCTAAATGGCTTTAACATAACACATGATACCTAAATGGCATTGCTTACATCTAACTATTTTTGACTAAACATGGTTCTCATTAGATGCAGAATTGAAGAATAAATTCAAAGTTTATTTTAAACTTGACTATCATAGCCCCTCTGTTAAATGCATAAAGATACTAAAATGGTTTTAACATAACACAATATACGTAAATCGCATTTCTTGTACTTTGAACCGCTTTGACAAGTCCTGGCAAAATTAATCCTAACCCGAAATCTGATCCAAAATTAAAATTTGATCGGAATTGACGAAGGTCAACCATCCGAATTTTAATCCAAAATACGATCCAAAATCACCCGAATAAATATGATCTAAAAGTAGGGGTGAGCGCGGATGGGTATGGACGGATTTTTACGAAAAATCAAATCGACCCACCTATGGCGGGTAATTATAATTATAAACCGAGGTGGGTAGAATATTTTTCCAACCTGCGGCGGTTCGGGTGATAAAAATGGCGGGCGGATTGGCGGGTGAATATAGATAAAAATAAATATAGTAAAAACTTGAAATCAGCAACAAGAAGCATGTTCTGAACAAAGAGAGTAGTGATTCTTTTGAAGTAATTATCTTTCTTTACATCATTTTTAGAAGAATCCTTATAGTCTAGGTATGGAGTTTGTAAAAAAGATAACAAGATTGGAGAGATAGATGCAATCTGGATTAATCTATAGAGTCTCACATAGATTTTCATTTTTTATGTTCTGCTATTTCTCACATACATACATACATATAAAATGGCGGGTGGGTCGCAGGTTGCACCCATCAAACCCACCACCCACCCACTAATGGCGGGTAGAAAAAATTTAATCCACCGCACATTTTAAAAGATTAGTTGGCGGGTGCGGGTGAAAGACGGGCGGTTTGAGCGGGTGGGTCGGGCGGGTAGTTTTTTGGCACACCCCTATCTGAAAGGCATCCGATCCAAAATGATTTGAAATATAAATATATACTCCAATTAGTGATGAGTATTTCAATATCGTCTTCTTATATAATAATATGACCCATATATTAGGTGTTTAATGTTCATATTGCATTTTTACGAAGTGTTGTTATTAAGTCAACAATAATTTTTAAATTATACTAGCAGGTGGAAAGTACTCTTCAGTTATTTATTAGATGCAGGGGTCTCATGCAATAAACCAAAAGACATTGAATCTGCTGCAGGGGTGTAAATGCAATTTATATTTGGTTGGCTGATCATTAATTTCGTGTGGCTGAAGCACTTTCTCGGATGTAGATGCAAGTACGAAAAAAACCATATATCTAAGACAACTATTTGGACAAATCTCGTACTGGGACATAAAAAAACCCGTAGTATATCTATCACCAGTGATAGACTGACAGTTTATGAACCTAATTACAATCCTAGGTACTTAATTACGAGGTGACTTAATTACAAGAACAGAGAGTCCAAAATCAGATCTGGAGAATGAAAATTTTCCCAATTTTTATCATTTGGCATATGGACCTAGGGTGCTAAATGAAAAATCCCAAAAAGAGCATATTAAAATGAGCAGTTAATCTATCTGGGCTTGGAGTCATAACGGGCCCAATGAAAAAACTTCACATTTTGGATCTCAATATTATTTATGGGCTGTATTAGTTCCAGATTTTGATGGGCTAAAACTTTGGAAAATCCCAATTGGTCTAATTAACTCTGCATTTTGTGATTGCGCTTCGGCCTTAAAAAGAATGTTGAATGGTCTTACAGCCCTCTTTTGACTCAGTAACCCAATTATTGTTTGCATTTTTCAATCCCATGCTGCCATGCACATTATTGATATAGAAATATGTCCAAGGTCTCAAAGGTATTCTAAGCTCTCCGAACACTATAGTTCCTCAACTATCTTCTACAAAGATATTTGGAAACTAGGGGGACATATGTTGATACAGAAATATGTCCAAGGCGTCCTTACCGCTCCTTCCCGGACTAAAGTCTAAGCGGGACGTCCTAACCCCAACCAACCTATTGGGCCATAGGCCTATCAAGGCATTGGGCCTATCAAGGCATGGGTGGCACAATCTGGGACGCACACTTGGCGCGATCTCGTGAGTCCTCCCTTTCTCATGGGAAACCTATAAATATGGGACATATCCTCACAATGCGAGGTAAGCCTACTTCCCGGACTCTTACCTTCCCGACTATTATACAGAGTAGATCTTCAGTCTCTCTTGAGTAAAGTCTCAGACCGGTTTGACACTCAGTAAAGTCTACGGTCCTAACCCCCCCCCCCCCTCTCGTCACTTGTCCAGGTCCTTACCGAAGACACTTTGGAGAAGCTTAGGGCCTCGGTTTCTCACTCAGAAGTCACCTTGAAGAAGCTTAGAACCTCAGGTCCTTACCAAGAAGTCACCTTGAAGAAGCTTAGGATCTCGGGTTCTTACCCATTAGTACTTTGGAGCGCTTTGGACCTTAGCTTTGGATCCTGACGCTCTATAGTGATTTGGACCTAAAGATTTGGAAAGAACTTATTAAGTGTTTGGGGGACTTGACCCTCAACATTTCCAATCCACAGACGGCGCCAAAATGTGGAGGGTGAAGTCCCCTAAACACTTAATAAGTTCTTCCTAAATCGCCTAAGTCCAAATCACTGTAGAGCTTCCAAAGCAAAGGTCCAAAGCTAGGGTCCAATGCATTCCAAAGAACTTGAGGGTAAAAACCTGCACAAGTAACTTCGGGAGGGGGGGGGGGGTGTTAGAACCGTAGACCCGGTTTGCTAAGTGTCAAACCGGGTAGAGACTTTACTTGAGAGAGACTGAAGATCTGCTCTGTATAGTGATCGAGATTAGTTCGTAAAGAGGACTTGACTTACCGTTTACATGAAAATGTGTGCCATAATAGAGATCTCCAAAAAGAAAGGGCTCCAATGGATTGTGCCAAGTGTAAGGCTCATTGTGCCAATAATGCTCTATTAGGCCCATGGCCCATTAAGAAGACTTAATCAATTTCCCTATTGGGCTTTCGAGGGTAGCTTAGTCTTTCATCAAGAGATTAGAAGCTTCTGATGTCCATTTCGGACCTTCGTCCGAAAGGGTAGGTCCGGAGCAATGGTCCGAACGGTACTTGATGTGCTCAAATTAATACTTAGAAAACCAATTAGTAAGTAGTTGTTATAGACAGACAAAGCTAAACCACAGAGTCGTTCGCTAAGGAATTAATCAGGCTACCACAACGAATGAGAGTAAACAGTTTGTTTGTAAGTAACAGATTGATTGATGGTTTTGTATACTTCTAACTAGTTTAATTAAAGCTAAGATAACGATTAACAATGAGAGAAAGATGAATAAAGTAGCAAGATCCAATTATGTTAATTCGAACTAGGGATAGCACTCATATTTGTCACACGGTCGTTGTACAGAAAATCGATCAATTCGATTCAACCAATTGTTCTTAGAAGATATTATACTGGAGAAATCGTGAGTCGTCAATTCACGATCCGTAAACATGAACAATTTAGAGGATTTAATACGTACTTATCGAATTGAAGGCTTTTACGAAGATTTAATACGAGACTAACCTATATGAGTGTTTTGATAAACCCTAGAACGAATATGCATAATCTTCACATACTACTGTATTCAAAGGTGTTTAGCTACTCATAATTGATAAATGCATGTAAAGATTCATGGTAATAATCATATGAAACATAGATGAAAAGAATTGTAAAGAACAAGCAATTGAGAATTCAATACCAATAATCTTGATGAACAAAATCAATGAATAACCAAGCTCCAAAGATGTCTCAATGTCAATGTATGTATCTAGGATCTTTTTCTATGTAAATCTAGGGTTAAAGGAGTTATATCTGAAGTTATGGTGAAAGAAATCTATTTAAAGGAGAAAAAACCAAGAGAACCCTAGTAGAATTCGACCAGAAACCGTCCAGAAATCTGCTCTCGTATGTTCTCGCGGCGGCGAACAAAAATCCTCGCCGCTGCGCGGATGTTTTCTGCCAGCCAGATTATGACGTCCATATCTTTATCTACAGGAGGAATTTGGCTACGATTCTTGAACGAAAGTTGTAGTCCTTTGAATTATCTTTCTATAGCCACCGAGATCAGGTAAATCGGACTTTATATTAGAGAGTTATGTCCAAAATGGCTAGACTGCTCCGTAAATCATCACTTTTGCAAGTCACACTAAAACGCCTCTCAATTCTTCGTCTGAACTCCGAATTCACTTCCGTCTTTGCCCAATTACTCTTTATTCAGAGATATATAACCAATGTCTTCACTCCGATTTTCACCTTCGGACCAAATAACACAAAAATCCTACAAAACACAAACAAAGTACCAAAGCGTAAAAACGTACAAAAACACTATAAAACTAAGGTCAAAGACTAACAAACGATCGCTAAAAAGGACCAAATGAGACGTTAGAATATGGTCTCATCAAAATCCCCAAACCGAACCTTTGCTCGTCCTCGAGCAAACACACAACCTAAACAAACTAGACTCGAAACAAAAACAAACAAGAAGCACATAAAAGAGTTGAACTCCCTAGTGACCGAATCTACCATTGTAAACATTAAATTCACAAGATACAAAGGTTTTGCACTCAACTAACCTTGGCAGAATAGTGCACATAAAATCAAACAAGAAAGTTTCTCAAGTAAATAGCACTTAAGTCTAACTCGCTAATCCCTCACAAGAGGATCCTATGCAACTCTCTCTCACACTCTGGAAGTGTCCAGTGGGTTAATCACTCAAGAATATCAAGAGAAAGGAAGGTGACTTTCGTCACAAAAGTGCCTCAAATAACTCATGCAATGTACTCAATCAGTTAAGTCGGAAGGGACTTTTCCTTGCACATAGCAGCTTGCCAGAACATACAAACCAACTTCCATATCACCACATTCTTGCATACTATGAATTATATGCTAATCAATTGGCCACAATGGACTCTTTTAGTCTCATTTTTTTGGTAGTGTCTGCTTTACCGAAGTCCGCACTTTTGTGTGTGTCAGTTTGGTATACGTGCCATCAACCCTCACGGTCATATGGCTTTTTAGGACCACGCCGGTATATAGGTAGTATTTGAAACACGCCCAACACGACTGTTGGTCCAGATAACGGCAAAGTAAAAGACTAGAGGCGGTGGGGAATAGTCTTTAAAACTTTTGTCGATAAACAGCTTTCTCGAAAACAGGGGTTTCGATACTTAAATTCAGAGCGGAAGACTTTAAGATAGGTAAGTGCGAAACAATAAGTATGCGTGTGTGCTTTTTGAAATGTAAATCTGAAAGGTAAATGACACAGCAAGTATAGTGGTATCTGGAGGTGGCGTAATCCTCCAACTAATCCACTTCGGTCTTTCTGAGACCTAGAATTCACTAGAACAGATAATTGAGTTCACCTTACAATAATCCTATTCTAAGATTCCTAAACAAATGGTTCCCAACCAAATGTTCCCCCTGAGTTATTCCCCAGCTCCTAGAGCTAAGTACTTCCTCTACTCAGATAACCTTGGAGTTATTCCCTGATTTCCTAAATCAAGTACTTCCTCTACTCCACGCCTTGATGGTGTTGGTTATAAGGTTTTGTCAGAAAGGCTTCTCGTATAACTTTTCAGTTATGTTTTCAGAGAGCCTAATAGAACAAGACTACTTAATACACTTGTTCAGTGGATGGTAGTCTGATCTTTACTGACCCAAGTAATTGGTGTCCGTTCTGGAGAATGAGCTTCAGAAAGGGTATCTGATAGTTCAACTCTTTCACGAATAACAATCTCTTGTTAAGGTTCAGGACAACTTAGAACTACTAGTGATTCTTCAAGCAACAGAAAGCTTTCAGAAAGGTAGTAGAGTGCTTGAGAGAATACTTTGCTTGATGGTAAGTTTGCAAGATAGAGCGTTCTAAGGTATGTTCTTCAAGCATCTAAGTGTGTGATATATATATAGATAAATTTGAGAGGCGTTTGAATTGTATCCGTTGTGCTCTCTATCAAATTATATCCGTTTATATCTTGAACTATGTACTCAGAAGTCACTATCTCTTGTTTCAGAGAGGACTTGCTTTTTCCAGCATTTCTACCAATGCATTTAATGCATAGTACTGTTCATTGTCCTTTAGTCTCAACGGATACATGAGCCTTTCTGATGGCTTGCATGCTCCATACTCATGATGTCATATGTCCAGAATCATATTTCGAAAGTAAGTTAATATACTTAAGAAGGATTAAGGACATAGTCTTTTTGAGCTAGACTAAACCTTTGTGTCTTCATAAATCTTGTGCAATCTTCAGTCTTCTAATCTTCAGAAAAGCTCCATTGCTAGGATTGATCTTCATGGTCTTCTTGAAATAAAAATTACACTTAGAGACCTATAATCCTAATACAAGATTTACTAGACTAATCATACTCAGTGATTTCCTCTTTTACAATGTTCAAGTGAACCAAGAGTACTTAATCACCTTTCTGGCTAAGATAAGAACATGTGATGAGTGATCAAAATACTAACAGATATTCCTAACAAATTTCCCCCTTTTTGATCAGTCATCCATGACTATCTTTTAAGTCCTATTACAAAATTGTAATCCTGGAAGAGAAAACAATCCACCACTTAATCATTTCAAATGATATTCAATTTTAGTTGAATTAAGTGCAGAAAGTAAACATTAACCAAATCACAAGAAGTGATCTTTGCTGATAAGTTGTCATCTATTAAAAAGTATCTGAGAGTATGATCTTCAGATAGGTACAGTTTACAGAAAGAGATGCAACTTTTACATATAGAGAATTTTAGAAACAATCAGCAAGTTTACAAAAAGTAACAAAAGATACTAAGTAAATTAGAACAAAGGAGAGTCCAAGCTCCAAGAGAGTATTCTAATGTTACTAGTCTTCAAGTCTTCAGAAATGCAACTTGGGTTCAAATACCTCAAGTTCTTCAGCATCCTTTCTGGATCAATTGACATGATCATCCACTTTTCTGCATTCTTGGACATAGTCATAAAGAATCCTTCTGACAGAGAGCTCTGTCTTTCTGGATAAGTCACATATTTCATGGTAACTCTTGCCAAGCTTGTGATTCTTCCGCATAAAATGTTTGACCCAGAAGTACTTTCCCCAGACCCAGGCATGGTCTACTTGCAACTGAGACAGGTTGAAATACTTGTATATTTCTTCCAGATAGTGTATATCATCTAGGTATTCATCCAATGTCATATAGAATGACTCATAGGTTGAAACACCTAGTTTGTTCTTCCTGCTGTAGCTACCATCCAGTTTTCTTACCTTGTGTACATCATCAGGTTTTGGGTAAGGATGAAAAAGAAAGATCCATCTTTCCGCTTCATTCCTCTTTTCTACTTCAAAGTTTAGCCAGGCATGAAGGTGCTCAGGTTTTAGCAATTCTGGCTTGCCTTCTCTCCATTTCAGGATCTGGTTGAAGATGGGAGTTGAAAACTTATCATTGACAAGTAGATGTTGTAGTTCCAGAATCCAATACCCTCTCTTGTTCAGAATGCACCTATATGAAGATTCTTCATTACTGGTCTTCATATACTCAATGTGGGCATCAGTTGGCCTTTCTTGATGTGTTTCATTGTTTACTCTGCCAAACCGAAATCCTTCTTGCTTTTACGTTTGGTGGCCTTCTTAGGAGATCCTCGACCTTTTCTTCCCGCCTTGAATTTGTCTTTGGTGGATGTTCCTTATATAGACTTGGTGTTGCCAGAAGGAGTTCTGGTTGCTAAGGGCTTTGCTGCCAGAGGAGGTTGTGAAGTAGTTGCTTGTCTCCTTTTCTTGTGAAGTGGATGTTCATCAGAATCATCCTCATCATCATTGAAGTCCAAAATTGGAGACTTGCAGCTTTCTTGGCCTCTCACTTCTCCTTCTTCCTTTTCTTCTTCTTCAGAAGTCTTTTTCTCTTCTGAGATTCTAAGGGACTTGGCTCCCCTAGTTATCATACTCCTCAGCCTTCTGGCTGGTTGATCTGGAACAACTTCTTCAGCAAGGGTGTCTCAAGTGGTGCCCTTAATGACAAGTTGACTTGAGGAGGGAGGATTTGATTGTTTTCTTTTTCTTCCTCTGCCTTTCTGAGGCATCTCTTCTTCCCCCTTAGTCATGTATGACTGACTCATGATAGCATAAGCTTCAGAGAGAGTTTCAAAGTTTTTCTGGAGATTGTTGTGCACCCTGACCAATTCTTGAAGTTCCTTCTTCAGCTCTTTGTTCTGTCTAACCAGTTCCTGCTCCTTTGTGTTGAGCTCTTCAAGCGGCCTTAGGATGGCGTTGGCTTGCAGGACAGCATGGCTGGCTTCATTCAATGCTGCATTAGCATTGTTACAATCCTCATCCCTGACCAACCCTAGGTCTTTCTGAGAGAGTTATCTTTGGTTACTCTGTTGAGTATAGCAAGCGACCAATGGCTTCATCTCTTCGGGACGGATTTTAGCACATGTCTTGGGCAACTAGTGTCTTTTCGAGCTCTAAAAGACACTGCTTCGCACGGTGCTCTTCACTTCTTGAACTACTTGGTGCAGAGAATATATGAGGAACAAGTAGGGCTCTTTTGTGCTGAGTGATAAGTCTCTCATCTTCTGCTTCAGTAATCAAGTTGTGGGTTTCAGCATCACTATCATAATCCTTTTCTTGGATTGTTTGCAGATTGACAATCTTCTTCTGCTTTCCATCAAGTGTCTTGCCTATACGAGAAGATGTAGAAGGTCTTTCTGATGCAGTCTCAGCATCATGCTCTTCATCATCATTGTCATCCATGGCATCTATCTCAGCAGCTGTGACAACAATGGCATTTTTCAAATTTCTTTGCTCATCTAGGAGTGCCAATTCTTTGGCATTAGCTTCTGTGAGCTTCTTGAGTTTGGCCTCCTTTTCATCAACAAGAGCATGACACTCTAAGTTGATTCTCTTCTCTTCTTCCAACACCTTTCTGAGTTGTTCAATCCTAAACTCAGCGGCTGAAATTTCTTCTATCGCATCATTGTGTTCAGCCTGTTCGGTATCTTGATGAGACTTGGGAGGTGTTGATGATGGGGCTTTCTGAACATTGGAAGGATTATCATGTGCTCCACTTCCTTTGTTGGCTTTCTGAATCCCACCTTGTCCAGGTTGAGGATCATCATTCTGGTCATCATCATCATCATCATCCTTTTTCTTTGCTTCTTGGTTTGGATGCTCAGAGGGAGGTTCTTGATAATCATTTTCGTCCATCTCTTCCTCATCTTCAGAAACCAGGTTGATCACATCAGGAAGTGTGATCATCCTCCCATTAACTTCCTCTTGCTCAGTTGGGTAGGTTGTGAGCTTGCTGGGCAAGGCAGGATGGGTAACCATCTGCTCTTGGGTTTGAGCATCCGCAGACTTGAAATCTGCCAAAAGTCTTTGTGCTACTTCATGAATGAAGTCTTCATGCATCAGAGTGGCAAATGTGTAGGACTCTGTTGGGAACAATGCATGGATATAATCTTCCAGATTGAAGGCGATTGCTCTCTTCTCTGGGACGTCGATTACTCTGGCTAATTCAGAAAGGTCAGCCTTTCTGAGTTTCTGCCATTGTCTGAAGCACTTGAGATGTTTCTTTAAGGTGTGCTTCTGGAAGGCCTTGAGTAAATCAACTGGCACTAGACTTTGAGCCTGTGTAGAAACACTAGGCTCATTATCCTGTACTTCTGCTTGCTTGGGCACAGAGGCCTCAGATACCTTGTTGTGAGGAGAAGTTTGGTCCTCATCAACTTTTCTTTACGCTAGAACTTCCAAGTGAGGAAGCTCAGCGGCATCTCTCTTAGAAACCTTGGGGGTTTCTGGAACCTTTTCTGCAGATGCTGCTTGTTCAGCAGTTTTAGTTTCCTTTGGAGGAGATAACACAACTGTTTCTCCATCCAATTGTTCTTCTGACTGAGCCTTCTCAGCAGAAGGCTCAGTAAATACTTCCTCAGAAAGCTTTTCAGCCTCTGGAATCTCTAGGTTTTGGGGTGTTGGTTCCACCACCACTACTTTCTCAGTTGGAGCCTGTGGGACAGGCTCTTCTTGATGTTCTGAGGTTGGAGGAACCTCTTCTTGATTCAAGGGGGTGGACAAGTTTTCTTCCCCCTGAAAGTGTGTCTCCAAGTTGGCCTGTAACAAATACAGCTTATGAGTAACAAGTTAACATACAATTATGTTGACATGTTAGATACAAACTATCTTTGTTACCTGAATAAAGTCAGGCTGATCATTAATCTCTTGGACTTGTGGTGATTCCACAGTCTCTCTGTGCTCATTGTTGTTCTCCTTTGCAGTATCATTCTGAGTTTCTATCTCAGTTTCATCCCTTTCTGAGAGTTGAGCTTTCTCAGAAGGTTGAGGAACCTGTGTTAAAACAGGATTTTCTTCAGTAATATTAAGTGCTGGCATTGTGAATGTGGAAGCAATGGAAACATCTTCCATCATTCTATCTTCCTCACCCAGGCCTTCTTCTTCCTGCTGGGCAGAGGGGCTCTTGTCTTTCTGAAGAGCTGAGCTTGATGCTCCTCCATGGGTCTCATACTTGAATCTTTTGAGTACTTTTGCAAATACTTCATCATCCTCAGAATCACTATTTTGTGTTGGTGCAGACCCATCTATGATATTTCTATCATCTCTGGAGAGTTCTGGAGCATTCTGGTTCAGGACTCTTGGGACATTCTGGAGTTGCCTTTCTGAGCGTCCAACATCTTCTGAGACCTTGTCTCCAGAAGGTTGCGCCTCTTGTATGCTTAGGGGCTTGGAGGCTCTTTTGCTATGAGTCCTCTTTCTCTTGGCAACTGGAGGTTTAGCTTGAGCTTGATCAGAGACCTCCTCACCTTGCTATGCAGTTTCTTCTTCTGCCTTTCTGAGTGCGTTCTCAGCAGCAAGTTTCTCCTTTTCTTCAAAAGCGTGTCTGAAAAGGGAGTTGGTGACTGGGATTTCCTGCCACTCTCTGAGAGTGATTCCCATTGTTTCCAGAATGTAACATATTCTGAGACCAAAGTGCATATTGGCTTTTGGCTCAGCAAGGCCATTGATGATTTTGGGCTCAAATTCCTCAATATGTCCAAGGAATTTGTTGAAGGCGTACTTCCCCCAATTGAAGTGGGTTTCCTGCCCTTTATGCTTCTTGTTTAGAAGATGCATCATCATCCATCTCTCCATGCTTATCTGGTCTACTCCATCTTTGTTTCCATCAAAGCAACGGACCAGAATAAGAGCTAAAGTACTCAAGTGTTTCTGGAGATGACTAGTTCTAATGGCCTTCAGAACAAAGTCTCCTGGGCAACCTTTTGCATTTTCTAACTGGATTGCTTCAAATAGCTCTTTGAAGCCTTGAATCATGGAAGCGTCCTTGATGTTGATGTCTTCAAATGTTCCTCGATTTTTCAATCAGAATATCTTGCAGAAAGTCTTGCAGTCTAGAACAATTTCTTGTCCTTGGACTTCAGTCTGCATGTATTTTTCTTCTTCATCATTCACAACTTTTGTGAAGATTTTGGAGTTGTTATAGAACTCCAGTACATCTAGTGTGGATAGTCCACTGGGTGCAGCAGATAGAAGCTTGTAGATATGGGAATTCTTCAGCATCCCCAATATCAGTTTCCTTTCTGGTCTTGAAGGTATAACTGCTGGTACATATCTCTTTACTAGAAAAGCTCCCCAATTCATTTTGTGGTTAGGGTTCCAGTCCGATGGGGTAAACTTTCCCAGAAGGCGTTTATTCAACACCTTAAGTTCCTTTCCTCCTTGCTTTTCAGCAGGAGCAGATGATACGGCCTTAGGGTTCTTGGTGGTCATCTTCTTGGGTGTCATCTCTTATATAGAGTTTTGAGTAAGTGTTTTTCAGATGAATTTTGCACAATTAATCGAGATTAGTCTGTCTTTTCAGAAGACTAAGCACAAGAAGTTGAGTTTGCAGAGGGGTTTTGCAGAAATCTTGAGAGATTTTGCTGTTTTGATGCAAGTTTGAAATTTCGGAATTGGTAAAAGTGTTTGTCTTTTGCCCAAATCCTATATATATAGCAGACAAAATGTACATAGATACAACATACATACAACTGAATATGAATGCGTGTCTTTGTATCTGCATAGGCGTGGTACGTCCTTTGTACTTCATTAAATGCGTAGTGGGCCATGTCTGCATTTATCAACAGACATTACTTGCTTTGTTTTAATCTCAATCGTTGAGATCAAACGTTTATTCATCAAGGGCTTATATTGAATATCTTGTAATGGTATCAATCAACAAATGGTAATGTGCCGACTTGATGGATTTTTAATATGCTATATTCATTGTGTCACTTAGTAAAGAGTAGGAACACTTAATCGTTTGAGCTTATCATTCTGAGTGTCAAGTCCTTATCTATATATTGTTTATCATCAAAATGGTAAAAATACAAGACATTGCACATGTTTGACTTTCAGAACTTACACCTTATGGGCTTTGTGTGTCCATTTCTCTTTATGACTAAATAGCTTTCTGAATTCAAGTGTCAGAAGCTTCAGTTGTTTGAATGTATTTGACCCACTCTCAGTAAGTAAGTTCTAGTTTTATTTACTTAATAAGTGTGTACCAACCTTTGCCTTTCTGGATACCCGTTCCAGAAATGTTTTGCCTTTCTGAGGGTTGCTACTCAAAAACCTTTGCATCACTTCTTATCAACTTGGCTTTCTAAGAACCTGTTCTCAGAGGCCTACTTCTTTTCTACCCCACTTACTCAGACTTTAGAGATTCAGGACAATTTTTCAGTCCTTAGGAAACTCCATTAATCCAAGATTATTTCTTAAGGTCAAGAACCGGCTTTCTTGTAAGGGCTTAGTGAAGATATCTGCAAGTTGGTCTTCTGTGCCAATCTTGAGTATCTCTATATTGCCTTTCTCAACATGGTCTCTGATGAAGTGGTGTCTAACATCAATCTGCTTTGTTCTGGCATGGAACTTGGGGTTCTGTGTGATTGCAATAGCACTTGTGTTATCACAGAAAATGGGAGTTTTCTCTTCATTGAGTCCATAGTCTCTGAGTTGATGTTGAATCCACAGAATTTGTGTTGCACAACAACCAAAGACAATATATTCACCCTACGTGGTAGAAGTTGCAATTGAATTTTGTTTCTTGCTAAACCATGAGATAAGTCTAGTTCTTAAACCCACAAGTTCACGAGGTACTTTTCCTATCAAGCATTGATCCAGCATAATCAGCATCTGAGTAACCAGCCAAACTCAATCCACTTTCTTTAGGATACCACAACCCTACATCTACTGTACCTTTCACATACTTTAATACTTTCATAGCAGTGTTGTAGTGTGATTGCATTGGATTTGTTTGAAATCTAGCACACACTCCAACTGCATATTGAATATCAGGTCTGCTTGCAGTAAGATAAAGTAGTGAACCTATCAATTTCCTATACTTGTGTTCATCAACACTCTTATCTGATTCAGTATAGGTCATCTTGGTCCTATGCTCATAGGTATCTTAGCATTCTTTTCAGAAGGCTTAAGATTGAACTTTGTGAGCATGTCTTTTGCATACTTTGTCTGACTAATGAATATTCCATCATTGAGTTGCTTGACTTGCAATCCTAGGAAATAGTTCAATTCTCCCATCATGCTCATCTCAAATTTACTTTTCATGAGATTTGCAAAGTCATCACAAAGTTGTTTGTCCTTAGATCCGAATATGATGTCATCAACATATACTTGAACTAAGAGTAGTTTCCCATCATGATTTAAAGTAAATAAAGTTTTATCAACTTCACCTTTCTTGAAACCACTTTCCAGAAGGTATTTGGCCAAAGTGTCATACCATGCTCTTGGAGCCTGTTTCAGTCCGTAAAGAGCTTTTTGTAGCTTATAGACCATTCTACTTTCTGAGGAAACTTCAAAGCCAGGTGGTTGCTCAACATAGACTTCCTCAGCAAGTTCACCATTCAAGAATGCACTTTTGACATCCATCTGATAAACTTTAAAATCTTTATGAGTCAAAGGCGAAAGAGTCTTATTGCATCCAATCTGGCAACTGGTGCATATGACTCATCAAAATCTAAACCTTCAGTCTGGGTGAATCCCTTGGCAACCAACCTTGCTTTGTTTCTGGTTATTTCACCAGATTCATTCATCTTGTTTCTGAAAACCCACTTAGTTCAAATCACAGATATTCCTTCTACAAATGGAACTAGTTTCCAGACTTTGTTTCTTTCAAACTGATCCAACTCTTCTTGCATTGCAGAGATCCAGTCTTGGTCTCTTAATGCTTCTTCTATAGTTTTTGGTTCAATGTTTGAGATAAAACATCCAAAGAGAGAATTAGCATTTTCAGCTATTGCTCTCCTAGTCCTAACACCTTGATTGATTGGTCCAATCACATGTTTTGCAGGATGATCCTTGATCCATCTCATCATGGGTTTAGGGCTAGTAGGTTCAACATCTATGTGATCTGAATGTGAATCACTATGATTATGACTTGATACTTCTTCAGTATCTGTGACATTTTGCACCTCAGAAGGGTGGTGAACGTCTGACACTTGCTCAGTGTGAGAGATTTCTGGGACATGCCTGTCAGAGAGGTCATTTCCAGAGTTAGCTCTCTGATGAACATCTTCAGTTTCCATTTCTGGAATTCTCATAGGAAATTCTTCATCATGTCTGAGAATCATCTGGTTGTTACTAGGCATTTCATGCTTTTCTTCGTTAGAGTCATCCTCTCTTTCCACAATGATGTTTTTCCTTTCTGAGGGTTCTTCTTCAGAATCCTTTATCATTAGTTCCTTGAACCTTTCTGAGAGTTCATCAGCAAGGGGTGTTTTCTTGCTTCCTTCATAGAATACAACATGAACTGATTCTTCAATCTTCTTTGTTCTTTTGTTGTAAACTCTGTATGCTTTGCTATTCATAGAATAACCAAGAAACACACCTTCATCTACCTTTGGTTGAAATGTTCTTAGATACTCTTTTTCATTGTTAAGAACAAAACATCTACAACCAAATACTTTTAGATGTTTGATATTAGGGGGTTTACCAACCAAGAGTTCATATGGGGTCTTGTCATGGTGTTTGTTTATCAAACATCTGTTCTGAGTGTAGCATGCTGTGTTTACAGCTTCAACCTAATAAACTTCACTTATTTCAGTGTCAGCTAGCATTGTCCTTGCTGCTTCTTTAAGTGTTCTATTTTTCCTTTCTGCAACACCATTTTATTGTGGTGTTCTTACAGAGGAAAGTTGGTGTTGTATACCTTTGCTGGTACAAAATTCCTTTATGTACTGGTTGACAAACTCAGTACCATGGTCTGTTCTGATTGCAGATACCTTGTCATTTTTCATGATTTCAAGCTTATTCAGCAAGTTTTGTATCTCCACCCTTGCATCAGATTTGTGCTTCAGAAAGACAACCCAAGTGAATCTTGAGAAGTCATCTACAACAACAAGACCATACTTCTTTCCTGCATAACTAGTTACAGATGATTCAAAAGATCCATGTGTAATAGTTGCGGTGGTCTAACACTAGAGTGTCGATTTTGGACTTGAAAGAGATCTTAGATTGTTTCCCATTTGACAAAAAGCAGATACCATCCTTTACGAAAGATGTTTTGGGAAGACCAACCACTAACTCTTTTCGCAAGTTTGTTCGAGTTTTGAAATTCAAGTGACTCATTCTTTTGTGCCATAACCAAGGCTCTTCCTGTGACCTGATTGACTCACCATGAGACATTCTTCAGTTGTGGCAGATACCCAATCGGCAACATAAAGACTTCCTTTCCGCCGAGCAACCAAGACTGTCTGCTTTGACTCATTGTCAATAAGTTTGCAATACTTTGCTTTGAATTTCACAGTAAAACCCTTGTCTGCAAACTGGCTCATGCTAAATAGATTATATTTCAAACCCTTAACATGTAATACGTCAGTGATTATTAATGATCCTAATTTGACGTTGCCAAATCCCAAAGAGGGATTTAATTCTCCTCCAGCAAATCTGATGTCTGGTCCATTGTTGCAAGCTTTGTAGATGACCAGATTTGCTTTGTCTCCTGTCATGTGCTTTCCGCATCCACTATCAAATAGCCATTGAGCCTTAGTCCAAGAGGCGTTCTGCACAAAACAGAAAACAGGAGTTAGGTTCTTGCTTCAGAGATAGAACCATTTAGACTAAACATTCTTCCAATAGGAATCCACATTGTAGTGAATTTATTGGGAGTTTATTTTTGTCTAACTTGATCAGAAGGAGATGCAATAAAATCAGTAATTTTGATCTCAATCTTCCTTCTTGGGGTGTTTCTAGGTGTTCCTTTTGGTGCGTTACGACCACAGGTTTCGGGTTGCTTTTCAAAGAACTTAGCCTTTTCCGCCGTGTTCCTTCTAGCTCTGGCATTCAGTTTTTCAGTGGCTTGAGATTTCTTCCACTTTCATCTATTGCTACGTGCAATATCAGCCTTGCGCCATTGTTCTTGTCCTTCCTTATATTGTTGCAGAAGAACTTTTCCAATAGCACGATAGCCAATGCCATTTCGAACACCTTTGGCTTTCTGAATGCGCTCTTCAGAAGCTTTACTAGTTTTTGCACCATCTTTATTTTCATAAAATGGTACAGTTGAGAATTTGCCTATTCCAACAATTCTTCCCTTCCTAGTAATATAGAAATGTGGATGGTTGCATGTCTGAGGGTTGTGTTTCTTTTCAGAAACCTTATCCACATGTTTCTTGTGAACTTGTTGTTCTTTCAAAGGCTGAGTTGCTACTCCTTTTCCTTTGTCAACTACCCTAGCTTTCTGACCAATGCTATAGGTGGTTGAAGAACCATTCTGTTGACTTTTTACAAAGGTCAACCTTCCATCACTCTTCTTCAGAGGAGATGAATTACTCGATTGTTCATCAAGTCCAAGTCCACCTTTCTCAGAGGGATCTCTCAGATAGGATTGAACCTCAGTGAGAGTGTCACTAGCTTTTGCATAAGATTGGAAGGATAACTCTTTCTTTCTGAGTTCTTCATTCTCAGAAAGAAGCTTCATCATTTTCTTATTAAGTTCATCCAAGGCTAGTTTGTGAGAATTTTCATTCTCAGATATCTGAGCTTTCAGAAAGGCTATTTCAGCGTTCTTGTTCTCAGATACTTTGGTTAGCTCAGAAACCTCTTTTTCAAGAATTTCTTTGCTTTCCACTAGAATTCTGGTTTTGGATTGTGCTTCCAGAAATTCTTTCTCATAACGATCCAATTCACTCTTGACCAACTCCAGATCCTCAATTCCATCATCACTCTCATAGTACAGAAATTGTGAATTGTTAGTTACCTCATCAGCCATAAGACACATTTCAATGTTGGAGATGTCTGGACCAACAATCTCAACAACTCCACACATTTCATTCTTCTTAAGACCGAAGTCGATTACATCGTGGGTGATTCCACACAATTCTGGTGATGGTAAGTTTGAGTCATCTGAATCTTCATCTTCAGAATCTGTCTCAATGTCTAGAGCATCAAGTTGAATTTGAATCTTCTTCCTTTCTTGATCCAAGAAGGCCCTTTGATTTCTTTTGAAATTTCTTCTGTCCTTCTTGTCACCTGTCGTGTGCTTGTTTAAAGCAGGACAATCTCTCTTGAAGTGACCAGGCTTTTGACAATAGAAACAGATGTTATTTCCTATTTCTGACTTTCAAGATTAACACCTTTACGAATGGGGTGTTCAGAGAGTTGTTCATTTGAATGTTCTTGTACTGATGATAGTTAGGGCCGAGATGCTTTTTCAGCTTCTCTTTTGCTTTTCTCCTTTCAATCTCTTGACTCACAAATTTCTTCATGTGTCTTCTTCGCAAGAGCATTTTCTTCAGATGCTTCTTTGGTATCCTTCTTTTCAGAAGTACCTTGAGAAACTAGAGCAACACTTTGTAGCTTTTCAGCTGTTTGTTTCTCTCTGAGTTGTCTCATAGTCTACAGTAGCAAGATGAGAGAAGAGCTCTACTGGAGTAATATTTGGCATCCCTTGATTGAAATAAAAGAACTTAGTGTGTTTCCAGTTGTGATTGAGACTTCTGACAATAGTCTTAATCTTTTCTCGACCGGAGTATCTATTGCTTTCACCAAGTGCGCCATATCACTCATAAGAGTAGTAAATCAAATCAAGTTCTTCCAGAGTTTCTGGGACCTTGTTTGAAGTTTTGGAACTTCAATTTAAGAACTTGAACTTGTTTTCTTTGGTTTTCTCGCCCGATGATTTCTTCAATCAATTGCCAGGCAACTTTCGCCGTTTTAGCACCCCACAATTTACACTGTATGTGCTCAGGTGTCGATCTGATGATTATATTACGAGCTTGACCATCCAATCTGTGTCTCTTGGCATCTTCAGATGTCCAGAGCTCTCTTGGCTTGTCTTCATACATAATGCTTCCACAAGCAACATGACCACTATCACTAGCCCCATATCCTCGCTTCCATCTTCCTTGTGCGAGGTTTTCTTCCATCGACACCTCAAGAATTGTTTGAGTTATGCGATTTTGATAGGCCCTTCATTGATGACATAGATCATCTCATCACTAATAGCCTCGGATGGAGCATCATGTTGTTCTTCCATTTCTCGTAGTTTTACGTTTTGAATGGGCATCACTCGAGACATACCGCACTTAACACACAAATTATATAGTCCTCAGAGAGGGACAAAGTTTCTTCACCTATCTGGGATCTAGGTTCATCTTGAAGGCTTGAACCTCCCCGCTCGATACCACTTGTTGGTCCAGATAACGGCAAAGTAAAAGACTAGGAGGGGGGGGGGGTGAATAGTCTTTTAAAACTTTTGTCGATAAACACGCTTCGTAAACACGGGATTCGATACTTAAATTCAGAGCGGAAGACTTTAAGATAGGTAAGTGCATAAACAATAAGTATGTGTGTGTGCTTTCTTTGAAATGTAAATCTGAAGGTAAATGACATGCAAGTATAGTGGTATCCGGAGGTGGCGTAATCCTCCAACTAATCCACTTCGGTCTTTCTAAGACCTAGAATTCACTAGACAGAAATTGAGTTCACCTTACAATAATCCTATTCTCGATTCCTAAACAAATGGTTCCCAACCAAATGTTCCCCGAGTTATTCTGACTCCTAGAGCTAAGTACTTCCTCTACTCAGATAACCTTGGAGTTATTCCCTGATTTCCAAATCAAGTACTTCCTCTACTCCACGCCTTGATGGTGTTGGTTATAAGGTTAAGTCAGAAAGGCTTCTCGTATAACTTTTCAGTTATGTTTTCAGAGAGCCTAATAGAACAAGACTACTTAATACACTTGTTCAGTGGATGGCAGTTTGCTCTTTACTGACCCAAGTAATTGGTATCCGTTCTGGAGAATGAGCTTCAGAAAGGGTATCTGATAGTTCAACTCTTTCACGAATAACAATCTCTTGTTAAGGTTCAGGACAACTTAGAACTACTAGTGATTCTTCAAGCAACAGAAAGCTTTTAGAAAGGTAGTAGAGTGCTTGAGAGAATACTTTGCTTGATGGTAAGTTTGCAAGATAGAGCGTACTAAGGTATGTTCTTCAAGCATCTAAGTGTGTGATATATATATAGATAAATTTGAAAGGCGTTTGAATTGTATCCGTTGTGCTCTCTATCAAATTATATTTGTTTATATCTTGAACTTTGTTCTCAGAAGTCACTATCTCTTGTTTCAGAGAGGACTTGCTTTTTCCAGCATTTCTGCCGATGCATTTAATGCATAGTACTGTTCATTGTCCTTTAGTCTCAACGGATACATGAGCCTTTCTGATGGCTTGCATGCTCCATACTCATGATGTCATATGTCCAGAATCATATTTCGAAAGTAAGTTAATATACTTAAGAAGGATTAAGGACATAGTCTTTCTGAGCTAGACTAAACCTTTGTGTCTTCATAAATCTTGTGCAATCTTCAGTCTTCTAATCTTCAGAAAAGCTCCATTGCTAGGATTGATCTTCAGGGTCTTCTTGAAATAAAAATTACACTCAGAGACCTATAATCCTAATACAAGATTTACTAGACTAATCATACTCAGTGATTTCCTCTTTTACAATGTTCAAGTGAACCAAGAGTACTTAATCACCTTTCTGGCTAAGATAAGAACATGTGATGAGTGATCAAAATACTAACAGATATTCCTAACAACGAATACGGTGATGACGAGCACCACAGATACACTCCGAGACATATTAAATAATCAGGGGAAGCAATACAGATTACAAGTATAAATTAAACATATCAGCACAGCAGAATTCTTCTCCCCAAACCGGTTCTTTGTAACGGATTGGCATCGATAAAATAGATCATGAAGAGCTTGCCGTTCGTCATACTTAACTTACACAGAGTACACATGAGCATGATGAGGCACAAACAAGGGAGTTTGCACTTCCCGAATAAATCACACAGGTGCCGGTACAATATTTTTTCATTGGCTAAAGGTTTCTCACCGGCTTTTTGGACCAAAGAGCTACACATACTTGCTATTTACAAGAGAAACATACTTATAAGATTTTAAATCCACTAAACAACTTCCAGTTAAATATCATACAAAACATAAGCAGCAAGCAAATTTATCATCTACAATAGACGTTCGAGTTGGAAGAACAACTCAGACTCACGAAAGACTCTAGAAACAGAAGTAAAATAGCAGGAAACAATGTACGAGACAACATAAGCTCATGATACAGTCGACAACACGACAACATCCCCAAACCAACAAAATTTCTAGTCCCTAGCAATGAATAGTGTAAGAGAAAACGACTGTATAGAATGACTAACCATAGCGATGTCTCCGAAGGTGGAATAAAGCTGATCTAGAAGCGCCTCCACCGAAGCGTTGCTCCTAGAAATCCTACTGTGCCTTCCATAGTGTGGCCTGCTGCTCCAAGCACTCAATCTCACGCTGCTCTCTAGCATCTACTCTCATGTCTCGCTCCTCCTGCTGCTGGTACCTGTATGCTGCTAGACATGTTGCCTGCAAAAACGGTGTAAGAGATAGTAATATGGGAGAAGAGTAGGATTACTACTTCTCCAAACCAAAACAAGATCATCAGTCAGAAGCAGGGGAATACAGAAATATCCCCAAACCAATTCAATACTCCATATCAAAACTCGATTCAATGCAGCTAAGATCACAATCATAAGAAAGGTCATAAGCAATGCAAAATAGGTACAAAGTGGCATAATTTTGAGTGGGGTGCAATTGAACAATCAAACAAGTGAATCCAAAAGCAAGAAGCAATCAAACATATAGTATCATGCAATCAACCCACAAGAGTAAATAATTAGGAACTAACGACGATCAACAAGCAAATCAAGTAAAACTCGAAATTAATGGAAGAAAGAAGTTTTCAAGCCAAAGTACCTTTAAATCGCAAAAGAGTGGCGTAAGAAACTTGAAATTGGGGAGATAATCAAAAAGGAAGAGAAGAAGAAAAGAGCAGGTTTTTTTTTTCTTTTTTACATGCGAAGGAAAGTCTCATGGCGTGTTTCTCTCATGATATATATATATATATATATATATATATATATATATATATATATATATATATATATATTCGTAAGATCTCGCCGCGGCGAAGAATAAATCTCACCGCGACGGGAATTTACGAGACAAACACTGGGAAAGAAAACAGACGCTCGCCGCGGCGAAAACTTATGAATGCACAAATAGGATCAGGGAGACCACCTGCATGGCCGAAACAAGATGCTCGCCTTGTGGCGAGTAAATTTTTTTTTTTTTTTTTTCAAAAAATTCACTTGCACTTAGTTCAACCTCGCGTCGCAAGATCGAAGCTCCAAGCCTCAGCTGGAGTTTACGAGTTTCCTCGTATGGGTGAAAGGTCCTCCCTTCCAGAGACAATTGAACTAAAAACAAACCAAACACATAAAAGTGGCTAACATACCACCCCACGTAGACAAATAAGGCACACAGGCCGCAAAAAAGATATGCAATCCTATGTGGCTCACCGACCACCACTATGAAAATGATAAAAACGAACACAAAACACATGAAATCCCTCCCCAAACCTAAACTTTAGCTCGTCCTCGAGTTTCAAGTTTAAGCGAGCGAAGGAATAGAAAAGAAAAAATAACAAACTGATAATAAAGAAAAACTTACCCCCGGGTTGCCTCCCGGGAAGCGCCTTTTATTATAGTCGTTGGCTCGACTTTTTGGGAATGCTGCTATCCATTATCAAACGGGAACGAATCCCTTGCACCCTTTCCGATATCCTCAGCATTTTGTGAGCCATCCTTAGCTCCTCTCCTCAAGTTCTCTAATAATTCCATGATTCCCTACAAACTAAAATTAAACAAATCAGAAAATTTAAAAACTAAAAAATAAGTATGGGAAACAGAGGGAAATAAAAATGAGAAATTGGGTCGAAACTCCCTGGCCAATCCAATATATGTGATGGAACCAATACGTGTGAATCACAAGCAGGTAATGGAGTAGAATGTATTTCATCTTGTTACGTGAGGCGATTAAAGTTAGCTCAAGGGTTTGTCTTCTCACGCTCGATGTTCTCATGCCACAACATCGTCTCTTTATAAATACAAACCTGCGCATTGATAAACTCAAAGAATTGTCCAAGTTCGAACTCATCTATGGGTTGTCTCGCAGCTTCATTTAACATCATTCTACTACTCTCGGTTAATCCCCAATAGAAACATCATATCCATTCCTTATCATCCAATCCAGCATATATGCACTCTTCTTGCAGCTCTAGAAACCGAAACCATGCTTCGTCAAATCTTTCTCCACAAAATTGTCGAAGTCACGAAGCATCCCTCTCTACATTTGGCGGTGCTCGCTCAATAAGCCATTCTCTATAGGTTTTTGATTTTACGATTGGGGATTTGTATGGCTTCTCGGTTGTCATATGTTCCTGCACACACAAAGACAGGAAACCACGAGTAGTTCCGACAAAAAACAAACAAAAAACTAGCTTAAACAAATAAAAACTATAAACAAACAAAAAATCACACTCAAACAGTAGGAATTAATTCCCCGGCAGCGGCGCCAAATTTGATGTGCTCAAATTAATACTTAGAAAACCAATTAGTAGGCAGTTGTTATAGACAGACAAAGCTAAACCACAGAGTCGTTCGCTAAGGAATTAATCAGGCTACCACAACGAATGAGAGTAAACAGTTTGTTTGTAAGTAACAGATTGATTGATGGTTTTATATACTTCTAACTAGTTTAATTAAAGCTAAGATAACGATTAACAATGAGAGAAAGATGAATACAGTAGCAAGATCCAATTATGCTAATTCGAACTAGGGCACTCATATTTGTCACACGGTCGTCGTACAGAAAATCGATCAATTCAATTCAACCAATTGTTCTTAGAATATATTATACTGGATAAATCGTGAGTCGTCAATTCACGATCCTTAAACATGAACAATTTAGAGGATTTAATACGGACTTATCGAATTGAAGGTTTTTACGAAGATTTAATACGAGACTAACCTATATGAGTGCTTTGATAAACCCTAGAACGAATATGCATAATCTTCACATACTACTGTATTCAAAGGTGTTTAGTTACTCATAATTGATAATTGCATGCAAAGATTCATGGTAATAATCATATGAAACATAGATGAAAAGAATTGTAAAGAACAAGCAATTGAGAATTCAATACCAATAATCTTGATGAACAAAATCAATGAATAACCAAGCTCCAAAGATGTCTCAATGTCAATGTATGTATCTATGAGCTTTTTCTATGTAAATCTAGGGTTAAAGGAGTTATATCTTAAGTTATGGTGAAAGAAATCTATTTAAAGGAGAAAAAAACAAGAGAACCCTAGTAGAATTCGACCAGGAAACTGTCCAGAAATCTGCTCTCGTAAGTTCTCGCGGCAGCGAACAAAAATCCTCGCCGCTGCACGGATGTTTTCTACCAGCCAGATTACGATGTCCATATATTTTTCTATAGGAGGAATTTGGCTACGATTTTTCAACTAAAGTTGTAGCCCTTTGAATTTTCTTTCCATGGCCACCGAGATCAGGTAAATCGAACTTCATATGAGAGAGTTATGTCCAAAATGGATAGACTGCTCCGTAAATCATCACTTTTGCAAGTCACGCTAAAACGCCTCTCAATTCTTCGTCCGAACTCCGAATTCACTTCCGTCTTTGCCCAATTACTCTTCATTCAGAGATATATAACCAATGTCTTCACTCCGATTTTCACCTTCGGGACCAAATAACACAAAAATCCTACAAAACACAAACAAAGTACCAAAACATAAAAACTTACAAAAACACTATAAAACTAAGGTCAAAGACTAACAAACGACCGCTAAAAAGGAACAATTGAGACGTTAGAATATTGTCTCATCAGTACTCACTTGGAAGTAAGATAACTTAAACAACCTCCTAAAGTACTGTGGTTCGGATCTTGCTAACCTCGGACCCTGCCCTCTCT
The DNA here is from genome assembly GCA_026545765.1 of Plantago major. Lineage (NCBI taxonomy): Eukaryota > Viridiplantae > Streptophyta > Magnoliopsida > Lamiales > Plantaginaceae > Plantago > Plantago major. The sequence continues at coordinate 33,301,686 of CM048840.1, read as the reverse complement.
CTTGGTGCCAGTTCACTTGGTTCCTTATGTGGTCCGAGTCATACGTCCGAATCAACGTCTCCGGGTGGACCATCATGGTGCTCGGACCATCTGTCTTGAAGGCCAAGGTTTTCATTGCTCATTCTGGGAAGGTTAAGGGTCGGACCTCTGGGTCGGGCCTCGGGGTCGGACACTGAGCCTTTTGACCTTACACAGTCAAATACGCCTTAGGATACGCTCCAAAGGCGTCTATGACGGATTGGACATATTTCCGTATAAACATATGTCCCCCTGGTTTCCAAGTACCTTAGTAGAAGAAAGTTGTGGAACTATAGTTTAAAGTGGAGAGAGCATTTTTATTTTTTGTTCAATCTGTCCCTCATAAGAAGAGAAAAGGTGTTTAGTCCGTGCCTTCTGAGGTCCATATCTTCATCTCCTCCCCCCTTCTTACTCCCTCCAAAGGGGTATTTGTGTTTAGATTAAGTGTAGGTTCGAGGGGTGTAGGAAAGGGACACTTTTTGTTAGTGGTAAAATCGGAATGGTCCGCGGAAGGACATTCGAACGGACGGGAGTCCGTGTTACTTACGAATCGATTTTGCGGGATAGTCCGATTAGGGACATCCGAACAGACGGGAGTCCGTGTGCTTAAGATAAATCATCCATCTGTTAGGAAGATGGGGTTTTATCTTGTGTTAATAATTGATTTTTTGGGATAGTTCGAGTAAGGACATCCGAACGGACGAGAGTCCGTGTGCTTGTGATGGTCCAACCGTCCGTAAGAGGATGGGGTGCCATCTCTGATGTTCAAAGTGTTGTTGGAATTCTAATCGTCGTGAAATAAATATTTTGGACGGATCTGTCATTTCACCTAGTATTTTGAACTATATTGTTGGATGAATTTTGATCTACGGCCGAGATTTAATCCTGAAGTGATGTGACATTTGGGCTTCCGAAAATATCCTCCTATAAATAGGCCACCAGTCGCTTTCATTTTGCCACTTTTAGAGAGAGAATTTTCACAATCTGAAAGAGTCCGAAGCAATTTAAGGCGATCCGAAGCGAAAGAAGGTCCGCAGCAAGTGTGTTGCAACGTTCCGAAGAAGAAAACTTAAGAAGTGTCTGAAGCATCCAGCTGCCTTCAATCCAACCTTTGTACTTGACAAGTAAGTCTTTTGTTCGTCTTGCCTTTAGTAGTAAAACTTTGAAGTTTTGGTTGTTCGTACGTAGTGTCGTCTGTAGTCCGTTCGGACGTATGTAGTAAGTTTCTTCGGAAGCTCTATGTAGTTTGTACTAACTTCGTACTAACTTCGAACTAACTACGTCCGACGACGCGTGGTCCTTTCCCTTGTGACCCTTATGGACTTTAACATAAGTTACATAAACGGACTCTTGGACTTTGAACTTTAAATCCCATAGGAATTCCCTTTCTTTCCCTAGGATGTCCGAGAGCGATAGTCAAAATCGTTCCGAGGCTGCTGAGTATGCGTCCGAAGCGGCGTCCTGGTCTGATACTTCCGAGGAAGTTAACATTGGTGATGTTGGAGATCAGAGAGGAGCTGACCAAGTTTCGAATCGGAGTGGTGAAGCATCCGAGGTGAGCTCTCCGTCTTTTCGTTTAATTGTTTCCGGTTCGAAGTATCCGGATAGGCAAGATTACCCGGAGTCTTCGCATGTGCAGGGTGCCATGACGGTTCACGAGACAGCTACTCGGCTGATAGGCAATCCGCGTCCGCGTCGAACAGGCAACGAATCCGAACTCCCGGTAGAGATCCAAAACCTTTGTCGAAACTTAGGTTATAACACTAGGATTAACCCTAATCACATCCCTTTCATTCCGGACCCGCAGGAGATTAACGTTGAAGAAGTGCATGACACTTCGGACTCCCTCTCGGAGTTGGGCATGTTTGAGTCTGGTGTGGAAGATACAGTCCGAATCGCGGCTCTTCTTCAAACATTCGTGGAGTTGGATTCGTCGTCCGAAGATGAAAAAGTTGAGGAAAGGCATGTGGAGGAAGGAGAAGAAGAGGAAAATAAGGAAGAAGAAGATGAGGATGACGATGAGGAGGAGGCTCTTCCTCCATTGAAATGGACCAAGCTTTCCGAACGTCGAGCGCAAGCCGTCCGAGTGGAAAAGCTCGGCCTAAGGATCGAGTCGGGCGCTTGTTACGCAGCCGTCCGAGGAGAGCAAGAAAGGGGATGATGTTTTACGCATCAAGTACCCTCGGACTCGATTGCAACTAACCCATCCGGACCCCCATGGTGAGTTGAACATGGACGATATTTTACCGACATGTCCTTCGATCATCACGCCAGAGGAAGTGGAAGAGCTCCGGAGAAGGTATGAGATCCCCGAGTCCGTGGAGATTTTGATTCCGAACAAGTCTCAAGCGTTTTACAATCCTCCTCCCGGATAATGTGTGTGCACGAAGCTTCGTTGCATTGTGGATGGCGTCTTCCAGTGACGTCCGAGCTGTTAGAAGTTTTGAAGGGGATCGGACTTAGCCTGCACCATGTGATTCCGAACTCGCTCGGAAATCTTATTTGCTTCGGAGTCCTTTGCAAGACAAGGACATTCCGATCACATTTGATAATTTTCGCAAACTCTTCTCCATCATACCGAGCAAGACTCACCAGTATTTTTATACACTGGTGGTTCGGCAAGCCTACGCTTTCTTCGAGGATCCGATCTCGTCAATAGGGATCAAGTGGTGGCAAAAGTATATATTTGTCCGAGCCGCCTTGAAACCTGGGGAGTCTGAGGCCCAAAGAGTCCAATGGGACTTCAACAAGAAGTTCTTCCGGGTAAAGCTTCCGGACTGGAGGCCTATGGCCCGGAACATACCGTTGTGGATGCAATCCCTCCACCGAAAACAGGAGCCTACAAAGTACTTCTTTTGGGGCTTGATTTACCAACCACTTCTGTTTCTAGCAGGCCTTTAAGGGCCAAGCTTTTGTGATGGGAAGGAAGATTTCAGTAAGTGAAAGTGACTCGGATTGTTCTCTTAGTCCGGGGCATTAGCTTGCTTTCCTGTCTTAACTTGTGTTGCTTCGGACTTGCATTATCAACTTCTCATCTTCTCATTAAGTGACTCGGACTCAACTTGTACTTGTTTCGACCTTGCAGAGTTTTGGTTTGATTACACCATGTCGACAATGAGAGCACTTAAGAGGAAGCAAAATGCTGCTCAGAAGAAGGAAATGGAAGAAGGTGTCCGGGACCAGCTGATCAAGACGTCCACTACGCTCCCAATGGATGAGCCTCGGAACGCTGCTATGTTCCGAGCTGAGGATCTTCGGAGGGTAGCGGCTGGTGAAGGCAAGCAGACTATGCCCACCCCGGGCACAGTAGCTGCTGGTAAAGGGACGAAGAAGTCTTCGAGGTCTGCTCTGAAGGAAACCTCGGTGAGTGGGGCTAGTGCTCTGAGCGGACATAATGGCTTGTCTGAAGGTCTGATCCCCCAGCCAAGAAGGGTAAGGGGATAATGGTTGTGGATTCGGACCTTGAGTCCGAGGTGAGTCGGTTGGCTTCGGTTCCAGAGCTGGAAAGAATTGCTGAGCTTGTTGCTGCTCACCGGAAGGTACACTTCATTCCGAATGCGTTCCTTTCTTCAATATTTTAAAAATGCTATCTTTAATTGATTCGGACTTTTCAATTTTTGTTCTTAGCTTACTGCTGCTGTCCGAGCTTGTTCTGAGGTGGCGGGTCGGAGGGCCACAATGGAAATGGAGTTTTCCAAGTCCGAGGTGAGTAGGGAGGCCGAGGCGAACAAGGCCGTGGCTTATAAAGAGAAGTATAAGAAGACCCTCGCCTCGTTGAAGGAAGCCCAGGCTGAAAATGAAAAGCTGAAGAGTGCTATCTGAGCGTTGGAGACGGACTTCGAGGCATGTAGGGAGGGCATGAGCGATCTCACTGCGGTCTCTCGGAATTTCAAGGATCGCATGCTTGAGCATCTGCTGACGGTTCGGACTGAGGCTGTCCGGGACTATCTAAACTCGGACATGCATAAGTTCCACTTGGACACCAAGTATGACTCGGCTCGTCAAGAAGGGTTCGATGCATCAGTGGGCCAGCTCCAAAAGAAGGGCCTTGTTCCAAAGGACTACAACTTGGAGGATGGAGGGATCTCAGCTTTTAATGAACCAGATGGGTTTGTCTTTGTCTCGGAGGATGTGGAGGATGATGTTCTGTTCAAGTCCGAGTTCGTGGAACTTATGTGCGAGGAGAATGAGGAGTACGGGGTAAAGAGCCATAATTAATATGCCTGGCTCGGTTTGTCTCAAAGCAAGACGCACAATGATGATTGTCAACGGTCAACACAGTAGCCACGGACGGGTCAGACAACTTTGATATATACTTAACCTGGCTAATTTTTGCAAACACTGCGGTAATAGATTATAATTCACATTTCGAACAGGCATGAAGACAGCATCTATAGGATAACTTCTATCTTGAAAGATATGCGGGCTTTTTATAAGATATCTGGGAATGTCATCTCCATTAGCTTCACTTACACAATCCACGTGTACAATTCCATGGGGAATGGAATGGAAACTGATGTGTACCAATTGATGAAGAAGAAAAAAGACTGTGGAGTTGAGTAGAATTGAATCCTTCGATCCCATTCGGATTAGTCAATCAATCTTGATTTTGCTCGCTGCCACTTGATCGATCTTCCATCATCGCCCATGGATTTTTTCCATTACAAGGTCGGATTCGGTTCCTCAGATCTGCTCCGGATTCAGCTCTCTGATTCGATCCGAATCGCGCTTTCACTTTGGTTTCGTTGTTCCAGCTTGTCTCAGACCGCTCTTCCCTCTTTTCACATTTGCCATCTTCGGATCTGAGACGTGTGGGTCCAGATATGTTCTTGCATCTGTCTGAGGCTATTAATTCGTTCGCTGTCCGAGAAAGCTATTTGGAGTGAGTTTTTGGTGAGTCTGGAGCTACAGTTCTTGATTTTTGCTCCGGTGTGTGTCTGCTTCTCCTTCTTTTTTGTTCCGGATCTGGTTGGGGAAGATCGGTTCGGATCTCTATTCGGTCGGCTTCGAGTTTTGTTCGGGCTCGGTTCGGATCCGAAGCGCTAGGCCGGAGTTTTCTTGTTTATTCTAGATTCAGATCTGCAAGGCCAGACTTGCTACAATATGAATTCGGATATCTTTAGTCCAAATCTTGGACTGTTCTGAGCTCGCGATTTCGGTCCGTACCTAGCAGTTCGGATATTATCCTTGGTAGAAATGCTTTAGCTCAGATAGAGTCTTCAACTCCGATATTATAAGTTTATTGGAAACTCGAATTTATAGGTTTCCAATGCAATTAGGAGTAATGGTTTTAGTTTTGGACAAGCGAGATGTTACTCTAGCTTAATTCCAGTTCGGATCCGATCTCACTAGTTCGGATCGAAGGAGAGAGAGCCGGGTATATCGAGTTCTGTTCTGTTACTGCTCTATGTCCTAATCGCTCGAGTTCCACTTTTCTATCTGAGCTATCTGTTCTGTTCAAGCTCTTCCGTTCGTCAAGCTCGGAGCCTGTGCTGTCCGGAGTTTCTCTCTGCACCCCTGTTGCTCCTTTTGCTATTCGGATCTTTTGAAGACTTGGAGAAGGAAGAAGTATTGGAAATCTCTGAGGAAGAATTGAAAATCTTGGGCGTCAAAGAGTGTCTTTAAAACTCCGGAGGGACATCGTCAGAAGTTATTTCTGATTGAATTGCTTTGGATCCCCTTTTATGTATCTTCGATTGATCGTGGCTTCTTCAGATCGTCAGAAGTTATTCTTTTGCGGATTTACGGTGATCCGATCCGCCATTGCTACAGTGATCCGAGCTACGGACCCGCTACTCCGTGTCTCCGTCTAAGGCACGTGTTTTTTCGGATCTGAGACTGCTCAGTCCGCTGCTCTTTGTGAAACTGTTCTCTGATGTTCGCGGAGGCGGATTTGTTCGCCTATGTTTCAGTACGAAGCTGTGCCTTTCCTGTTCCGGATCATAGTCCGACTCCAGTTGTTCCGAGTTGGACTGTTGCTTGCTCGGGTCTAGATTGCTGTTGTGTAGTCCGAATCTTGCTCTTCTTTACTCACTCCGAAGCTGTCAGTGCTCCGAAGCTTCTTGTGTCCGGATCCGAGCTACGGATCTGCTTTGCCGTTTTCCTGTTCGGAGCGGACCTCCGGATCTGCTACTCCATTCCGCTGCTAAATCGTTACTATTGTTTAGTTCAAAGGCTTTAGCTCAGTCCGAGCTCGTGATTTCTATTTTGGTCTGGCCGGTACACTTTTGATGCTCCGAGTTTCAAGTTTATGTGTTAGTGATGTCTGAAGCTCACTGTTTCGAAGTTCTACTGTTCCGAATCTGCTTTTGCAGTTCCGAAGTACTCACTCAATTTGTGGAGTCCGAATTTGCCTTTTTCTTGTTCGAAACTTCCGTTCGGATCTCAGCCAGAGGCTACTGTTTAGTCCGAACTTCCTCTCTGTTTCGGATCCCATGTTTTTGCGTCGTCGCTGTTTGAGCGGTCTCCATACGCTGGCTAGTATGTGATTGTCCTTTTGTTTCTTGCGGCCCTCCTAACTAAAGTGGAGTGAGTATGGTTTCTGTAATCGCAATAATGTTATAGGCATTTGGGTGCTTCTGTTGAATGTTACGAGTTATATATATATATATATATATATATATATATATATATATATATATATATATATATATATATATATGAAAAAAAAATTTACAATTAAACCTTTAAGCTCACTTTGAGTTTGCACTAAAACTTTTTTTTTTTTTACACTTTGCACCAAAACGTTTCAAAAACTTTCACCGTAACACAAATGTTGTATGAAAATTTGCTCAATTTTACTCTTAATTCATGGTATTATATTCCCCTTTCATTGTTTTGTGTTTTTATTAATAATTTCTTCAATAGCATAGCACATGGATGACAGTAATGAGATTGAAGTCTCCTTTGAGGTTCATGCTTGCATTTGTACTTGTTTCATGGCTTCTTTTTCAATCCTTACACATGTATGATTGATCTCAGTGATGTTCACAAGAAATAGTGGCATTGAACAATAAGAAACGTCCATGGACAACAGTGTTCACATAGGTGTCTTCTTGTACGTATCTTATTGTTCAAAAAGGTTCAGATTCTTGTTCAATTCCTATGTGAAAGTGTTGGTCTAAGAATCTACAGAAGCCTTGGACGTACCTGTTAAATATCTGAATGAAATACCTTCTCTACAGAAGGTTCAAATTCTTATTCCTCAGAGGCCTTGGAAGCCTCTGGATTCCTCTCTGAAGAGATAGACTTTTCAGTCTCTTCATTTTTCTTCTCAGTTGGAGCCTATTAGAAACAAACACTTATTAGTCAAGTGTATTAACGAATGTCTGAAAAATTATATCTTAAGGAATTCTCTATCACCTGTAGCACAGGCTCAGATTCCTTAAGTTGTGAGGGTGTGGAAGCCTCCTTCTCAGTTTCTGAGGCAAGCTTCTCAGCTTCCTCGTGTTTCTAAATCAGCCTGTAACAAAGAAATTCTATTAAAATAACAAGATTATGTGGCACAAAATATCACAAGTAGAGAGTTAAACCATTCAGATACCTGAGCAATGTCAGGCCGATTGGTCTCTGGAACTTGTGACCCTTCTATGCGTTGGTCTTGTTGTTCCATTTCATCTTCTTTGTTTAAAGTTTCAGGTACTTCAGACCTTGCCTGAGTATGCAACTCAGTTGCCTCCCCTGGTTGATCATTACGGCGATGTCTCAGTTTGATCCCTCTCATTGAGTTGGGGAACCTGCTCTTTTGCAGGATTTTCTTCAGCAATGCAAGATGCTGGTATCTGCAGCTCAAGTACCATTTCAGCAGTATTCACATCTGGATGTTGTGGTTGTTGTGCTTGAGACAGACTGTTGAGTGTTGAGGCAATGGCAGTATCCTCCAACACTAAGCTATCATTCATCAGAGCATCTTCAATATGCTTCAGTCTTTGTTGCTCTGATGGTGTAATTTGTCCAGTTACCTTGGACACTATTGCTTCTTCAGCAACCTTTGTAACAGGTGCTTGTTCAAGAACTTTGTGGTGTAGTTCTTCTTGAGATACCTACACCGCCATTTTTTCAGTAACTTTAGCCCTTTTTGATTTTTCTAGGACTTGAGAAATGACTAATTCATCATCTTCATCGTCAGAGTTCTCATCAACATTGGGAACTGATTGGTCCATAATTCATGTGGTTTCTGCAGATAGAGCTTGGTATCTGTCACTACTTTCTTTAGCAGTATTGATGAGTTCATCAGCAAGGCTTTCGGCAATAGTCTTAACATTTCTGAAAGCACTTTCTCTTGCTGAGTCTACTTGTTCAGTAGTCGATACCTCTTTTGCAGCATTGATGAGTTCATCTGCAGCGACGGCAGGTATCTGGGAATCGACAACCTCAATGGGTGTGCCTTCTGATTTGCCAGCAGACTTCTTTCGTGAAGTTCTGGGCTTCTTGGTCGCAACTTTTCCCTCAGATACCTCTTCAGTCTTTCGCTTCTTGGAACCTTTCTGAGATCCAGTAACCTTTTTCATAAAGTTCGTATACTCATATTTGTAGAGTAGGTTACTGTTGGCAATGTCTGCCTTCTCTCTGAGCTCAATGCCAAGCTTCTCCATCAAGTAACATATCTTTAGACCATAGCTTACTGTGGCCTTTGGCTCAGCAAGTACCTTAGCGATTGTAGGCTCAAAGCCTTGAATCTTCTTCACAAATTTCATAAAGGCGTACTTTCCCCAATTGAAAGGGCTTTCCAGCCTTTTGTATTGCTGTTGCAATAAGAACATCATCATCCAACGTTCTTGGCTTATTTGGTCAGCGCCTCCTTGTAGACCATCAAAGCATCTGTGAAGAATGCATGCCAACACATCCCAGTGAACCAACAGATGTCTGGTTCTGATGTCAGCAAGCTTGAAATCAGTAGGTGTATCTGATTTTCAAGATCACACACATCACTGTACAGTTTTTTACACCTTCAAGGATATCATCATCCTTGGTATCTATTTCAAAATCCTTTCCAATATTTTGAAGGTCAAACAACTTGCAGAAAGTTGTTAAGTCCGTATGATTTCCTTTCTCGATGAAGTTCGATAGACACTATTGCAAAGGTTTTCGTAAACACAGGATATAATCCTGGAGTTGTTGTAGAATTCTAACACATCCAGTGAAGAGATTCTACAGGGTAGAGCTGATAGAAAACCCTTGATTTTTGCCTTTTCAAGCATGTCAAGTATCGCTTCATTGAGTCTCAACAAAGAAGAAGGAGGTATTCCTCGATCATGGCACCACCCCAAATCATTCTGTGATTTGAAGTCCAATGATCGGGATTGAAATTCCCTACCAATCGATTGTTAATAACTACCAACTCTGGTGTTTGCTTTTCAGCAGTACCACTAGTAGTAATTTGGGATTTCTGGGTAGTTGATCGTTTGGGGGCCATCTCTTTATATATCGTAAATTTTTCGAAGTTTGAAAGAGATTAAGGTGTAAGATTAGTGATTCTTTGCAGAAAAACTAATTTGGGAGTAGAGATTTGCAGAGAAAATAGAATAGTTTTTGCTATTCTTGTGCAAGTCGGAATGTTGGATTAGGCGAAAGTAATTTCCTTAGCCAAAATCCTATATATGTAGCAAAGAGATCTCAACAGACATACACATACAAATCAATTTGTGTGTAAGTATCTGTATATTGCAGACAGGCGTGGGAAAAAGCTTTGTTTGGCATTAAATGCATAGTGGGCCATGCTGGGATTTCAACAGTCCACTATTTACCAAGAATTAATCTCCGCCGTAAAGATCAATCGGCAATTTCATCAAGGGTCACCAATGCTTCTTCAGCAATGATCACAATCAACAATTGTAATTGTGCCCATTTAATAATGTTGGCTATTAGCTATCTGAATCACGTTTCTGTGTGAATGAGAACACTGTTATATCTGATTCTATCTTATACTTGTTGTCTTTTCAAAGTTTTTCACAAAGATAGAAATAATTCAAATTTCAAGATAGTAGTTAACTGTAGACAGTTGTACTATTCTCTTTTGTGTCCCCCCTCACTCAGTGATCTAGATATCTGAGTACATGTCTCAGAAATCTTCAAATAGCTATTTTACCCTTTAGCCTTTGGTTTCTGGATACCCATTCCAGATTCCTCTTCTCTTGTCTGGATACCCGTTCCAGATTCCTTTTCTCTCTCCTTTGATATCTTCTTCAGATATCTGAACTTTTTCAGTTCTTTGGTAGCTCCATTAGTCCAAGACTGTGTCTTAAGGCTAAGAATCTACTTTCTTGTAGTGGCTTAGTGAAGATATCTGCAAGTTGGTCTTCAGTGCCAATCTTGAGTATCTCTATATTGCCTTTTTCAACGTGGTCTCTGATGAAGTGGTGTCTAACATCAATGTGCTTTGTTCTAGCATGAAACTTAGGATTCTGAGTTATGGCAATAGCAGAAAATGGGAGTTTTCTCTTCATTGAGTCCATAGTCTCTGAGTTGTTGTTGTATCCACAACATTTATGAAGAGCAACATCCCGCAGTAATATATTCAGCCTCTGTGGTACATGTGGCAATTGAGTTCTGTTTCTTGTTGAACCAAGATATCAATCTAGCACCAAAAATTGACAAGTTCCTGAGGTGCTTTTTCTATCAAGCAATGATCCAGCATAGTCGGCATCTGAATAGCCAACCAAACTCAATTCACTATCTTTTGGATACCACAATCCAACTTCTATAGTACCCTTTACATACCTCAATATTTTCATGGCAATGTTGTAGTGTGATTGCATTGGATTTGTCTGAAATCTAGCACACACTCCAACTGCATATTGAATATCAGGTCTACTTGTAGTGAGGTACAGTAGAGACCCAATCAATTTCCTATACTTGTCTTCTTCAATACTCTTGTCAGATTCAGTATAGGTCATCTTGGTTCCAATGCTCATTGGTATCTTAGCATTCTTTTCAGAAGGCTTTAGATTAAACTTGTTGAGCATATCATTTGCATACTTTGTTTGACTAATGAATATTCCATCATTGAGTTGCTTGACTTGTAGACCTAGGAAGTAATTCAATTCTCCCATCATGCTCATTCAAATTTACATTTCATGAGTTCAGCAAAGTCTTCACAAAGTTGCTTGTCTTTAGATCCAAATATAATGTCATCAACGTATACTTGAACTAAAAGTAGTTTCCCATCACGGTTCAATGTGAAGAGTATTTTATCAACATCTCCTTTCTTGAAACCACTTTCGAGTAGGTATCTGGCCAATGTATCATACCATGCTCTTGGAGCTTGTTTCAGCCCATACAGAGCTTTTTGAAGCTTATAGACCATCCTACTTTCTGAGGAAACTTCAAAACCTGGTGGTTGCTCAACATAGACTTCTTCAGAAAGTTCACCATTTAGGAATGCACTCTTGACATCCATCTGATAAACTGTAAAGTCATTATGAGCTGCAAAGGCTAGAAAAAGTCTTATTGCATTCAATTTTGCAACTGGTGCATAAGATTCATCAAAATCTAGTCCTTCAGTCTGGGTGAATCCCTTGGAAACCAACCTAGCTTTGTTTCTGGTTATTTCACCAGACTCATTCATTTTGTTTCTGAAAACCCACTTGGTTCCGATTACAGATATTCCGTCATCAAATGGAACGGCTTCAGACTTTTGTTTCTCTCAAATTGATCCAACTCTTCTTGCATTGCAGAGATCCAATCTTGATCCTTTAATGCTTCTTCTATAGTCTTTGATTCAATGTTTGAGATGAAACATCCATAGAGACAATTTACTTTTTTAGCAATTGCTCTTCTAGTTCTAACTCTTTGGTCTATGGGACCAATCACATCCTTTGCAGGATGATTTCTTATCTATTTCATAATGGGTTTTGAACTAGTAGGATCAATATCCTTTTGATTTGAATGTGAATCAATATGATCTTGATGAGATACTTGTGCAGTATCTAAGATATCTGACACTTTTTCAGTGTTAGAGATATCTGAATCTTGCATTTCAGTAATCTCATTTTCAGATACCTCTTCATGATGAAGGTTCTCAGTAACCTGTTCCATTTCTGGAATTCTCATAGGAAATTCTTCATCATATCTTAGAGTCATCTGGTTGTTACTAAGCATAGGTTGCTTTTCATCGTCAGACTCATCCTCTATTTGAATGATAGAATTGTTTCCTTTTGAGGATCCTTTTTCAGAATCTTTAATCATTAGTTCTTTGAACCTATCTGAAAGATCACCATTTAAGAGCACTTTCTTGTTTCCTTCATAGAACACTACATGAACAGATTCTTCGATCTTTTGCGTTCTTTTGTTGTAGATTCTGTAGGCTTTGCTATTCAGAGAATAACCAAGAAATACTCCTTCATCTGCCTTTGGTTGAAATGTTCTCAAGTATTCTTTTTCATTGTTGAGAACGAAACATTTGCAACCAAACACCCTTAGATGCTTGATACTTGGGGGTCTACCAATGAAAAGCTCGTAAGGAGTTTTATCATGGTGTTTGTTAATCAGACATCTTTTTTGAGTGTAGCATGCTGTGTTTACATCTTCAACCCAATAGATTTCACTTATTTCAGTGTCAGCAAGCATTGTTCTTGCTGCTTCTTTCAGGGTCCTATTCTTTCTTTCAGCAACACCATTTGTTGTGGTTTCCTTACGAAAGATAGTTGATGTTGTATACCTTTGCAGGTACAAAACTCTTTGATGTACTGGTTCACACACTACAAGAAAAGCTGGAAAAAACGACGTTATGGGGCGACGGATGAAATCCGTCGCCCCATAACGACGGATCGCTTATTGGGGCGACGGAATCTATCCGTCGCCCCAATTGGCGACGGATAATTGTTATCCGTCGCTTATTGGCGACGGATAACGTATCCGTCGCTAAATTGGGCGACGGATAATTATTATCCGTCGCCCAAGTTTGACATTGATCCACAAAAAAAGGAAATTTTTTTTTTTTTTAAAAAACGGGGCGACGGATAGATTATCCGTCGCTTTATCGCGACGGATACCTATCCGTCGCCACATGTGGCGATGATCGACCGACGGACACGTGTCCGTCGCCCGTAGTTTCATAATCGACGTAGAGGCGTAATGCCTCACTTTCTTCCTCTTCTCCCTTCTTCTTCCTCATTCTCTTCTTCTCCTCTTCGGTTTCCGTGAATTCTTCGTTATTCCGCCAATCTTGGTGCCTAATCGAAGCTAGTGGGACAAGGAGTTTGTTTCTTCGATCAATTTGATTTCTACCGATTAATCAAGGTATTTTGGCTAAAACCCTAGTTTTTAAAATTTGGGGATTTTGTTTATTTTGATTAATTTGAGCAATTATATGTATATATGATAAGTATGTAGTAGTTAGTTTAGTTAATTTGATTAATTATATGTAATTTGTTCAATTTGATAGTTAGTTTAATTAATGATATGAATGTATGTAGTATGTTAATTAAGTTTGGTATGTATGAATGTATGTAGTTAGTTTGATTTGTGTTAAGTATATATAGTTAGTTTAGTTAATTTGATATGTTTGTTAAGTATAGAAGTATGTAGTTTTGATTTGATAAATTTGTATGTTAAGTATGTAATTTGATATGAATATATGTAGTAATTCGATATGTATAGAGTAATTAGTTAATTTGATATGTATGTTAAGTATATAATATATGTACTAAGAGGTTGAAATGGTTAAATTATATTCCCAATTTTGTAAATATCGAACACTTAATTAATAATTAATTTATAAGCAACATATAATAATTAACAATTAACCTCTACAATCTTCTTATCCAATTGGAATCGATCTAATAAATTAAATACGATCTAATCAATTGGAACGTCTCAGGTTAAAAATAAAGTATATATACAATGAATTCCGACCGTTCATGGATGTACGATCGTACGGCGGTAAATGGCAGAGTTTGTAGGAGTTTTGTAGAAGGGGTTAAAGGTTTCATCTCGTTTGCCATGGGACGTCCGGTTTGTACAATTGGGGGGTTGATAAAGTGTCCTTGCACATTGGAAACCTGCGTAAACAAGCAATTTATGACGCCTACAAAGATTCGAGCACTTGCGACGTTATGGATTCATGCCTGAGTATCATGTATGGATTCATCACGGTGAGGAAGCACCGTCCATGTCATACCTCCAATGGAGGGAGAGGCGGGGTTTGGGGCCGCCTATCGAGTGCCTTTCTGCTTGTCGGAACATGTGCATGGTGTATTGGGAGGAGGATGTAGATCTGTTGGAATGCAAGTTCTGTGGTAGGGAGCGCCACAAGTGATGAGGAGGGGGGTGCATGAGAATGAGGAGTTTGATCCGTTTTGTCTCTAGGCTTGTATAACTAGTAATCATTAGTTTATATATATATGAAACCAAACATTATGGTAAAATTGAAGCTGATGTAACTTATATTATGTAATGCCGTAACAATTGACTGGAGCTAATATAACTTATATTACGTAGCAATTGATTGAATTATTGTGAAATTGATTTATTATCGTAAATGAAAGAACTCGATCTAATGAATTCAAACGTGTCAGGTTATTATCTAATTATTCAATGAATACCGATCGTGGATGGATGTATTGTCGCATTCTCAATGGCGTAGTTCAATGGAGTTTTCGAAAGGGGTTGAAGGTTTCATTGAATTTGCAATGTCAACCGGCTTGTGTAAAGGATGGGTTGATAAAGTGTCCTTGTGCAATGAAACGGCGTAAACAAGCAATACGTGACTCCTAAAGTGGTAGTCCAGACTTGAGGAAAAATGGATTCTACTGCGTATCAGGTATGGAATCATCATGGTGAGGAAGCAGCACCGTCCAATACATATGACCAATACAGACAACGTGGAAGGAAGAGAAAAAATGAACAAGTCGGGGAACAATCCCAATCTGAAGGTGATGCTATTCGAGCTCGAGTCGAACAAATGGTGTACGATCTTGTCAGGGCGAGTTCAGGGACACAACCAACACTGAAACCGAGGTGGAGGTGGAGGAACCACCGAATCCCGAGGATCAGTTGTTCTTTGACTTGTTAGAATCATCAAGGAAGCCGGTTTACCCGGGGTGTAAGCTCACTGAGTTGTCTTTGTTATCTCGGCTAATGAGTTGTAAGGCTAATGGCCGAATCAAAACGAGCTTCAATGAATGGGTTGACGTAATGTCGGACCTTTGTCTGAAGAAAACCTAGTTCCCACCAACTTTTACCAAGCGAAGAAAAGATCGGGGATTAGGGTCACTGGTAACCATATCGTTGTCCTAAAATGTGCATGATATATTGGGAGGAGGATGCATCTAATAGAATGCAAGTTACGTGGTAAGGAACGTACAAGCGTTACAAGGAGGGCTGCAAAGAAACGCAAAAGAAAAATCTCTCACATAAGAAAATGTGGTACTTCCTCTAGCACCTCGTTTGAAAAGATTGTATGCTTCAAGTGCTTCATGGATAAAATGCGGCACAAGGAGCGAGTAATCTCGGATAATCTCAAGGTGGTAGAATGGACCATCCACAGACTCACCCGCATGGAAATCGTTTGACAGACATATCCGAGTTTGCGGCCGAATCTAGAAATGTACGTTTGGGACTTTATACGGATGGTTTTAACCTGCTCGGTAGTGAACGTAAATACTCTTGTTGGCGATTATGCTCACACTGCATAATCGCCCCGGTGAGTGCATGAAGGAGCCATTCATGTTTCGATCGCATTGGTGCTCGGCCGAAAGATCTGGATCGACGGATGTTTTCTTGCAACCCCTAATCAAGGAGCTGATCGAGTTGTGGACGGATGGTATCCCTATATATGATGTGTCGACAAAAAAGAACTTCACCTTGAGAGCAGCTCTTCTTTGGACCGTGAGTGACTTCCCTGCATACTCCATGCTATCTGGAAGGAAAACATCAGGGAAATATGCATGTCCACATTGCTTGGAGGATACAGATGCATTTAGACTGAAGGGTAGTGGTATATTTTTTTGGTTTGATTGTCTTGGTAGGTTGCTAGAAAGTGACCATCCGTTCAGGAAGAACAAGGATCAATTCTTGAAAAATAAAGTCGTCAACAAAAAAGCCCAGATAAGACTTACTGGTGCACAAATTCTTGCGGAGATTGATAGATTGGGTCTTATGAAGGTGACTGAGCTTGGGTGGATGAAGCATAACGAGAAAATTGGTAAAAAATGTGGTTGGAGGAAGAGAAGCATCTTCTGGGACTTGCCTTACTGGAGCAGTCTTCTTATCCGTCACAACTTAGATTTCATGCACATTGAGAAGAACGTGTTCGAGAACTTATTCTATACAATTTGCAACAGTGAGGGAAATACAAAGGACCATGCGAAGTCTAGATCCGAGTTGTCGACGTGGTGTAAAAGGCCTAAGTTGACAAAGAAGGATGAGAATGGTAAGTGGCCGAAAGCGTGCTACACAATTGACAACGCTTCTAGGTCAATTTTGTTTGATTGGGTGAGGGCATTGAGTTTCCCAGATAATTACGCCTCAAATTTAGAGAGGTGTGTGGATTTGAAGAAGACAAAGGTTTATGGGATGAAGAGTCACGACTGTCATGTGTTCATGGAGAGGCTTATCCCGGTAGCATTTCGAGAGCTTCTGCCGAAACACGTATGGACTGCTATCACCGAGTTGAGCTTATTTTTCAAAAATTTAGGCACAAGGGTGGTTCATGACAAAGTGTTGGAAAATCTTGAAAAGAACATACCATTGATTCTATGCAAGCTCGAGCGTATCTTTCCACCGAGCTGGTTTGATTCTATGGAGCACTTGCCGGTGCACCTTCCACATGAAGCGAGACTTGCTGGACCGGTTCAGTATCGATGGATGTATCCATTCGAGAGGTACTTGGGGAAATTGAAGAAGTATGTCAACAACAAAGGTAAACCTGAAGGATCGATTGCCAATGCCTACATTCGAGAGGAAACTGCAACCTTCTGCTCTTATTACTTTGATGAACACGTCCCTACTTCAATTATAGACTTATCAATGAATCAATGTTTGCAGTTTTTTCAAAAAGCGTTGTTTGGAAGAAAATCCTCAGATGACAGAGGATACACTAGAGGAACTACTTGACTCAAAAATTCCTACAGAATTTCCATCGTTCCGAGAGTATGTCCGAATCCTATTAACAACGTCACATGCATATACTTAAAGGCTCGCAGGGTCCATTCAAAAGGTCTACACATTCCTGTGTTATATAGTCAATGGCCTTAGGTTCCACACATTGAATGTAACACGGCCATGGCGACAAGCAACTCGGGGTGTGTGTTAATGGTGTAAGAGTATGGAGACGCTACTTTGTTTGATTTCCACAAGCTAAAACGAATTGTGAGGATTGAATATTCGGATTGCCATTTAAACGAACCTTCTTGTTTGACGTTGAGTGGTATGATCCTAATCCAGAGGTACGAGGAAGAAAGCGGTTTGAAATGGTTGATGTGAACCAAAAGAAGAGGTACCGAACCAAGTATGAACCATTTATTCGCGACTCAAGCACGACAAGTGGTGTTTCTTGAATATCCAAGTAAAACGCGATAAGGGGAATGGTTAGTGCGGTACCTATTCGTGCTCGCGAAAGTGGAGTACATTGAGAAAGACGACTCAATTACGAACTCGTACCAACAAGAGGATGTCGATAAACAAGCGTAAGATCCCATAGAAGCGGATGATGAGTTGTTTGATCCGCACGAGGACCAATATGTAGTCTTAGAGGACGCGATAACGGTATATTATGTGTATTATGAGTAATTATATGTGTTATTATAATCATTATGTATTATAACTCGTACTAACACATTTTTATCAGATTTATTACATTTTTGCAGATGTCATGACGAGGTCCACCTATCGTCCCCCACGCAGCCGGCAGCATGATAGTGGTGGGTCGGGACACCGTCGAATGTGGAGGGCTCGAAGATCGTGACAAGGTCTCGGATTCCCGAGACCCCGTGAGAGAGCAGCCGTGCTCTACCAGTCGGCCGGACACATCTTTGGAGGGCGACCACGACGATTGTCCCTACCTCGTGTTCGATCCAAACAATCCCAACGTCACGTGGGACGGCTTGCCTGTGATTTTCCCTATTGGTCCTGCCAAGTAAGTATTATACATTCTTCTTAAATATCTAAAACATAACTGATAATGATAGTTGACAAGTATAAATTGTTGTACTAAAGTAATGCATATTCGAGAGCTTGTATCTTATACATTGACAACAGCTTATGGCCTCGGGAGGTGCACAACAAACTAGGTGACATCTTCCGGAGCGGAGAGCCACCCAAGGGTGGTGGTGAGTGTTGGAGCCACATCTCGAGCATGAGGGCCGAGTACTTGATGAGCCGAGGTAAGTTAAAATATGACATTCATTTGTTTGTAATTATAATTAATCGTTTTAATATGAGTGGTATGTTAGCCACTGTATGTGAGTGGTATGTTAGCCACTTTATTTGGGTGATATGTTAGTCACCATTGTGTTAGTAAATTTTAGGACAATGTGGTGGTATGTTAGCCTTTGTATGTGAGTGGTATGTTAGCCACTTTATTTGGGTGATATGTTAGTCACCATTGTGTTAGTAAATTTTAGGACAATGTGAGTGGTATGTTAGCCACTTTATTTGGGTGATATGTTATGCTTCATTGTGTTAGTAAATTTTAGGACAATGTGAGTGGTATGTTAGCCACTATATGTGAGTGGTATGTTAGCCACTATATGTGAGTGGTATGTTAGCCACTTTATTTGGTTGATATGTTAGTCACCATATCTCATTATGTTGTTAGGACATGTATTGACTTTGGATGTTGTATGAAATTGGGAATGTAGAAGGAGTACTTCATTCTGAAGAGTTGATCCCACAGATCTGGCGTGTTTACGGTATGGGATCCAAATCTGAGGATATGGTCAGACGTGGAAGGCCATTCGGGATCGGGTGGCCCAATCCTCCACAGTTGATGCAACGGAGTGGCCCTTTGGGATGCTTCATCTGGCGAATCGATGTCCAGACGTTGCTTGACCAACAGTAACCGGGCATCCCACCGACACGGCAGAAGGGCCGTTCACCACCTTGGGAGGCGATCATCACATCGATTATTATCAATCGGTGCGTATATGTGTTTTTGCAATCTAGCATTACGTGTATGCTCTATTACTTGTAGATGATAAATTGTTGACTAGATCTGGTTTGATTCGTGTGGCACGGGAGGTGACATCCAAGTATGCCATCTTCAAGAAGGCCAAGGTATATGGGTATGGACCGAATCGGGCATCGCCTATCATGTATGTTTATGTTGCTTAAAGTTCATATTTGTACACTATTACAAGTTACTTTTTAAACAAGAATCGATCATTATATCTGCTATTTACGATTTCAGCCGAGGTTGATGCTCGTGGCGCAGAGGACGAGACGGGTGATGTGTTGTCAATCGAACAAGTTGACAACATCTTCCTAGAGGTCAACAAACCGGACAAGAAAGGATTATATATGGACTCGGGAGCCTCGGTTTGCAATCGCTAGTCCGGCGTGCTCCTCATCATCGCCCCAGCCGTCAGACGTCCGGTTTACACAGGACTGGTCTGGAAATGGTGCATCGCAGTCCGGAACATGTTGCTCGGCTAACTCAAGAGATGGAGCGCCATGACAGAGAACGAAGGAGGAGAACGAGCGCCTTGATTCTGAATGGAGCGATTCATGTCCCGCCATCACCCACCCCCACCCCGTCGATAGCTAGTTATGTATCCGTATGTTGATTTTTTTCATATTTACACTTGTTTGGATAATTTCTCCATTCAATATTACTTTTTATTCATTGAAACATTTTTCGTATTATTGATTTATTATCGAACATTATATTGATTAAATAGGTGAACTACGAAAATAGGGATTAATATGAAATAAATAGTGACGGAATTAGTGACGAATTCACAAGGATTGGAATTAGTGACGGAATTTCAAATTCCGTCACTAGTCCAATTAAAAAATATTTAGCGACGGATAGAATCTATCTGTCGCTAAATTATGACGGATAGAATCTATCCGTCATATAGCTGACGGATAGATTCTATCCGTCAAGATATGTAGCGACGGATAGATTCTATCCGCCGCTAAATTTCGAATTAAAAAATAATTGATGTCAATCCGTCATTCAACTGTCATGAATTGACGACGGATTGTTATCCGTCGCCATTAGCTCAGGGGGCGACGGATTTTCTATCCGTCGCCCGATCCGCCGGAGCCGGGCGACGGATAGGCGGTTCAGTGACGGATCTATCCGCTGCCACAGCGATTTTTGTAGTGACAAACTCAGTACCATGGTCTGTTCTGATTACAGATACCTTGTCATCTTTCATGACTTCGAGCTTATTCAGAAAGTTAGATATCTCAACCCTGGCATCAGATTTGTGTTTGAGAAAGACAACCCAAGTAAATCTTGAGTAATCATCAACAACAACCAGACCATACTTCTTTCCTGCATAACTAGTTACAGAGGATTCAAACATATCCATATGTAACATTTGCAGTGGCCTTTCACTGGAATGTCTAGTTTTAGACTTGAAAGATGTTTTGGATTGTTTTTCCATTTGGCAAGCTGAGCATACACCTTCTTTTCTATATGCCATTTTGGGTAAACCAACCACCAACTCTTTCTTGGCTAGCTTATTCAGAGTTTTGAAATTCAAGTGACTCATTCTTTTATGCCATAGACAATTTCTTTCAGTGTGGCCAGATTGACTCACCATGAGACATTCTTCGGTTGTGGCGGATGCCCAATCAGCAACATAAAGATTTCCTTTATGCCTTGCAACCAGGACTGTCTGCTTTGACTCATTGTCAATCACTTTACATAGTTTTGACTTGATCTTGACAGTGTACCCTTTTTCCACTAGTTGACTCATGCCTAGGAGATTATATTTCAATCCCTTTACATGAAGTACTTCAGAGATTGTAAGGGCTCCAAACTTCAAATTGCCGAAACCTATGGTTGGATTTTCATCTCCTCCAGCAAACCTGATAATTGGTCCATCATTGCAATTTTTGTAGTCAATCAGATTTGCTTTGTCTCCTGTCATGTGTTTCCCACATCCACTATCAAAATGCCACTTTGAATTAGACTTTAGAGTGTTCTGCACAAAACAGGAAATAGGAGATTAGGTTCTCATACCAACAATGGAACCATCTGGACTAAAGAATCTTCCAGTAGGAATCCATTTTTGAATGAATTTCTTAGGAACATTCTTTTATCTAACAAGAACATAAGGAGGAATCCTAGTTAAATGATTTGTATCATTGTTGTTAAGAACTATTTTCTTCCTTGGTGTGTTCCTTGGTGCTCCATTTGGTGCTTTCAGATACCTGTCAGGTTTCTGAGTCTGCTTATCAGCAAACTTAGCTTTCCTAGCCAGATTTCTTCTAGCCCTGGCATTCAGATTTTCAGTGGCTTGATTTATCTTCCACTTCTGATAATTGTCGTGAGCAATTCTAGCTTTTAACCATCGTTCTTTCTCTTGTTTGTATTCACGAGCAAGTTGTTTCCCGATGGCTTTATAGCCAATACCGTTCCGAGCACCTGGTGCTATATGAGATCTCTTCTCAGCAGCTTTGCTAGTCTCTGGATAATCTACTTTCTTTCCAGAAAACGTGACATAGGAGAATTTGTCAGCTCCTGCAATTTTTCCTTTTTGAGAGACATAGCACTGTGGGTGATTACACTTTTCAGTGTTATGTTTCTTTTCAGAGACATTTCCCACATTTTTCCTTTGGACTTGTTTTTCCCACAAAGGATTGGTCGAATCGCTTTCCTTTGTCGACAATCTTAGCTTTTCAATCATTGTAGATTGTTTGGGAATCACCTTCGAGAATCGACAAATGTTCGTCCTTCATTTCTCTTATTCAGAGTGGTGGAACTGTCTGTGTGTGTGTCCAGCCCAAGTCCTCTCTTTTCTGAAGGATCTCTTAAATAAGATTGTACTTCAGTAAGAGTGTCACTAGCATTGGCATAAGATTGAAAAGATAGTTCTTTCTTTTTGAGTTCCTTATTCTCAGAAAGAAGATCTTCACATTTCTTTTGAAGATTGGCCATTGCTTCTTTATGTGACTTTTCGGTCTCAGATATCTGAGCCTTGAGAAATGCATTTTCAGCATCCTTTTTCTCAGAAATCTTGATTAATTGAGAATTTTCCTTTTCAAGAGAATTCTTTTCTTCTTCAAAAATTCGGCTCTAGCTCGGATCATTAGAAATTCTCTTTCGTAGAGATCAAGTTCTCTTTTGAGTTTTTCCAGATCATTGATTCCCTCTTCATCACTTTCATAAGTATAACAGGAAGTATGTGTTACCTCAGCCATTAGACAAGGTTCAATGTTGGAGATATCTGGAAAGATTTCTTCAGCCATTCCACACACTTCTTTCTTCTTTTGACCAAAGTCAATTACTTCATGAGAGACACCGCACATTTCTGGGGAAGGCAGTGTGGAATCATCTGAATCCTCATCCTCAGAATCAGATTCAATATCTAGAGCATCCAGTTGGATTTGAATCTTTTTCCTTTCTTCAGTGAGCATAGCTCTCTGACTTCTTTTGAAGATTCTTCTGTCTTTCTTGTCACCTGTCTTTAGTTTGTTGAGGACAAGGCAATCCTTCTTGAAATGACCACGTTTCTGACAATAGAAACATATATCGTTTCCGATTTCTGCTTCCTCAGTACTTGATGCTTTCTGAGCCGACTTGATCAGCGAGCTTTGCATATTTTTGTACTGGTGGTAGTTTGAGCCTAGATGCTTTTTCAGCTTTTCTTTGGCTTTTCTTCTCTCAATTTCTCGACTGACATATTTTCACATTTGCTTTACAGCAAGAGCATCCTCAGTCACTTCCTTGCCTTTCTTCTTTTCAGAAGTTCCTTGAGCAACTAAGCGACATTCTACAACTTCTCAGTTGTTTGTTCTCTTTGAGTTGTCTCATAGTCAACAGTGGCAAGATGAGAGAAAAGTTCTACAGGAGTGATATCTGGCATTCCTTGGTTAAAGTAGAAAAACTTTGTGTGTTCCCAGTTATGATTTAGACTTCTCACAATAGTCTTAATCTTTTCTGACTGGGTATATCTATTACTTTCACCAAGTGCAGCCATGTCACTCATAAGTGTTGTAAACCGGAAATCTAGTTCTTCAAGAGTCTCTGTAGGACCTTGTTTAAAGTTTTGGAATTTGAGCTTCAAAACTTCGAACTTGTTTTCCTTTGTTTCAAAGTCGCATTGATTTCTTCAATCAGTTGTGCCACTTTCGCTTTTTGCACCCCTACGCTTAATCGTATGTGCTCTGGAGTAGAACGTATGATGATATTACGAGCCTGACCATCCAGTCGATTTCTCTTGGCATCTTCCGATGTCCAGAGCTCTCTGGGCTTTGGTTCGTAAATAACTTGACTGGTAGGTCTCCCACTGGTTGACGCATCTGTCTGTGAAGACCCATCGCTTTGTTCTTTGTCTCTACCATTAGAAACCTCTATGACTTGCTTGAGTTGTTGAATGACTATTGGGCCATTCTTTATTACTTCGATCATTTCGTCACTGATGGCTTCTAGGTGGAGCATCATGTTGTTCTTCCATTTTTCATAATTCACTAGCTTGAGAATTGGGGCGTCACTTAAAGACATCCTGCAGCAAACACACTAAACAAACGAATCAAGTGTAGGTTAAAAGCAGTTAGTGAGCACTTATCTGGGATCTAGGTTCAGTGCTGAAGGCTTGGGAACCTCCTGCTCTGATACCACTTGTTGGTCCAAATAACGGCAAAGTAAAAGACTGGGGGGGGGGGGGGTGAATAGTCTTTTAAAACTTTTGTCGATAAATACAGTTTCTCAGATATCTGTGTAGATATCTGATACTTAATTTCAGAGAGCGGAAGACTTTTAAGTGATAAGTGCACGTGCTCCGCAAGATGTGTGTAAGTACTTTGCAAGATAAGTAAAGCAAGTAATAAACTGCAGAAAGTAAATAACAAAAGTCTTTTTATAGTGGTATCTGAAGGTGGCGTAATCCTTCAACTAATCCACTTCGGCCTTTCTCAAACCTAGAATCCACTAAGACAGATAAATGAGTTAACCTTACAGATATCTTCTCTTGATTCCTAAATACACTAGGTTCCCAACCAAGTGTTCCCCCTGAGTTATTTCCCGGCTCTCATAACCAAGTACTTCCTGTACTCAGAAACCTTCACTACAAGAATTCTGCTGTAACGGGACGGAAAATCCGTCGCCCCTGTAGCGACGGATCGCCAAACGGGGCGACGGATTTTATCCGTCGCCCGGATAAAACTTATCCGTCGCTCTGTAGCGACGGATAAGTTTATCCGTCGCTACAGAGCGTTGACCAAGATTTAAAAAAAAAAAAAAATTTAGCGACGGATAGATCTATCCGTCGCTAAAAATAGCGACGGATAGATCTATTCGTCGCTATATAGCGACGGATAGATCTATCCGTCGCTATAGCCGAAAAAAAAAAAAAAAAAAGTTAGCGACGGATAGATCTAGATCTATCCGTCGCTAAAAGCCTAAAAAAAAAACCATATATCCCCTCCACCACCTCCTTTCCTCCACCACTTCTCCTCCATTTCTCCTCTCCTCCTCCTCCCACCACCACCTTTCTCCTTCCACCACCTTTCTCCTCCACCACCACCATCCTCCACCACCACCTCCTCCACCACCATCCTCCTCCCACCACCATCTCCACCACCACCACCACCACCTCTCTCCTCCCACCACCACCGCACCACCACCATCTCCACCACCACCACCACCACCTCTCTCCTCCCACCACCACCGCACCACCACCATTTCCACCACCGCACCACCACCATCTCCACCACCGCACCACCACCACCACCACCTCTCTCCTCCCACCACCACCGCACCACCACCATCTCCACCACCACCACCACCACCTCTCTCCTCCCACCACCACCGCACCACCACCATCTCCACCACCGCACCACCACCACCACCACCTCTCTCCTCCCACCACCACCGCGCCACCACCACCTTGCCACCACCACTGCCACCACCGCACCACCACTGCCACCACCGCACCACCTTTCTCCTCCCACCACCACCGCACCGTACGAATACAAATCAATATCTCGTATACGAATACAAATTGGATGCGAATTAATCCGTATACGAATATAAAAATTCGAATACGGATTTTATTTTTTTTAAAAAAAATAGAAATGGGGCGACGGATAGATCTATCCAATGGGGCGACGGATAGATCTATCCGTAGAATCTATCCGTCGCCCCATTATCAAATTAAAAAAATGGTCAATCTGTCGTCCAATCCGTCGAATTGACGACGGATTGTTATCCGTCGCCACGCCTGTGGGGCGACGGATTTTCTATCCGTCGCCGTAGCCGGGCGACGGATAGATAACTTTAGCGACGGATCTATCCGTCACATGTGCCGATTTTTGTAGTGCTTTTTGAGCTATTCCTTAGCTTCCCAAGCTAAGTACTTCCTGTGCTCAGCAACCCTGGAATTATTCCTTAGTTTTCCAAACTAAGTACTTCCTATACTCCACGCCGAATATGGTGTTGGTTTTAGGTTTGTTTGTCAGGTGAGCTTCTTAAATAACTTATTCAGTTATTCAGATAGCTCTATGAATCAAGTATACTTAATACACTTTTCAATGTATGGTATCTTGTTCTCTACTGACCCAAGTCTATTGTAAGTGTTCCAGAGAATGAATCTCAGATATGAAATCTTAGTTCAACTCCTTCACAGATTACAGTGCTTGTTAAGGATCAGGACACTTAGAACTTTTGTGCTACTTAGAATCAAGAGCTTTGGTCGCAACATAAAGCTTGAAGGTAAGTAGTTTGCTTGAGAAAGCTTGTGTGTGAGTATTCAATGTAAGTTCAGTGTTCTATGTGTGTGTTCTCAAGCAGTCTAAGTGTTGATATTTATAGATGAATTTGAGTGCAGTTTGAATAGTATCCGTTAGGCTTAAATCAAGTTCAAACTATTGATATATGTTGATATATGAATATAGTACTGTAGCAGGTTTGTCTTCTTCTTCAGAAGCTACCGTTTTTGTTCAGACATTTCTGTCTGCGCATTTAATGCACTGTACTATATTTTGTCCTGTAGTGCCAACGGAACTATGCATGGTATCAGAGATCTTTATACAATCAGAGTTTTCTGAAACTTTGCATGTTCTTTTCCATCGATTATCACAACTCCAGATACCATTTGTTGAAACAACTTTGTTATAAAATATTTCTTTTTCAGAAACATAGTTTATATCCAAGGTATCTGAGTGTAGATATCTGTGGGCACTTTCCTCGTCTCAGAAACCTTTTATTCTCAGATATCTTTTGCAACACTTGTGTTTCGAAACACTTGTTTCTTCAAGATATATGGACATAGGTATCTGATAAACCTTTGTCTTCAGCAATCTTGTACAGTCTTCAAATCTTCAAATCTGTTGAACTTTTCCTGCTGGAAGTCTTCTTCTTGGTCTTCTTTAGAAAATAAAAATTACATTTCGAGACCTAACATCCTATACAAGATTTGCTAGACTATCATACTTAGTGAGTTTCCTCTTTTACAGTGTTCAAGTGAACCAAGAGTACTAACCACCTTTCTGAGCTAAGATAAGTCATTAGGTTGCTGATCAAAATCTAAACAGATATTCCTAACAGGAATTAATAATAAAAAACATAGAAAAATGATGGGGGGAATAAAGTTTTACAAAACTTAAGATGTAAAACTTTAACTGATTTTCGTTGGTATAAAGATACCTTTTTAAACAGGGTAATGGAATTACCTGAGTGTAATAGCTCTCATTGGAAATCAAAGTTCATTGATGGACTTCCTGCATTATTTGCAGAAAGGGTTAGGAAAAATCTTAGAAAAGATAAAGTTTCTATCCCTTATGAAAATTATACTTATGGCAAGTTAATTGGAACTTGTATTCAAGAAGGTTTAGCCTTATGTAATGAGATTAAATTAAATCAACAAATTAAAAGACAGAACTTGAAAGAAAAGGCCCAGTTGGGACAGTTCTGTGATCAATTTGGGATGGATGTTCCATCCACTTCTAAACCTCATAAGTCGGAAAAGAAGTCGGCTTATAAACCAAAAAAGAAGAGACATTACTCTCCTAGAAAATTAGAAATCCGTAAACAAAGAAGAGAAGATAGAGAAGAAAGAAAACGGATTCGAAAGAAACTAATAGTTTGCCGAGCTTGTGGAAAACTTGGTCATTTTGCAACACAATGTTGGACCAAGAGAAAATTAAATAGATTAAAAGCTGCTGATAATGATTTGAAAGAAACTCTTTCAAAGATTCTTCTAAATTCTGATGAAGAAAAGAGTAATAACTCTTCTGATGATTCAGATGCTTCTAATAGTACTAATAGTACTGAAGAAGAGAACTTAAAAGTTCTTGATCAAGAATCGGTAATATCTGATTCAGAGTCAGAGTGTGAACCTTGTATTCTTGGACAACCTTGTATCAAGAAACAAGAAAACACAGATGACAGTAAATTCTTTAATAAAGAATTTTACAATATTCTCTCACAGTTCCAAGGAACTGATTTAAATGTTTTGGACGGTAATAATATTATCGAGTTTCTGAAACATATCAAAGATCATGAGTTACGATCTAAATTAATAGATCAGATGGATAATATTCCAAGTACTTCTACTTCTGTACCTGAACCAATGGTTCTTCCAGAAGATTTTAAAAATGATGAGCCTTACTCAATGTCAGAAGTTTATAAACTTCTAAAACAGAGAAGGACAGTTGAATCTCCAACTTCTACTCATGATTTAGAGATGGAAGTTGAAAATCTCAAAAAAGAGATTCAGTTTTTGAAAAAAGAGAATAAGTTAATAGACTATCGAGTTTCTAAACTTGAAAATTATAAAAAAGAGACTAATCAGTCTATCCAGTCTACTACTAGTGAATCGAGTCAAAATAAAAAGACTCAATGTTTTGATTCACAAGTAGATGATAATTTTTTATCAACTTTAGAGATGGTTATATCCCAGAAATGGTATGTTAAAATTACTTTGTTAATTGATAATTACTTCTCAAAAGATTTGACTGCTCTTATTGACAGTGGAGCAGATTTAAATGTTATACAGGAAGGATTAATTCCTACAAAGTATTTTCATAAAACTACACATACTCTTTCTCATGCTGGAGGAGAAAAATTAAATATAAAGTATAAGCTTCCTAAAGCTTATATCTGTATTGATAAAAACTGTATTCAAACCAGTTTTTTACTAACAAAGGATATTTCCAACCAAGTAATACTTGGTACTCCTTTTATCTCAAAGATTTATCCTTTTACCCATGTGGATAATTACGGTACATCGAACTTTTCAAGGTGGGAAAATTCATTTAAATTTTATTACAAAACCATTTCATAGAATGTTACATGAAATGTATGATCATCTGACTTTAAAGAAAACCCAGATGAATTTCTTAAAACAAGAAATAAACTCTTTGACTATTGAAGAAAAACTTCAAAATCCCAAATTACAAGGGAAGATTAGATTGATTGAAAATCAACTTTCTCTAGAAATCTGTAATGACCATCCTAATGCTTTCTGGAATAGAAAGAAGCATGTGGTCAATCTTCCTTATGAGGAAGATTTTGATGAAGAAAGAATTCCGACAAAGGCAAGACCTTGTCAAATGAATTCAGAGTATTTAGAACTCTGTAAAAAAGAAATTGATTCTTTATTACAAAAGGGTCTGATAAGCCCTTCTCAATCTCCTTGGTCTTGTACGGCCTTTTATGTTAATAAACATAGTGAACAGGAAAGAGGAGTTCCTAGATTGGTTATAAATTATAAACCCCTTAATAAGGTTTTAAAATGGATTAGGCATCCTATTCCGAATAAAAAAGATCTTTTAGAAAGACTTTATGATTCAATTTTATTTTCAAAATTTGACTTAAAGTCAGGTTATTGGCAAGTTCAAATTGAACAAAAAGATAGGTATAAAACAGCCTTTAATGTTCCAATAGGACATTACGAATGGAATGTAATGCCATTTGGTTTGAAAAATGCTCCTTCTGAATTTCAGAAAATTATGAATGATATCTTCACTCCTTATAGTGATTTTATATTAGTCTATATTGATGATATCCTAGTTTTCTCAAAGGATATTGATTCCCATTTTAAACATTTGGATATATTAAAGAAAATAGTCATACAAAGTGGTTTAGTTATATCAAAACCAAAGATGTCTTTGTTTCAGACAAAAATTAGATTTTTGGGTCATTATATTGAAAAAGGTAATATTATCCCAATAAATAGAAGCATTGATTTTGCTGACAAATTTCCTGATGAAATAACTAATAAAACCCAGTTATAGAGGTTTTTAGGAAGTTTGAATTATATCTCTTCCTATTATCAAGACATAGCTCAAGAATCGCTATCTTATATGATAGACTTAAAAGATCCAAAGCCTTGGTGATCATCATACTCAGTTTAGGAAATTAAAAGAAAAGGTGAAAACATTGCCTTGTCTCATGTTGAGTAATCCTCATGGGATAAATCATTGAACAGATGCTTCGATATAGGTTATGGAGGAATTCTTAAATGATTGATCCTCATAATAAACAAGAATATCTTGTTCGTTTCTATTCTGGCAAATGGAATAACAGTCAGAAAAATTATGCTACAATTGCTAAAGAGATACTTTCAATTGTCAAATGTGTCTTAAAATTTCAAGATGATTTATATAATCAAAGATTTATTATAAAGACAGATTGTAATTCTGCAAAGTTCATGTTTAATAAAGATTTTAAACATGATGTTTCTAAACAAATGTTTGCAAGATGGCAAGCTCATTTAGCTCCTTTTGATTTTGAAATTGTCTATAAAAAAGGAGAAGACAATAGTCTTCCAGATTTTCTGACACGAGAATATATTTCATGATTGTTGCAGGAATGTACTTGCAAGGAAGAGGCTCTTCCTCTTATAGAGGCAGAGGAGGTCGAGGAAGGGGATCTGAAAGAATCCTCTCTCAAACTGGCAGAGGAAAGCTTATAGCTATGAATTTGCCATCACAAAAACATGAAGCTGAAAGCTCAAAAGAGTACCAAGAATTTCTTGAGTACAAAAAGAATAAGGGAAAAATTCCCTCTCTTGCTAAAATAATAGCAGAACAAGAGTCTGAAGATAATAAATCAGATTATTTGGAAAACAAAAATCAAGAAGTTATACTTCTGATTGAAACAAGAGATATGAAATGGGAAAATAACCCATGGACTTTGATGTCCAGATATCTTGACAAAGCATCATATGCTTTGGGGACTTATAAAACAAGATACTTTTATGAAAGTATTCTTTTGGATACAGAGTCATGTGAAATATCACATTTCTCAGGAATTCAAAAAGAAGTTTATAACTTCAGTAAAATTTATATTAAGAAGATTATATCTTCCGAGGAATGGGGAATTGCTCCATTACGAGAAAGGGAATTTTATTACCCTAATAACAGAAATCCCATAAAATTTAATTATTGGGATTATGTTGAAGCATTTAATAAAGTGCTTTTATATGAAAATGATAAAAAGAAGCACTCCTGGTTCATAAAAATCAGTAGCGAAGCTTATGAGCAAGAGATACCAAATTGGTTTCTTAAATGGTGGAAATATTTTGGAACCACCGGAGTAATACTCCCTCAAAATTTTACAATTATATTACCTTGGATAAATGTTAATCCAAAGAAGGATATTCCTTCGATCGATATGATTTATATTTCTTTATGGAATTTTCCATACCATGGATTTGGAAATGGGTACATTATCGGTTATACGAACATGAAATACCATGTATCAAAAGATCTTCTTATACTAAGTTCGGATAAAATGAATAAAGTAGACCCGAAACCAAGCAATTATATTGCGGTGATACTCTAAATCTTATAGATAAAAGAATAAGATTATATCAAGAAAATAAAAGATTATCGACACCAAAGGAGGAGTGACCTTAGATCAAATCGGAAAAAGCTGGAATGCGGTCAAAGACAAGAATAGAGAGATGCTAATAGAAGCATATATAGAAGAAATGAAGAAGGATCTTCTACAAGGTTTTGATGGAGAAACTCAATCAGAAATCGGATACATCAATGGTATCGGTACCAGAGTATCAAGATGCTCAAGATCCAAATCAGGAAGAAGTCTCAATAGAAGACGTTTTTGAAATACTTAAAGGAACTCTTAAACAGAAGAGTAAAGATAAGGAAGAATCTTCTACAGCAATAGTGGTAGCAGAAAAATCTACCCAATAATGACAAAGATGATGAGTCAGAGCACTAATGTGTGGATAAAGATAATGGAGACATCGATAAGGGTGGAAATTATTCCACAACAAACAAAAGCTGAAAGCAACATCATAAAAGCAACGGGCGAAATTTAAAGAGACCTGAGATAGCGACACAAAAGGAATCAAATTCCAAGATGGTGAGAGAAATCAGCTCCTAGGGAATCAAATTCCCTCTATAAATAAGAAGAAGGAAGATGGAAGAAGAAAAGAACCCTGGATACCCATCCATTGTATATACACCTAAGCCAAAACACTCTCCCTTCCAGTTTTTAAATTTTTAGTTTGTAATTAAGTTTGAAGTTTGTACTGGTGCTTGCAGACATCAATTTGTAAGTACTCTTTTTATTTTTATTTTTGTATTGTAATATATTTTTATCAATGAAAATTAGCCTCATGATAGGCTAAACGTTTGGTTTGTGTTAAGACAGGTCTAAATTATGTATTTACTTTAACTCTGGCAAAAATGTTTTGCTGTTCCTCCGGTCACTATTCATGGTTACTATTCACGGCGGAATTATGAATTAATATACTATTCATGGTTACTATTCACGGCAGAATTATGAATTAATCTAAGATTTTTATTACTTACTAAGAATGAGACCAGAGAAGGTTTTGTATTAATCAGGCATATTGATATATTCCGACAGACATATGAAGGCACTGTTTGCCCCTCTAAAGCCGAAAGAAATGGCGTCAACATTTTGTGCTACTTTTATGTCTTGAGAAATATCTTAATATTGATGATTTTATACAAGTCGATCTGATGTCGTCTCTATCTTAGTCGGTAGTCTGAGTCTGGATTAATAAAGTGATTCTAAAGTTTGAATATTGTAATCTGAGTTTGGATTAATGAAGTGATTCTAAAGTTTGAATATTGTAGCCAATATGAATAACTCAAAGAAGCTTTGTAATCATATTTTTGATACTGTAAAACAAGAGGATGGTAGTACTATAGAAAATGCAGTCTATACTCTTGTTGTTACTATTATTGAACATTTCACCGGAAGATATTCCGATAATAGCGAAAATATTCGAACTGTTTTACAAAACTTAAGATGTAAAACTTTAACTGATTTTCGTTGGTATAAAGATACCTTTTTAAACAGGGTAATGGAATTACCTGAGTGTAATAGCTCTCATTGAAAATCAAAGTTCATTGATGGACTTCCTGCATTATTTGCAGAAAGGGTTAGGAAAAATCTTAGAAAAGATAAAGTTTCTATCCCTTATGAAAATTATACTTATGGCAAGTTAATTGGAACTTGTATTCAAGAAGGTTTAGCCTTATGTAATGAGATTAAATTAAATCAACAAATTAAAAGACAGAACTTGAAAGAAAAGGCCCGATTGGGGCGATTACGTGATCAATTTGGGATGGATGTTCCATCCACTTCTAAACCTCATAAGTCGGAAAAGAAGTGCTTATAAACCAAAAAGAAGAGACATTACTCTCCTAGAAAATTAGAAATCCGTAAACAAAGAAGAAGATAGAGAAGAAAGAAAAGCGGATTGAAAGAAACTAATAGTTTGCGAGCTTGTGGAAAACTTGGTCATTTTGCAACACAATGTTGGACCAAGAGAAAATTAAGCAGTTAAAAGTCATTGATAATGATTTGAAAGAAACTCTTCAAAGATTCTTTTAAATTCGATGAAGAAAAGAGTAATAACTCTTGATGATTCAGATGCTTCTAATAATCTTGAAGAAGAACTTAAAAGTTCTTGATCAAGAATCGGTAATATCGATTGAGTCAGAGTGTGAACCTTGTATTCTTGGACAACCTTGTATCAAGAAACAAGAAAACACAGATGACAGTAAATTCTTTAATAAAGAATTTTACAATATTCTCTCACAGTTCCAAGGAACTGATTTAAATGTTTTGGACGGTAATAATATTATCGAGTTTCTGAAACAGATCAAAGATCATGAGTTACGATCTAAAATAATAGATCGATGGATAATATTCCAGTACTTCTACTTCATTCGAACCAATGGTTCTTCCAGAAGATTTTAAAAATGATGAGCCTTACTCAATGTCAGAAGTTTATAAACTTCTAAAACAGAGAAGGACAGTTGAATCTCCAACTTCTACTCATGATTTAGAGATGGAAGTTGAAAATCTCAAAAAAGAGATTCAGTTTTTGAAAAAAGAGAATAAGTTAATAGACTATCGAGTTTCTAAACTTGAAAATTATAAAAAAGAGACTAATCAGTCTATCCAGTCTACTACTAGTGAATCGAGTCAAAATAAAAAGACTCAATGTTTTGATTCACAAGTAGATGATAATTTTTTATCAACTTTAGAGATGGTTATATCCCAGAAATGGTATGTTAAAATTACTTTGTTAATTGATAATTACTTCTCAAAAGATTTGACTGCTCTTATTGACAGTGGAGCAGATTTAAATGTTATCTGAGAAGGATTAATTCCTACAAAGTATTTTCATAAAACTACACATACTCTTTCTCATCTTTGGAGAAAAATTAAATATAAAGTATAAGCTTCCTAAAGCTTATATCTGTATTGATAAAAACTGTATTCAAACCAGTTTTTTACTAACAAAGGATATTTCCAACCAAGTAATACTTGGTACTCCTTTTATCTCAAAGATTTATCCTTTTACCCATGTGGATAATTCTGGTATTACTGGAACTTTTCAAGGTGGGAAAATTCATTTAAATTTTATTACAAAACCATTTCATAGAATGTTACATGAAATGTATGATCATCTGACTTTAAAGAAAAACCAGATGAATTTCTTAAAACAAGAAATAAACTCTTTGACTATTGAAGAAAAACTTCAAAATTCCAAATTACAAGGGAAGATTAGATTGATTGAAAATCAACTTTCTCTAGAAATCTGTAATGACCATCCTAATGCTTTCTGGAATAGAAAGAAGCATGTGGTCAGTCTTCCTTATGAGGAAGATTTTGATGAAAAAAGAATTCCGACAAAGGCAAGAACTTGTCAAATGAATTCAGAGTATTTAGAACTCTGTAAAAAAGAAATTGATTCTTTATTACAAAAGTGCGATAAGCCCTTCTCAATCTCCTTGGTCTTGTATGACCTTTTATGTTAATAAACATAGTGAGCGGAAAGAGGAGTTCCTAGATTAGTTATAAATTATAAACCCTTAATAAGGTTTTAAAATGGATTAGGCATCCTATTCGAATAAAAAGATCTTTTAGAAAGACTTTATGATTCAATTTTATTTTCAAAATTTGACTTAAAGTCGATATTGCAAGTTCAAATTGAACAAAAGATAGGTATAAAAAGCCTTTAATGTTCCAATAGGACATTACGAATGGAATGTAATGCCATTTGGTTTGAAAAATGCTCCGAATTTGTAAAATTATGAATGATATTTTTACTCCTTATAGTGATTTTATATTAGTCTATATTGATGATATCCTAGTTTTCTCAAAGGATATTGAATCCCATTTTAAACATTTGGATATCTTAAAGAAAATAGTCATACAGAGTGGTTTAGTTATATCAAAACCAAAGATGTTTTTGTTTCAAACAAAAATTAGATTTTTGGGTCATTATATTGAAAAAGGTAATATTATCCCAATAAATAGAAGCATTGATTTTGCTGACAAATTTCCTGATGAAATAACTAATAAAACCCAGTTACAGAGGTTTTTAGGAAGTTTGAATTATATCTCTTCCTATTATAAAGACATAGCTCAAGATACTGCTATCTTATATGATAGACTTAAAAAAGATCCAAAGCCTTGGTCTGATCATCATACTCAGGCTGTTAGGAAATTAAAAGAAAAGGTGAAAACCTTGCCTTGTCTCATGTTGAGTAATCCCTCATGGGATAAATCTGTGATTGAACAGATGCTTCTGATATAGGTTATGGAGGAATTCTTAAACAGATTGATCCTCATAATAAACAAGAATATCTTGTTCGTTTCTATTCTGGCAAATGGAATAACAGTCAGAAAAATTATGCTACAATTGCTAAAGAGATACTTTCAATTGTCAAATGTGTCTTAAAATTTCAAAATATTTTATATAATCAAAAATTTATTATAAAGACAGATTGTAATTCTGCAAAGATCATGTTTAACAAAGATTTTAAACATGATGTTTCTAAGCAAATGATTGCAAGATGGCAAGCTCATTTAGCTCCTTTTGATTTTAAAATTGTCTATAAAAAACGAGAAGACAATAGTCTCCCAGATTCTTTAATATTTGAAGATATTTTTGCAGGAATGTACTCGCAAAGAAGAAATTCCTCCTCTGATAGAGGAAGAGGAAGTCAGGAAAGTGGATTAGACAAAGGAAAGCTTATAGCTTTACCATCACAAGATAAAGGAAAGCTTATAGCTTTACCATCACCAGAATCTGAGACTTATAGCTCAGAAAAGTACCAAGAATTTTTTGAGTACAAAAGAAAAAAGGGAAGATTCCCATCTTTTACTAATTCAGTAAAAGAAGAAAAAACTGATTATGTTGAAAACAAAAATCAGGAAGTAATACTTCTGCTTGAAATAAGAGATGTACAATGGACAAGGAACTTTGGACATCATGGTCTAAATATTTAGACAAAGATAAAGCATTATATGCTTCAGATCTTATAAAACAAGATCTTTTATGAAAGTATTCTTTCGTAAGCAGTCTTGTGAAATAAATTATTTCTCAAAGACACGAAGGAAGTTTATAACTTCAGAAAATTTATATTAAGAAGATTATATCTTTCGAGGATTGGATTTGAACCATCCAGTAAAAGGGAATTTTACTATCCCAACAACATAAATCCTATAAAATATAATTATTGGGATTATGTTGAAGCATTTAATAAAGTGCTACTATGTGATAATGATCAACATAGAAAGAAATACTCATGGTTTATAACCATTGACAGTGCAGTTTATACACAAAACTGGCAAAGAATACCCAACTGGTTTATAACCTGGTGGGTGAATTTTGGAACTACGGAAGTTATACTTCCTAAAAACTTTTCAACTTTATTTTTGAGTTGGAAGAAGGTTACTCCTAAAAAGGATATTCCTCAAGAGTATTACTCTTTATATTTCTTTATGGAATTTTCCATACCCTGGATTTGGGAATGGATACCTATTATCGGTTATACCGAAAATGAGATACCATGTATCAAAAGATCTTCTTATACGAAGTTTTGGGAAAAAATGAATGAAGAAAACCCAAAAACTAAGCAATTATATTGCATCAATACTATAGATCTTATAGGACAAAGAATTAGATTATATCAAGAGGACAGAAAAATGAAGGTCCAATATGCAGTTCGAAGATTGCCAGAATGATCAAGATACTGATCAGATTCTACAGGAAGTCTACATGGAAGACAAATTTGAAAAGAAGATGGAATCTTTCCACTATCAATTGATTATGATGACAAGACTAAAGGTGATAATGATAGAAGGCATCTTACCAATACATATCGTGACTTCTTTCATTCCACAAGAAGCAAAAGTGGCTAAAAGCCAAAGAAGGAAAAGAACGGAGCAAAATTAAAGAAGAAACAGATAGTGACATATTTGGAATTAAATTCCAAAGATAGTGACAGATTTTAGCTCCTGAGAATCAAATTCTCTCTATAAATAAGAAGAAGGAAGAAGGAAGAAGGAAGAACCCTGGATACCCATCCATTGTATACACACCTAAGCCAAAACACTCTCCCTTCCAGTTTTTAAATTTTTAGTTTGTAATTAAGTTTGAAGTTTGTACTGGTGCTTGCAGACATCAATTTGTAAGTACTCTTTTTATTTTTGTATTGTAATATATTTTTATCAATGAAAATTAGCCTCATGATAGGCTAAACGTTTGGTTTGTGTTAAGACAGGTCTAAATTATGTATTTACTTTAACTCTGGCAAAAATGTTTTGCTGTTCCTCCGGTCACTATTCATGGTTACTATTCACGGCGGAATTATGAATTAATATACTATTCATGGTTACTATTCACGGCAGAATTATGAATTAATCTAAGATTTTTATTACTTACTAAGAATGAGACCAGAGAAGGTTTTGTATTAATCAGGCATATTGATATATTCCGACAGACATATGAAGGCACTGTTTGCCCCTCTAAAGCCGAAAGAAATGGCGTCTCTGGGCTGTTTTTGTGCTACTTTTATGTCTTGAGAAATATCTTAATATTGACAGATTTTATACAAATGTCGATCTGATGTCGTCTCTATCTTAGTCGGTAGTCTGAGTCTGGATTAATAAAGTGATTCTAAAGTTTGAATATTGTAATCTGAGTTTGGATTAATGAAGTGATTCTAAAGTTTGAATATTGTAGCCAATATGAATAACTCAAAGAAGCTTTGTGAACCGACCAGACCAGATAATTATCCCACCAACCTTTTAATTGTCCTGTAAAACCAGCGACAATCATTTTTGCAACATTCTTATCAGTGTTGCCATTTGTTTTACAAATAGTGGAATACATAAGCATTCTATGAATCATATTATAAATCTGCCTATCAGCATAAGCATCTAGGTTCCATTCATAAATGTTTTTACCATTATAACTGTTATTCAGTATGTACTCTTGCTCTTCATGCAAGGTATCTATAGGAGAAGGTCTCCTATAATAATACATACGTTGGGTTGGTCTATCAGCCCATTTTCCCAACTTGTTAATTTCATCACTGATCACTTCTTTGTAATCAGGATTTTCTTTTACAACATCATGAAGAGTTGTAAGTTTCATATCTTTAAATTTTTCAGTTAAGAACTTTTCAAGTTCTTTCATAGACTTTAATTTAAAATCTGAAATTTCAGGAGGTGGTTGAATATTAGGACAGGCAGAATCCTGTTCCTTCTCCTTTTCTTTTAAAGAAGCATTTGAATTTAAAGAAAGATTAGGGTTAATAGTTTTTAAAACTAAATCCACCCTTTCACTCAGAGAAGTTAAATGTTCTCCGAGAACATTAATAAACAGATTAGTATAATTCTGTTGTTCAATCATCCTGTTAATTTGTTTACAGGTTACTGGTAGAGTTTCATCTTCCAGTAGTTTCGCAAAAGCTAGGAAACTATGATTTCCTTTTTCAATTTGAAAAGACTGTTGCGGAGGATAGACTTGTTGTAAATTCCTCCCTGTCGAAAGTTTATAATTCCTTTCTAATCTTTGAAATATATTGTTCCACATATTTAGAAACAAACCATGGAACAAAAGGAATTGGAGTATTGTGTTTTCACAATCTTTATAAAATTCATTTTGAATAGAAGTTTTCTCATTGAAGAGAAGTTTGTAAAACCAATTTTAAAAGGTTCCCATGGGTAAATTGAATTCTTTTTAATCTTTTGCCTAGCCGGAGGCAGGCTAAAATCAATTTGACTTGAATTCATTAATAACGAATTCCATTTCGATGCGATTATATCTTGATTGGAGTATGTGTAACTCCTTTAACAATATTATCAAAATCTTTATTTATTCAAGTTCATCAATATGATCTTACGGAATTGTTTCAAAAGATTTTGTATTCGCTTTTAGCGAGGTCGACATCCTTGATGGAGTATCAACTACATAATCAATAGGTGATATAAAAGATCTTAAAGAAGAAGACTTAGTAAGTCTTGAAGAAGATCCTATAAAATCGTTGTTATTATCAAGCGCATTTTTACCAAACCTTCGTGAGTTTGGATAACATCTATTAAATTATTTTGAATAACGAGTTGTGAGGCAAATTGCTTAATTGTCCAATTTTCGGAAAATCTATTTCTTCCCATTTAATAGATCTACGGTAGTAATTTTAGATTTGCTAAAATTAGTCTCAATTAAAATAGTTTCATTTAAAGGTTTATCAACCCTTGACAATGAGGATTTAAAGTAAACAAAGGTTTATAATAAATCACATAATGATCTGATTGTTTACATGCGGAAATATAATTATAACCATTAGTTTTAACATTTAATGTTAAAGAATCTAAAATATTAATATCCGATAAAGACAATTGTAAATTCGGATAAACATCAAAATAAACTGGACCATGGGCTAAACTAGACTGTATAATTCCGATTAAGGATTTTTTCCAGTCTAAGTTTCTACCATCTCTAAGAGCAGCTATAAAGCTCTCAGGTAGTCCTTCTAAGGTTAAAGGTTTAAAAGCAATTTGCACTAAACCAATATGTAAAAATTTGTAAAGGTTTTTATAGCGACAATATCTTTCTCCTTTGAGTAGTTTTATTACTAACTCATCATTATCAAGTGAGATAGATTCTTCAGTAGTTTTAACTACCTGTTTTAAACCCAATTTTTCAAAAGTACCTAACTGGTAAATAACCTTAGGCTCGATTCTTGGAATCGTCCATTTATTTAATAAATCTAAATTCTGGGGAATATCAAATTCCTCACTTCTACTGTTTTTAACAGTATCTTTCCTTCTTATCATGTTTATCATGATCATAAAACAGTTCGTGTTAAGACTCAATCTTAAATCATGCCCTTACTGTAAACTGGCTCTGATACCACTTGGCTGGTCTGGTCGGGTCACAAAGCTTCTTTGAGTTATTCATATTGGCTACAATATTCAAACTTTAGAATCACTTCATTAATCCAAACTCAGATTACAATATTCAAACTTTAGAATCACTTTATTAATCCAGACTCAGACTACCGACTAAGATAGAGACGACATCAGGACTGATTACTTGTATAAAATCTGTCAATATTAAGATATTTCTCAAGACATAAAAGTAGCACAAAAACAGCTCAGAGACGCCATTTCTTTCGGCTTTAGAGGGAATAACGGTGCCTTCATATGTCGGAATATATCAATATGCCTGATTAATACAAAACCTTCTCTGGTCTCATTCTTAGTAAGTAATAAAAATCTTAGATTAATTCATAATTCTGCCGTGAATAGTAACCATGAATAGTAGATTAATTCATAATTCCGCCGTGATAGTAACCATGAATAGTGACCGGAGGAACAGCAAAACATTTTTGCCAGAGTTAAAGTAAATACATAATTTAGACCTGTCTTAACACAAACCAAACGTTTAGCCTATCATGAGGCTAATTTTCATTGATAAAAATATATTACAAT